>CM053594.1:147570202-147602766 GCA_028646575.1 Pseudocheirus occidentalis
AATGGATCCAAACAAATGAAAAAATAGAAGGTAATGTGAAATATCTCCTTGAAAAAACCACTGACCTGGAAAATAGATCCAGGAGAGACAATTTAAAAGTTATTGGACTACCTGAAAGCCATGATCAAAAAAAGAACCTAGAAAGCATCCTTCAAGAAATTCTCAAGGAAAATTGCCCTGATATTTTAGAACCAGAGGGCAAAATAGAAGTTGAAAGAATCCACTGATCACCTCTTAAAAACGATCCCCCAAAGAAAACTCCTAGGAATGATATAGCCAGGTTCTGGAGACCCCAGATCAAGGAGAAAATATTACAAGCTGCCAAGAAGAAACAATTTGAATACTGTGGAATTACAATCAGGATAACCCAGGATCTAACAGCTTCTGCATTAAGGGATCAAAAGGCCTGGAATATGATATTCTGGAGATCAAGGGAGGTAGGATTAAAACCAAGAATCACCTACCTGGAAAAATTGAGTATAATGATACAGGGGAAAATATGCTTATTCAATGAGGTAGAGAACTTACAAGCATTCTTGCTGAAAAAAAAAAGAACTGAAAAGAAAATTTGACACTCCAACACAAGAAGCATGAGAAGGTAAACATAGAAAAGAAATCATAAAGAACTTATGAAGGTTGAACTATTTACATGCCAACATGAAAAAAACAATTATTGTAAATTATGAAACTTTTCTCAGTATGAGGATAAGTAAAGGGAATACAAATGTGTATATATACATATATATATATATGTATACATACACATATGTCTGTATAGGAAGGTATATATATATGCATAGGAATACATATCTGAGTATGTGCATATATATGTACATAGACAGAGGGCACAGGATCAATTGAACAGGATGGGATAATATTTTAAAAGGTGAAATTGAGAGGTGGGAGAGGAGTAGTATGAGAGGAGATAGGGAGAGACAGAACAGGGTTAATCCTCTCATATAGAAGAGGCAAGGAATAATTGTTACAATGGAGGGGAAGAACAGGAAGGCAAAAGGGAATGGGTCAACCTTACTCTCATGGAATCTGGCTTAGAGAAGGAATGACATACACTCTAAATTGGGTATCTTGGCCCACAGGAGAGTAAGGTGGAAGGGAATGAGAGGGAGGAGAATGGAGGGGAGTGTAAGTTGGGGGGAGGTTTGTTAGAAGCACACACTTTTGTAAAGGGACAGGGACAAAGTAGAGAATAGAACAAGTGTATGTGTGTTTGTGTGTGTGTGTGTGTGTGTGTGTGTGTGAGTGGGTGGATGGGTGCATGGGTGGAATAGAAAGGAGGGAAATAAACAGGTACTGGGGTAGGGAGATCCATCTTGTCCTACTGGAAAGTCAGAAGGGGGATGGGGGAGGATATACGAGAGAGCTGATTGGGGGAGGGGGTGTACGGTGGGATCACTGTTTTGGGGTGGTGGGTAGGGGAAAGATGGGGAGAAAATTTGTAAATCAAAATCTCATGGAAATGAATGATATAAACTAAAAATAAAAGTTTTTTTAAAAAATAAAATAATTTTTTCCATCTATATTCATTAGGGAAATTGGTCTGTAATTTTTTTCTCTGTTTTGGCTCTTCCCAGTATAGGTATCAATTCCTAAGGTATCAGTATCTTTTGTATCATCAAAAGAATTTGGTAGGACTACTTCTTTGCCAGTTTTCCCAAACAGTCTATATAGAACTAGAATTAGGTGTCCTTTAAATGTTTGGTAGAATTCACTTGTAAATCCATCTGGCCCTAGAGATTTTTTCCTAGAGAGTTCATTGATGGCTTGTTTAATTTATTTTTCTGAGATGGGGTTATTTAAGTATTGTACTTCCTCTTCTTTTAATCAGGGAAATTTATATTTTTACAAATATTCATCCATTTCACTAAGATTGTCAAATTTATGGTCATATAATTGGGCAAAAATAATTCCTATTTATTGTTTTAATTTCCTCTTCATTGGTAGTGAATTAACTCTTTTAACTTTGTTATTGGTAATTTGGTTTTGCTCTTTTTAAAAATCAGATTAGCCAAAAGTCTATCCATTTTATTGGTTTTGTCATAAAACCAGCTCTTAGCTTTATTTATTAGTTTATTAGTTTTCTTAATTTCAGTTTTATTAATCTCTCCTTTGGTTTTCAGTATTTCTCGTTTGGTATTTAATCAAGGACTTTTAGTTTGCTCTTTTTCTAGCTTTTTCAGTTGCATGCCCAATTCTTTGCTCTCCTCTTTTTCTGTTTTATTCATGTAAGCATTTAGAGATATAAAACTTCCACTAACAAGTGCTTTGTATGCATCCTGTAATTTTTGGTATGTTGTTGCATTATTATCATTCTCTTGAATGAAGTTATTGATTATTTCTATGATTTGTTTTTTGACCCACTCATTCTTTAGGATTAGATTATTTAGTTTCTAGTTAATTTTTAGTTTGTCCATGGCCCTTTTTTAGATCTAATTTTTATTGCAGCATGATCTGAAAAGGATGCTTTTAACATTTCTGCCTTTCTGCATTGGGTTGTGAAGTTTTTATGTCCTAGTGCATGGTCAGTTTTTGTGTATGTGCCATGTACTACTGAGAAAAAGGTATATTCCTTTCTATCCCGATTCAATTTTCTCCAGATGTCTATCATATCTACCTTTTCTAAAATTCTATTCATCTTCCTAACTTCAGTTATTTTTCCAATGTTCCAATTAGATATTTTTATGTTTTCTTCTATATTTTTTATTCTTCAGATTTTTTTGACTCATTCATGATGCATCATAGAGTCATTAGCTTTTACTTGCCCAATTCTGATTTTTAACGAATTGTTTTCTTCAGTTAGCTTTTGTACCTCCTACTCTATTTGGACAATTTTACTTTATATGGAGTTATTTTCTCCAGTTATGTTTTGTACCTCCTTAACCATTTGACCAATTGTCGTTTTTAAGGAATTATTTTTTTTCAGTGAATTTTTTTTCCATTTTGTCAATTGCATTTTTAAAACAATTGTTTAATTTTCCTTCTTCCTCTCTAATCTGACTTTTGAAATCCTTCTTGAGCTCTTCTAAGAATGCTTTTTGGGCTTGAGATCAGTTCATATTCTTTTTGGGGTTTCAGGTGTGGGTTTAGTGTCAATACCATACTCTTCCGAATTTGTATTTTGAGCTTCCCTGTCTCCATAATAAAAATCTATTGTCTTTGCTTTCCTAATTTGTTTTTTCTCATTGTGATTGCCTTTTTCCTGACTTTTAAAATGGATCTGTGCTTCTAGGGCACATGGGTCTCTGTCCCACTCTTCTTGTGCTGGATGCCAGGGTCCTGGTTACTGGCTTTGTGTACTGTGGCCTCTTGTCCTGGCAGCTGGAATTTATATAATGATGTCACTTACCAGGTGCTGAGCTGGAGCTGGCTGGTGTGTGCTCAGTCTAGGCCAGTGGTTCTCAACATGTGGGTTGCAACCCTTTGGGTATTGAATGATCCTTTCACAGGGATTACAAGGGTCATTGAAGACTATCGGAAAACACATATTTCCAGTGGTCTTAGGAACTGAGACACCACACCTCTCTCCATCTCCAGGCAGGTCTGCCTACATACAGATACACCCACATACGAGTATTAAAGGGTTGTGGCATTAGGAAGGTTGAGAACCACTGGTCTAGGCACAGTCTCTCTGTATTTTCTCAAGGTTATGCTGAAGCGTACAGTATGAGGTGTTGGGGAGGGGTGGTCTGGCTACTGGAGGTCTCTTCCTACCCTAGGACTGTGCTGGAGAATAGGTAGACTCAGCTGCTGCCTGTCCACACTGGTGCCTGCTGATTCCCCTGGCTTGTTTGAAGGCACGCCTGGGGTTAAGCATGAGATCTTCTTAGGAAATCAAGTGCATTTTCATGAAATTTATATGTATTCCTTATAGCAGGTAGTACAGTGAATAATGCACTGGGTTTGGAGTCTGGAAGACTTCAAATTCAAATCTGACCTTAGACACATACTACCTGTTTGATACTGGGAAAGTTACTTAGCCTCTGTTCATATTCTGTCTCCTACAGTGATCATAGGAAGTTAAAATTTGGGGCCATAAGCCTATTTTGTGCACATTCACTCTAGGGCAAAAACATATCCAAATTTTGGTTGAAAATTCTCCTATGGGTCAGATTTTTGAATGAACTGTTACCTGTCTTCACATGACCTTTTTTTTCCTAAACATTAATCTTACCTACTTTAATAATGTAGAAGAGTACAGTTTTCAGGTTTTTGCTATGTCTATGGAATTGAACTCCAAGATGACACAACTGTCCTTGATTTTTTTCATGTTGGTCACTCCTTTCACTGCTTCAGATCAGAAGTCCTCTATGATTTTGTACATGGTTTTTATTGTTGCTGTAGCCTAAAAATTCATCACTGCAGCCATCTGGTGAAGAATACCCAGAAATATAACGACTGTGGTCCTTTGTCAACCAATATAATACAGTCTATATATTCCAACTTCCCAGATTGGCATAGTGGGATAGATCTTGGGCATAACCTTTTGGAAGCTAACTCCTACCTGGTACCCACATTGGGTATCATAGGAGTACATTAGTGGACAGAGGAGATGAAATGGTTTGATTAAAATAATACTGTGTGCTAGGTAAGATCCTTCATATTTTATTAATTGCTGTTACAGGGGTACAGAATTGTTTACAATTGTAAACAAAGGCAGATAGGATTTCACCAAAGAAGATAATGAATCTAAAAGTTAGTCAGGAAAACACAGTACAAGTTCAAGAGCATTAGACAGACTATATCCCCACAGAGAAAGGTCCAGAGAACAATGAAGAGGGATAAGTGTGGCACTTTGTGATGTTTGTATTTATTTTAGGGAACAGATCAGCCAGAGTTGGCCTTATTTTATGATTTTGACCTGAGGAAACATGCTGGCTGAATTCTTCCCAGTTTTCTCATCCTTCTCCCACTCCTCAAAATGTACTCAAAGCAACAGAGCTGGGGACACTATTCAGTGCTTAGCACAATGCCTGGCACACAGTAGGCACTTAATTAATGCTTGTTGAATTAACTCAAAAAATGCAACTTATTACTTTTCTTTCCAAAATAATCATATAGACAGTGATTTCAGCTCGTTTACTTTGATGTCCATTTGTCCCATCACCATGACGAAGAATAATAAGGTGAAGAGCTCTGAGGGATGTTAATGATCATTCTCTAGAGACGAGGGAAGTTTAGTGTGAGAAAGATGAAATGATTTATCCTAGGTCACATATATGATAAGTCATAGGGCTAGGATTCATACCATACAACACTAACTCCAAATTTAGTGTTATTTCCACATGTCTTCTTCCTCTTTTGAGTCAAGAATAGAGTTGAGCAAGAGGTAATCATGACTGGCACAGTCAGTTCCTCAAATGGAATCTCTAAAGAAAAACTCACCAATCAGAAGAAGAGGCCACAGGAGTGGAAGTGGTACTAGTGTCAAAAGACTACTGGGGCAGAGGTGGAAAATAATCTGGAGAGAGTCAGGATCTGAGCTGGGATAGATGAAAGAGATATGGAATAAGTACAGTTTTTGCCTTGAAACACCTGAAAATCTAGTATCACTCAATCAGTGGTATTGATTAAATACTTGTTATGCACCAAGCAATGGCAAGTATATAGGGAATTACGCATAACATAGATACTTATTGGGAGTGGTCTAGTTCAGGTGTTTCATCATTTTTTCCCCATTTCTTAGACAGATTTTTAAAAATGAGATTGGCTCTGCATTTTCCAATGTATTTCTTATTGTGGCTCTTAAGCGCTCCCTTAAGCTGATGATACAGAATCTCTGAATAATTGTTGTATTAGGAACATATGCTTTAGCGATGTTAAAAAAAAACAAAACCAAATAGCCTTATCATGGACTCAACCCTTACCAGAAAATCTCTCCCCACATCCCCAGCACCAACTAGATGGAAATCAAATGAAACTATTATACATAAAATGCCCAGTGTATAGGATATACAGACATGACACTTCACTTCTCTGTCTACCCTCCCTTGTGAGTTTGAGTCTGGGCCACCACACCCAGAAAAGACACAGTGATGTAACCAAATAAGGGAAAACTCCCCAGGAACCAAGACAGTGGGATCCTATTTTCCCCTATTGCTGAAGGGCTTACCTGGGTGTGACCCATGTTCCACAGGCAATCAAATCTACCTAAAGGCAAGATTAGTGGCTAGTCTAATTATCCACTAGAAGTGGTAGCCATGCTTTCTTCTCCTTAAATATCTCAACTAAAAATGCCTCTATATACCACTAATGGGATAGTGCTGCAATTGCTTGTGATGTATTTTGCCTGATCTCCCTAGTTCCATAGAACTTCTTAAATTGCAATTCTAGCAGTATGTCACAAGAGAGCCAGGTGGTCTGGCATAAAACAGAAGTTATCTAGCCCACATAGTAATCTCCTCTAGTCATAAAGAATAGCATTTAAATTCCATGATACCTAGGCATGAGACAGGTTGCCATTCACAGTACAGAAAGTAAACTACCTCTCAGATATTTTGTGAAAGGCTCTTCTTCACGAAGGGATTTCAGAGCAGTATATGTGTGATCAGTTTTGCAACTGCCAAATACCTTTACTTCCTAAGAGCTCTCAAAATACTTTGTATTGTTTCCTATACATTCATCACATTCCATTTTCTTTTATATTCGTTTGTCATGTATCTTTTGTCTTTTACTAAATTGTAACTTCTTTGAAAGCAGTAATTATTCCTTAAAAATAACAACAGACAAAACTTTGTATCCTTCCCCAAGAACCAACACGTGGTTGTTGCTTAATAAATACTTGTGGAGTTGAATTTGTTGTTCAACAATTCCATATGGCAAGATATTGTGAGAAAAAAAGATGTGACAGGAAAAAGGGAGAAGTTTTAGGTCTTCTCACAGCTTATACCTTTCTGATGAGACTATAGTTTGAGTTCAGACAGTTTAAACTCCATTTTCCAGGTGAAGGAGATAACTCTTTGTGGCTAGTGAAGAGAGATTGAATGTAGAGAAAGAACCAAAGGAAGCTGCAATGGGCCTGTATTGTCTTTGAGGGTGATGTAAATTCTACTCAAATTTTGTATATACCTTAGAGCAAAATCTCACTCTTGCCAAAACGCAAACCAGGTTAAGTTTTAGGGTTTGTGGTTTCAGTGAATTTTGCAAGTTTCCTTGGCATAATTCAGAGCATGATATTGTTTCACTTATTGGCTCTGCCTTGGTTTCACAAATACCTATTTCCTTCTTTATTTCATTGAAAAGTGCTTGGTCCTCATCCCCCAACCCTCTGCTGTACTATTGAAAATGTTTGCATGTGGGAGTTTATTTGAGAAAGGTTTGTATTTTCTCCTTTCAAATTATTTTCTGCTTAAAGAGAATGTGCAGAGTTTCGTTATATGCCTCAAATAGTTAGAATATTTACATTTTCCCAAGTATATTCATAAATTCACCAGTATTTTTTAGATCAGCAACATTGTGGCAGAGATTTTTTTCATTAGTATGTATTTATAATATATCTTAAGGGGTGCCAAGGTGGTACACTGAATACAGCACCAGCCCTGGAGTCAGGAGGACCTGAGTTCAAATCCAGCCTACGGCACTTAACACACACACACACACACACACACACACACAAAACTAGCCATGTGACCTTGGGCAAGTCACGTGACCCCAAATGCCCTCCCAAAAAATATGAAAAAACCCCACTATTATATATCTTAAGAATTCATAGCTTAAGGCTATAATTCCAATCAGGTGTTTTCAGTTGTCAGTTGTTATTTAGGAAATATAGGCTTATATGAGATTATCTATGCAGATTATTGGTGAAGAGCCCATTGAAATGAGTAGCCACCTCATCATTCCTCCAATGACTATGGGAAGCAGTACTTTTTCTCTGGCAATCCTGAATAGCTCTGTCTTTGTTGGGGAGCTGTGACCCAATCACTTTGCGTCAGACCACAGGTCCTTCTTTACTGTGTGAAAGGGCAGATTCACATTTCAGAAATGTCTTGACAAACTTTCTATTCACTCTTCTTTTGATATGTTCACAAAGTGACCCCACTTCAAAATCAGCACTATTTTAACAAAGTCTGCTTATCATCAAGACTTTTTAAAATTTTTCATCAGGCATTTTAGGTGGTGTATTGAGGTTATTACACATTCTTTAATGTTACTTTCTCAAGGTGAATTTTCCCAGAGCATATTCAAAAAATCATTTTATCATTATTTGTATACACACAGGGATTTCCAGTATTATTATCAAAAAAACTTGGTGATTGATTAAATTTACTTCTTAAGATTATTTAAAAAGGCAAAAAGGTTATAATGTTAAAGATTGTACCTACTTTGGAAGTAGAAGAGGAAAAGAGGCAAGGTTGATGAACTGGTAAAAACTCAAAGGCAATGTCTTTGAGACCAGAAGTCCAGACTATGAGTCTGTAGGGTGACATTAAAAATTGACTATGATTCATTGTTCTGAGTATGAAGTTCTTTTCTCTAATTATAGTTCTATTATCCCTGACAGATTATCTACCACTGGTTTCCTTAATCTCCCCTTGAATTGAGTTATTCTCAGTAATATTGGGCATTATGATGACATTATTCCAGTGGCTGTCCACTGTGATCTGTATACCGGGAGCTTTACATGAAACAGTCGGTTCTCCCATCTCTTCAATTTTTCTCATTACCCAGAATTTATAAGGACCTTGCTTTTTTTTGTCTTCAAGTTTTTCTCTTCCTTTCAGAGACATGAATCTAAATCATCCAGTCTTTTAAATTGCAGAGATACATTTGATTTCTCATTTGCTTCTTTGCTTTTTTCTTAGATTCTTCGTTTTCAGACCTCATCCTTTTCACCTCTAACTTTTTGGTATAAAAAATTCAGTTTTATTCACTGAACTCAATGAAGTAATTCCAGGACCTCAACCTTTGCCCCATTCAGAGACAAGATTCTCTTGTAGTGATTGGATATTTTTCTGGTTTTAAGGATCATCAGTGGATGCAGGGCAGCAGTGGACAGAAAACAAATCTCCTCCTTACCCCCTACCCCCCACCCCCAATCAGGGGTAAAAGTGAATAGCCTCTTTCTGGGAATCAGAATTTCACCAATCATTCTCAGTATCCATCAGTCAATGAACATTTATGAAGTGCCTACTGTGCGCCGGGCACTTTGTTGGGAACTAGGGATTCAAAGAAAGGTCAAAGACAGTTCCTGACCTCAAGGAGCTCACAGTTCCTGTTCCTACCCTTTCTGATTCTGACCACTGCTGGACTTTGAACCCTCTTTATCCACCTTCACTCTTTTGCCCCTTATCACTTATCTTCCTGTACTCCAGTCCTTGTCTACCTCCAGAAAGCTTGTTTTTCTTCTTCTCTTAGGACAACTCTCCTTCTGGTCCCTTCCTTTTTATCCTTATCTTGTTACCACCTAATCCCCAAGGAGCCAGATTCTTTTAGCTAATCTCTTTCCTTTCTCTAGGTACAGGTTTAGTTGCATGCACCAACTTGTCATCATTTGTTACCTGCTTTAATTTTGTTTAAAACTCTCTTGGTTATTAATAAATGTTAATTGAATAACTCTCACTGGGTTAAACCTGGGAGCATAAAATTTTAATAGTCTGCTCTTTATGTTTCTTGTTCCCATTGCTATATATTAAACTGATGTAGACTCAAGATATTACTTGTCTGTTTCTCTTTATGTATTCCTTTTGGAGTAATAGGGATGGGGAAATAAAGTTGTTTATTCCTTTAATTCTTTGCCACTGGTTATATCACCTGTTACCAGTTTCAGTCTTCTTTGTTATGATTGTAAAGTAAAGAAGTGTGTTTACTCAGGCTTACACTTATACATATGGGTAAGTGTTTCTGGGGCAGCTAGGTGGTATAATGGATAGAGTGTTGGGCCTGGACTCAGGAAGACCTAAGTTCAAATCGAACCTTCAAAACTTAGCAGTTGTGAGAACCTGAGCAAGTTGCTTAACCCTGTTTGCCTCAGTTTCCTCATCTGTAAAATAAGCTGGAGAAGGAAACAGCAAACCACTGTAGTATCTTTGCCAAGAAAACCCCAAATGGGGTCACAAAAATAACTGAATGACAAAAAAATATGTTTTGCTCCAAAATAGTCACCTTTTGAAGCTGTGCATTGATTCAAAAGATACTGCCATTGCTTAAGATATCTTTTAAACTCTTTCTTGAAAATGCCTTTAGAGTTTATAGCCTATTTTTAAAGTAGCCTCAGTGATGACATATCTGTACTTTCTGTGCATGGGGTGCAGGTGGTTAAACTACCAGAAGTTATTCAAAGCAAAATAAGGCGCATTATTGAAGAAACAAACACATTTCAATGTGCCCTTTGAGCAGGAGCACAGTCACAGTGAAGAGGCATGGTTTAGTGACAAGAATGCTGGAGTCATAAGACAATAGATTCAAGTCTTAGCTTTTCCAAATTGCTTCCTGTATGCCTTTAGGCAATACCCTTTGACATTCCAAGCCACTCTTCTCTTTTCTAAAATAGAGATTCCAATGCAAACCTTGGCTATATCAAAAGGTTTTCTTTTTCTTTTTCTTTTTTTTTTGGGTGGGGAGGGTCAAATGAGTCACCTTACATGAAAGCACCATGCAAGCTGTAAAATACCATCCAAGTGCAGGGTGGTTTTATCTTTATCACTTCACAGAATCTCTCAAGGGCTTCAGAATCTCAGCATAATGAGTAAGTCTGATTGACTTTTTGACACTCTGGGAAGAATTTTTACAGCAACAACACCACTGATGTCAAAGAAACAGTTCAGCATTGTTGTTGTGATTTTTGACATAAAATCATCTGTCTCAGGAGTGTTAGAAATTTCCACAAGAAAATTAATCCCATTACTTTATAGTCATCATACCTGTACATCCAACTATGTGACTTTAATGGGTCCAAGGAATTTCAGTTCTATTTTAGAGTTAGAAGCTAAGCCAGAAAAGAATTTGGAGAAAAAGTTTCTCCTCCACCTTTTTTTTTGGTGGTAATTTACTTTTTTCTTACTCCAAACAGAGGCCTGGACTTATTCTCTTCCTCACTCTATATCTGGAGGGATTCTCTAGCTTGTTGATCAATTCATGACTCTATTTAGGGTTTTCTTGGCAAAGATATTGGAGTAGTTTTCTATTTCCTTCTCCAGCTTCTTTTACAGATGAGAAAATTGAGGATTTGGTGATTTGCCCAGGGTCACCCAGATTGTAAGTATTTGAGTCTGGATTTTAATTCAGGAGGATAAATCTTTCTTAATCCAGGATGGGCACTCTATCCACTGCACCACCCAGCTACCCTGATTCTTTAGCTAATCTTCCCTTAATATGACATTACAGTTCTCTGTTATTCACTATACACACTGGGTGAATTTGGGGTGTAGACGAGGAGTGTAGGGGGCCAGAGATAATAGATAACTATTATCTCCCCACTCCTTTGGTCTCTGGAGATTTAACCAGTCTAAGTCAGTTAAATCAATTAACTGGGATTGTTTTTTAGCCAGACGGCAATCAAATGATCCCTTATGTTCACTTGATCCCTTTTTTACTGCTTTTGTGAAGCTCATATTAAATGAACATTTAAGAGTGCAATCACAATTACTGAGATCCCTCAGTTAGGAGAATTCCTAACATCCAAGCAGAGGTTTGGCTCTTTGCCTTAATTTAAATGTATGTTTAGCTCTAGAGAATTCCTGGCCTCCTTATGGTTGAGGCAAAATTCAAGTTGCCGGAAATATTTGGATAAAAAAAGCAAACAGAATATATTATAGTATTGGTTAATAGACTGGAACCAGGATAGGAAATTGAGGAATGAACTGACTTTGTTCTTGTAACTTCTCTCAAGTCCTTGAAGATGTGAATATTTTAGCTCAACTCTATTGCCCGGAGAAGCCTGTCAGGCTGGTGGCTTTCCTTAAGTCTCTCTCTTTTTTGTCATAACTTGGCCCGACTCTCTCTCTGTCTCTTTCCCCCTCCATTCTCTCTTCTTCTTTCCATGTCTTTTCTCCATATCCCTTTCTATAGAGATTTAAAACTATTGAAGTAGCAGAAAACTCTCTCAAGTTCTGATCCTGTATTAACTTCCTTTCTTCCTAAACTGAAAAGAAAATAACTCCTAGGCTAGTGACTTAGATATAGACTTAAGCTCCCTTGTAAAGAAGAAAGCCAACCTGACTCTTGCCAGATTAATGGTTATACCATAATCATCTGGGACTAGAGCAAAGCTGCCATGGCTAGACCAGATCCAGTGCATGACCAGAGCCTTCAGACACCATACCTTTAACCTCCCAGGACCCTGCCCAAGACCAATCTCACTCTTTATCTCTTACCATAAGGACTTCATCTAAGAGTAGGGCCTCTGACACTGGTCCTACTTCCCTTTCTTCCTTTCTTTGAGAGTTAACTAAGAGATGTCACCTTGAGACATCACAAGGTCCTTGAGGATGGGAATGAATCCCAGTCATATGGTCTTATACGTTTGGTTTTATGGATCAAGAATTCATTATTCTTCCCCTGCTGATCTCTGATTCTGGGTGTCTGGCTAACTAGGCAGAAATCTTCTTTTCTTAATATTTCATCCCTACCCTCTCTACTTCTACCCTCTCAAGTCTCTGTTCTACTCTGTCTGTTCTTTCTGTTGTTTTATTTCTATGTTAATGACTTTCTTATCATCTTAAACCTGTTCCTTTCATATTCTTTCCATATCCTTTCATTCATGGGCACTGAGCTACCCCTAAAAAACACTATATTCCTGAGTATCCTTTCTAGTTATATTTTCTTTCATGCTCCATAACAAATTGAGGTCATAATAGAATAAAGAGTAACTGGACTCTGTTTTTCACAACCACTTCCAGGCCTTTGCAATGCATTGTTCACTCATCCAACTCTCCTCCTTCAAGGTTAGCACTTACACTAGGTCACCTCCTGTCTCATTTCTTATCTAACCTTAAATCTCTGAATTACCTCAGATAATCTGAGACCTGTGAAAGACCTAAGCTTAAAAAGACCAAGGTCTCACACAGCATCAGAGGTCATCTCCAGGTATCCTGACCTGTGTCTTGTTATTGGACTCACCTTCTTCTTCTCTACCTCACCCATACATAGGTATGGTCATCACCCACAAGTGATGACCATACCTATGTATGACCGTGATCTTCATGGCCCAGGCTTTTAAATTCCTCCAGACTATGATTTCTTCTCTTTCCATTTCTACTTGTGTCTCACCTGCCTAAACATATTTTGTGTCCACCATATGACCTTCAGTTACTCCATATTTCCCTACTCTCCCAGGCCATCACCTTTGCTCCATCTCAGTTCTTGATACTACGTTTAACAAGATCAGTTATAGACTGTGCTCAGCTCATGAATTCTTAGTCTTCTTGTCCTACTTCTGCTTTTGTGTTGCCAAATCTAAATTCTGAACCACCTTAATTCTCTGTTCCTATCGTGGTGCTACTGTATAGGGCCAGAGTAAATCACATAAGCATGCCAATTGGGGCTGTGACAAGTTGTTAATCTTGAGTGGTCCTTCACTTCTTTGTGGAAATCCTTTTGTTCTTGAATTGGCTTTCATACTTCTTATACGGTTGTTTAAGGTCTTTGCCTCTCTCTTTGAGCCTCTTTCTTCAGGCCTAAAATAAGGCAGATAGACTTTTAGTCTAACTCTGTATCTTCCAGCTTTAAAACATAATAATCTTATATAACTCAAACATTTAATGCCTTGTCTATTTTTTATATTGCTTCAGAATTTCTCACTCATTCAACAATGCTCAAGACTTTTGCTACATGGCTACGCAGAAATAGCCTTTTCATCCATATAGCAGGACAGGAGTTGGAAGTGATGTCTTTTATAGATAGACCTACAGCATGCTCCATGTTATTTGCATGGCTATTCTAAATCAGGAGAAAGTTTCCTCTACATGATGAAGTCTCTCTGCCTCTACTTTTTGATGGGCTATGCCCACCCAAGTCTTGTTAAACAATAATGTAACCAAAGTGTTCTGTTGAGCCTATATTTCATACCTTATTATAATGTGGGATTGATTTCAGGTCAAGAGGGGCAGCTAGGTGGTGTAGCGCTTAGAGTTCAGGGCCTAGAGTCAGGAAGACTCATCTTCCTGAGTTCAAATCTGGCCTCAGATACTTACTAGCTCTTTGACCCTAGGCAAATCACTTAACCCTACTGGTCTCAGTTTCTTTATTCCTGTAAACTGGGCTGGAGAAGTAAATGGCAAACCACTTCTATCAACTATGCAGTATTCACAGTGCATAAGGTAATTATAAATATGCTGATATGGTTATTAATCACAAAATGTAACAGGCTCTCTACATGGGGGACAAAGCTAGAACATTTATTCAAATGCCAGAAAACTGAGTCTCAAAACCAGAAAGTCAAAGCCATCACAGTAGCTACGGAGTTGACACATGTAGTTAATGCACTAAACACCCACATTCTCAAGCCCTCAAAACATGACAGGCTACTTCAGGTAAAGATCTTCCTCTCCTCACTCACTGCAACTACTCAGCATCCTCACAGTTTGCTCCCAGCAGCTCCATCCTCCTGCAGTTCCCATCCCCAGCAGTCCTCAGTAGGAGTCCTTAGCAGAAATTCTGGCTGGATCAAAAAAGAGGAGTTTGCACTGCCACCACTGCCTCTGCCGCTGCCCCTGCCACTGCCACTGCTGCTTCCAGTCACTGCTCTGGCTTCAGCTCAGCTCTAGCTTCCTCCTGCCCCACCCCTTCCTGCTACATCAGCAAGTTCAAGGGGCATGAAAGATCTTCAAATCCCATAGCCATTACACCACTTCAGTATCTTTGCCAAGAAAATCCCAAGTGGGGTCACAGAGAGTCAGACACAACTGAAAAATGACTGAACAAAAACAAGTTTTGACAAGTCCTCCCAAGCCACAGAGACTTCAAGTAATAGCCCAATGATGGACAATTCTGTTATCCAAAAATGTGCAGAGATAAGTTCTGAGAGGTTTAGTGCTGCCTTAGGTAATGAATTTCTTTAACCATGGAGGTGAGATATAATTTGTACTGGTGTGAAGTTAGTGCTCATTTCAATGGCATTATTCCTCTGTGAAGTACTGAAGTAATTGTAATTGTACTCATAAGTAAAGTAGTCATTGGTAGAGTTTTCTAGGGACCACCATTTAAAACGTATGTATATGTATATATTTAATGCATGTGTTTAGTATATTAAATATGTAGATTTAAAATGATGGTCCCTAGAAAATATATTAAAATATATGAAATAACTATATATATGAAAGTAAATATATACATATATAAACATATATACATGTGTCTGTGTATTATACAGCAGAATTAGAAATGTTATTTTCAAATGCAATCCATTTGTGAGTTGGTAGTAGGATCAAGTATTGAAAGGTGCATTATAAACAGAAAAAGATAGTAGGGAATATGGTTTTATTTATTGGTTATGTATAGACTTTTAGTAGTCTTCAGGTGTATTTGAAACATGACACTTTCCCATTTAATATGGCTATTCACAATGGTGTCTTTTCATTGTCAGATATATTTTTTCAGCATAACTAAAACAATTTTTCTGAAAACTGGACAGAATTAGATTCCCTAGCAAAATCTTTTAACAAATTAGATCTGTTTTCACTTAAATAATGTTCTACTATTATTTTCTTATCTACTTTATAGTACTTATTCATTAGAATGGGCAATACCTACATATGGATAGAGCAGAGACTTGTCTCTTATTTTCTGTCATGGACCTGTTTGTCTAGAGAAGCCTGTGAATTCCTCAGAATAATTTTTGTTGTCTACATTCATAATGGAAGGAAATGCTAAATTTCAGTTAGAGGTTAGTGAAAAAAAAAAGATGTAATTATTTTCTCCTGTCCATAATCACAGACTCACTGAAATCATTTATGAACTCCTTGGTTGTCTGTGGACCCTACCTTTAAGAACCCCTGGTCCAGTAGATGATGCACCAGGCCCTCTAGTTTCCATAATGACTGGGTTCTTCACTGCTCTACCAGAATTCTCCCCTTGTCAAACACCTTGCTCCTGAGAGGCCTTGAACCTCTCGCTCATTTATTTTTAATGAAGAACTAGCACAGAGAAGCAGAACTTTGTATTTTTTTAAAACCATGTCTATAGTTTTCAGTGGGACAAAATAGGACTTGTCCCCATTTTGAATTTTTCCTATTCTGTTATCTATTTTATCTTCTGGCAGCTTTAGAAATCTGATCTCTGATTTTTTATTTTTCAGTAGCTAAAGACCACATGAGGAGCATAGTGCCTGACTGTGGAGGAACCTTAAGACTAACAGGAAACCTCTGGAGCACACATTGACTCTACTGATGTTTCTCACATAGAATAGAAATACATTACTACCTTCTTATAGTCCAAGAGTTAAATGTACTTACTTAACTTCCCTAAGCATGGCTTGCTTCAGGACTTCATTTACATTAAAAATCTTTTTTTTTTTTTTGCTTTTTGGAGGGGGGAAGGGAGGGCAATTGGGGTTAAGTGACTTACCCAAGGTCACATGGCTAGTAAGTGTTAAGTATCTGAGGCAGGATTTGAACTCAGGTCTTCCTGATTCCAGGGATGGCGCTCTATTCACTGTGCCACCTACCTGCCTCCTATTAAAAATCTTAAAGACATGAATGGAGAATGTCAAGATTTGCTAAATATTTTACAAAATGGTCACCTACTCTGCTCCCAATAAATTGGCTTTTTTTCCTCTTTTCTCTTAATATGTGCAACCAGCTAAGCTGATGTTTGAAGGTGGGTTTAGAGAGCTACTGTTAATATTTTGAAGTCTGTATCACCATTGTATATGTTTTATAAAATCAGAAAAGACAGACATCATCTGTCTGTCTTTTAATCTTTAAGCAATTTGAATTACGTGTGTAGAGTGCTGAAAGTGTTCACACATAGTTACATCCCAGTTGGGGTCTCTTTATTCTAGTTCTGTGGTTCTAGGCTTAAGCCTCCAAACCCATAGGCCAAAATTTATACCTTAGAGGGCTGACAAGATTAGGACTGGTTAGTAGGCTAGGGTCTCTGCATCTAGGTCCAGATTTGGGGAAATAGAAATAGTGAAGGACTAAGAAGGATTTGTCATAGGAGGCACTTTCTATAATAATGTATAAAATAATGCTTTCCTTCTGGTCTTTTTTTAAAAACTTATCTCATCTGAGGGGAAAAAAATATTACCTAAAATGTGTTTAGTGAAAAGAATTACTCTTCTGGTCTACGTATTAGGATTGGAGTATCTAAAGATCATTGAGTTATCCCTGCAGTTGATTTTTCTTTTAGTTCAAGAGCTCAAGATGAGTTGATCTTCTGTTATGATGACCATAAGCCATTATTTCCTACTTTTGTAGAGGACTGTGTCTGAGAATGTACCCCATTGTGAGAGAGCTGATGAGTGACATGAAGAGAACTTTGTTATCATGGTTGTAGTTGAAAAAAAGGGAAGTGAATGAAATGAGATCTTCTAAACCCAAAGCTTTTCTCAATGTGGCTAATTAAATGCATTTGAAGAAGACATTTGGATTATGGGAAAATGATGATTTCATACTGTGACATTTATTTCATTGTATTTCTCAAGAATCTTTGTAATTGTACGTCTACTTAAATATCTTATTCTACCCTAGAGTAATGACACCAGGACAAGAAGACCATTTTACTTAATTTATCCAATTGGCATATTGTATAAAAGCTTCATAAATGAAATGTTCTTCAATAATGAATGTGTGTTATTTATTTGTCTTTAGGCATAAGTTCCTTGTAATTACTTATGTAACCACCTTAATACAAGTCCAGAAGGAAGATGAGTTAGGAGTCAATCTCTTGGTTATGGTATTGTGTTCAAAGAATGAATTATCTTGCTAATTTTTTTTCATATTATCTGAGTGCAGCACAGGAAGAAAAAAATTGGTCATTGTTTTTCAGTAGCATCTTTGTTGTCCTGTCATTCATTTCCCTTAAGAGTATGTTGAAGTGATCTAAGTAGAACTGAGAAAAGAATTGGAAACAAGGACATTAAAGATATTTGTTGTTGAAATGATCTAGCAGTGTGGTATCAAACTCAAATAGACATGTTGGCCATTTAACCATATGTAAGGATTTATGAAGGGTGCATATTAACTTTAAAAAAACCCACACTTAGGTTATCTGTGTTCTATTGTTTTTGTTGTTGTTAAATTTTTCCAATTACATTTTAATCTGGTTAGGGAGTATGTTTGACACCTCTGACCTAGTATACTCTAAAAGCCTGAGCACAATGAATTACAACAAATCTTTTCAACAAACTTGGACCCTTCTTTTGATTCACCCAATTAGTAGTTTTTTGACAAATCAATTTGCCCTGAGGTCTTGAGACTTTCTTATTGTCTACTTCTTGCTTCTTTCTTTTGGCCCTGGTGTATCTAGAGCTCTGTCAATATATAGAATCTTTTCGTCCAAATTAGACATGTTATTTTCTATAAACCTTTTACAGAATCTGTTGCAGTGGCCACATATGACCCAGTCCCACTGCTGATATTCACAGAAGTTGCAACTTGCTCCATTTTCAACCTAGGTTGGTTTACCCATCCTTGGGTAGTCTGATGGCCCCTCCTTCCCAGGGCTCACCATCTTGGTGCTGGATTTATCATGGATGCCTGATGATCTTAATCTACTTTAGAACTAGCACAACTCAAGAGATCCATGAGCTTGAGCATTCCCAGTACTAGGAATTTCAAGCTTGTGCCACCAAACCCAACTGGAATCTGTTTCAATGTTTCAGGTTGCTGATCATCTTGGCCCTCCCTGGGGCAATAATATGTCTTAGAGGTGAAAACAGGAAAAAAAAATGTTGTGACAATATTTCTCCTCTAACACTCTTCAGAGTTTCCTAAGCTGTTTAACTTAGTAAATTTTTAAACAGTAACAGATGAATCTGTACTTCTACATAATGCTGCAATCATGACTTTGTTACTTGGTTAAGATTTTTTTAAGGTTTTTGAATAATCTTTAATAATCTTAATTCCTTTTTTATTCAGTTTAGATTCCTTGGAAATAGGAGCACTTATGGAGAAAAAATTATCCCAATTTTATGTGTGAATTATCACAACCCTTATTATTTGTATAACTCAGATTTTCCCAACCTTTTTTGAGATTGTAGAATGAATGAATGGAATTTTTATTTTTGCAAACTTGTAAAATTTCAAAGTTGTTACTATTGTCCACCCCCATTTTATTCTTTCTGTGTTTTTTCATAGGTAAAGAGGAAGTTTCCAGTGAAGATGGCTGTGTGAAAGTTCACAGAAGAGCCTAGCTCTCCCCCTTTTATCCCAACAATGATATATGAAGAGTACCAGACTGGACAGTGATGAAGAAATCCAAAGATTCATCAGGAAGTTTCTTCATTCACTTCAGCACTACAAAGAAAGTTACTGCCAGAGAAGTCAGCATGAGCACAGGTAAAAAGGACAAAAACCCTTGCTAGCGCCCTAAACAAAGAAGTCCATGGCTCCTCTCTGGCTGAAAAAGCCCAAATAAGGATGGAAGCCAGTGGCAGCACTACTACCTGAGAATCCCCAGGAGGGATAGAAAGACACATGCAGTGCCCTGGTGGGTGAAAGCCAACAACACAACCCTGACTAGGGACATTGAATCCTGTCAACGTTTTGAGCACAGACACATTATAGGAGAGTGGAACCAGTGACAGAAATGCAGAAAAAAAACCAAGGTCAAGATCAACCAGGGCAATTCACAAAACTATAAAGGGTTGTGTCTGGATCTAGAAAAAAGTCTTAAATCTGGAATTGATGCTGGAGACATGAATACATAGAAAAAAGATATTGAACAATATTAAGAGATGTTATGGGTCAAGAGATGCCCAGAATAAAATAATAATGCCATAAAAACTACAAGGAGAGCCTCAGAGGGCAACAAAAAAACAATGACATAACCACAAAGACTACAAGAATACCTAGAAAAAGTAAAGAGATTTTTTTAAAAGAACTCTGGAGAAAAGAATTGAAATGAGAGTAAATATCTTAAAATAGGAGATAGAAAACCTTACCCAAATAGTGGAATGTCAGAAAATTGGAACGGACCAACTGGAACTCAATGACTATGTAAAAAAAAAAGAGAAATATTGGGAAATCAAAAGATTAAAAGGAAGAAAATATAAGATATCTACTACCAAAAATAATTGAATTGGAAAATAGGCTTCAAGGAAAGTCAACTTGAAAATTATTACAAGCCCTGAAAACTGAGACAAGAAAATTAAGCCTTGATATCATAGTTCCAGAAATCATAGTTTAAAACTGCCCATATTTTATAAAATGAATGAACAATAAAGTGCAATAAAGTTTAGAAAATCTTTAACCTCAATTTCTTCTAAAAGTCTACTATGTCTATGCCACATTTCACAGAACACAGAATTTTCCAGTTGGAAGGGACATCAGTGGCCATTTATAGTAATTCAACTGATAGATGAAAGGAGTTCCCCCAAGAACATATCAGATAAGCGGTCATGCAACTGATCTCCAAGAAGGAGAAGCCTTTTACCCTCCAGTGTATCCAGTCTTATTTAGAGAAAACTCCAGTTCTTAGACAATGCTGTTTTTCCTCTGGCATCAAACTGAAACTTGCCTCTTTGCAACTTTTCTTCATTGTTTTTGGTTCTACCCTCTCAGGTCAAATAGAAAAAGAGGTATAATATAGGAATTAAAGGAGCACTAATAACTGGAAGAGACTTCTATAGAGTAGAACCTTAGAGAAAGCTAGGGATTCTAAGAGGTAAAGATAAGAGAATATAAAGGCACAAAGATAGAAGATGCAATGCCCAGTTCAAAATGAATAATTTTGCTGCTTGGATTGTAGAGTGGGTAAAGGGGAATAGTTTGAAATGTCTACAAAAGGAACTGAAACTAGGGTATATGGGAACTTAGATGGCAAAATGAGACATTTGTGTTTTTATCCTAGAGGCAATAGAATGCCAATGTGCATGAAAGTGATATGATCAGGAAGATTATTTTGACAGCTATATGGAAAATGGATTGGAGAAGAGAGGCTGAAAGCTGGGAGTCCAATTAGAAGGCTAATGCAACGGTCGATGAGGTATAAACTAGAGTGGTGACTGTGTAAGAAGAAGGAAGGGGTCAAATGTGAACAAGGTTGTGGAAGTAAAATTGAAAACAGTCAACACTTGAACAGCCATATGAAATGAGAAAAAATGAGGAGCTGAGGATGATTTGTGAACCTAGGTGACAGACAGAAGGTGGCACCCTTGACAGACACACAGGGGCAGTTAGAGAAGGAATGTCTTTGGGGGAAAATATAAATTCTGTTTTGGATTTGTTGAGTTTATGATCTTAATGGGGCAGCTAGTTTGAAATGTCCAACAGACAGTTGGTAATGTGGGACTGGATCTCAGAAAAGTGACTAGAACTGGATTTTTTAGTCATCTGCATTGTAATGACAATTTAGCCATTGGGAGCTGATGTGGTCACCATGATAAAGAAACTGGAAAAAAAGAAGAGGACTGAGAAACTTAGGGACATTCACTATTAGGGGTCTTGATATAGATAATGATTTAGCGAAGGAGACTGAGGAATAGTCAAAAAGGTAAGGGGAGGAACAGGAGAAAGCATTATTAAAATCAACCTAGAGAGGACATAGTATCTGGGAGAAAAATGTTTAAGAATGTCAAACCCTGTAAGTTTTGGTCAAGGAGGATATGAACAGAATAAAAAGCCCAAAAGATTTTAAAATGTCTTACTGTTTATTAAAGAAATAAATTATTTATTAAATAAATAAATAAATCATGTTGTGAAAAATATTCCTAGAAATTTTAGTTACATGTGATAATGTAAAGATATGGTACATTTCATCATGCTGGACTCCCTCTAATCCAAATTAAATAAACTTTTACTGTACTGAAGAACAATCTGTGATTCCCGTTCTCTTTGGCAGTGAATGTGTCAATTATGCATCTACGTTAGTTATGTGTTAATGCTGCCTGAACTGAATGGTGAGAAGCAGCATGAGCACAGTTTGGAATTTTGATGTTGTTCACTTAATTTTGGACTTCAATTTCTGGAAGCAGTCTTTGTCTTTCATGCAGTTTGGTCGCTGACCTTCTGTAACACTTGGAGCCAAGCCATACTGTCTTTGTTTACTGTAAAGAGCATGGAAAAGCTGACTTCCTGACAGTGTGGCTAGAGTCTAAGGTCAAACTATTCACAGGTGAACAAACACAGTCTTTCCACCTTAAAATGGCCATTTGGCCCTTGTAAAATGGAACTGGGCCATAATCATGGGTAGCAGGGGGAGGTGAGATCAGTAATTTGCCAAATAACAGCAATTAGTCACTTTTTCAGCCTTCTCAGAAAAACAAACAAGCAAACAGAAAAACACTCATCCTAACCCCAAATTTATTCTTGGGGATAAAAATTTATTATATACCATTTTTAGTCATCTAACAACCTACTCATTAAGTGTATAGATCTGCAAAATGTCACCATTCTACTACTGTTTTCCAGGATTTTAAAGTCAAGGTACATGTGTTCATATTTTTGGTTATATGATTCAGTCACACAAATATAATTTTCACATTTTCCATGGCATTTTCCCTACAAAGTGGCATCCAAAGAAGCTTAACTGAGATTTCCCCACAAATGGGTATGCACATTATCCATAGAAAGAGATACTTTCTAAAAAGACCTTCCTCATTTCAAAGCAAAGAATTTGGTCTCATGGTTTCAACCAGTCTACTTAACACAATATCAATCACTTTTGAAATTTCCCATTCTTGAAACCAAAGTTATTTGAAATAGCATAAAAATAGCGAGGAGGAATTACTGGCCCAAAGTGAATTTGAATACAATTATATTTCCAAAATGGAACTATATGATTATTTTCCTCCAAGAAAACTTGAAAAAATTTATGAGCTTTTTTTTCACATTAAGTTTAAACAAGTACTTGAATGCCTTAGCTTTGTAATGCTACTGCTTGAGATTTTTCTCTGGTCAGTGATGATTTACCTGCTATTCCCTAAGATATATTTGGACATTAAAAGCTCAGTTATTTTACTGCTTCTGAGAAAGGTTATTAAAAGGTTTTTAGCTTTAATGTGAGGTAATAGCCTCTCTTCCTTACTTTGAAATCCAATATGTCATATTCACCTTCATTAGCAAGAATGCTCAGGAAATGGGGGTAGGGTCTTATTTAAGATTCTTGTTACCAGAGCTTATGTATGGCAAACTGCTTAATTTTGACCCTTAAAGTAAAATTATAAAGCATTTCTACAATACTGGAACATTTTACCACCTTAGTTAAATGAATCATACCAAACAGAACTCAGCATTCTTCATGGTTTAAGATCGTTTAATTTTTCAGGAACATTATTCTGATGATCAAGTTTCCTTCTGTTTTCATAGGCCTACCCCTTCTGATTCATGCTATCACTGAATTTGTTTATAATCTTATTGGAGAAAAAGATCTCTGCACATGAAATAATTGGCAAACACTAATAATTAGTTTGAAAAGCACTTGATTGGGTATAATAAATTGAAATAGTGTATGTTATAGAAAATAAATACTACAGAGAGTTAGAAAGGGGAGAAATCACTGCTACCATTACTAACAAAGGGTGCATTAGGGAGGTGTAACTTGAGATAGGCTTTGAAAGATTGGCTAGATATGAGTCAGTGAAAAGGATAGACTAGGTAGGAAAACCAGTTAAGTGGTTTTTCTTTAGTAACCAACATATGGACCCAGAAGAGGAATGTGGCTGTGACAATTATGAAACTTAGATATATTGTGAAGGAAGGATCAAGAGGACTTGGTGATAGATTTGAGATGAGATGTAGGAATGGGAAGAATTCCATCATGTGGGGAAAGGCTCCTAGCTTTTCAAGCCTAGGAGCCAAGGAGAAATGTAGTGCCATTAATGGTAATGGGAAAATTATGAGGGGGGCTTGGGTTGGAAGAAAGGTGAGTGATGTTCCTTACTATCCTTAATGGCTCTGGAACACAGTTATACCCCTATGTAACTATAGACATAGACTGGCGAGTTGAAACTGTAAGAAGAGATGAGCTCACTAAAAGGAGCATATGTAGAGAGAGAAGAAAAAGGGCTGAGCCTTGGTGGGGGAAGGGAAGCAATCACAATTAAGAAGTAGGAGGAAGAAAAAGAATGAGTTACAGATAATTTTTAGAGTCCTCATTAAAAACATTTATGAATATTGTTTCGTTAACTTAATGAGATGTAATTTCACTATCTGTAGCCTAATTGTCATACAATACCTAAGTCTTGCCAATTAAGTAACACTAACCATAAAGGCTTGCAACATTTCCAGGTTATTCTAGTGGTCATAGGTACTTGGGTAGCTGAACAACAAAGAGCAAATAAAATATAAGTTCACAAGGAGACAGTGGTAGGTGTGTATTCAACAAGCTCCTACTCTATGTAGGGCTTCATGTTAGTTTCTTAGCATAAAATGACAAAAGTCAGTACTAGACTTTAAGGAGCTTCCATCCTGCTGGAGATGAAGAATAACACGTAGAGACAAATAAGTATAAAGCAATACAATGGAAGTCCAGACCAGTAAACTCCCTCTCCCTCTCCCTCTTCCTGTTCCCCTTCCTCTGTGTCTTCCTCTCTCTGTCTCTGTCTGTCTCTCTGTCTGTCTCTCTTTCTCTCTGTCTCTCTGTCTCTGTCTCTCTCATCTGTGTGTGTGTGCACATTAGAAAAGTTCTTTAACAAGTAACACATGAGCTATGCTGTAGTGAAAGTATGTAGGGATTCTGAGACATGGAGAGGAACATCTGAGGAGAAGGAATGGAGAGAAGGCTATGGAAAGGCATGGAGAGAGGGAAAAAAAGTGTTCTGTATAGGGAACACCTAGTAAGGCAGTTTGACAAATAGAGATTAAATAAAAGGAACTAGTATCAAATAAGAATAGGGAAATGTATAACAGGAGTCAAATTATATAGAACTGAAGATTTCTGTAGCCAATATGGAATCATATTTGAATTTATGGTGACATGAAAAATCTGCATGAGAAGGGAGAATCTAGAGACAGTGATCCCAGGGAGAAAATGGAAGCAAAGAGACTTGTGCAATAATCTTAGGAGAGAGGTCATTTGGGCCTGAACTAGAGTGTTGACTCTCTGAGAGACTGGAAAGAAAAGGGGATGGATATGTGATACTGTAGAAAGAGAATAGACGGGACTTGGCAATTGATGGGATACGTGAGAGTGAGCAAGAGTAAAAAGTCATGGATAAGTCCAGGTTTATCACCAGAAGGATTGGGGTGCCTTCAGCAGAAAGTAGGAAGTTTGAAAAGAGAATAGACTTAGGAGAATGCTAATAAATTCCGTTTGGAATAGGCTAAGTTTGAAATGGTTATAGGATGCTCCAAGGAGGGATGTCCAGTAGATAACTGATATTTCAGGACATTAGAGTTAGAAATACAGAGTTAGGTGTAACTAACTATATAATACAATATCTAGTAAGTGTACATATCTTCCTTAGCCAATTGCTTTCATAACTGGGTAAACCTTATCTTTAAAAGACTTGAAATTTTATAAAAAGGTTGGAAATGAAGGGATTTTCACTTTTAACTGCATTCGGCCCCCAGATAACAAAACTCAGCATTTTTCGGTGAGGATCTGATTGAGCTCAGAGATTCTTTCAAAATAGTAATTGAAGCAAATTTTTTAATCATGCATATGCATAAAATTATAGGTTTCTTCTGAATACAAGGAGCATTGCATATGAGTTTTATATGAATCACATTCAAAGATGTGGAGGTGCCACCTGTTGATTACCCCCTCTCTAGTGGAAGCCAAAGAGAACTCTATTACTCCATCGATTTACAGTATCATCTTAGTAGATGAGGAACCTGGGACAAAGGCCATTCTCTCCCCCATGTTGTCCCTATGTACTGTGTACTGGAAAACCATTCTAAAATCACTCTCCCTTCTTTGACCTTGTAGAAAGCAATGACACACATTAATAGCCATTTGTTTGGTTCAGGAGATCAGTTGCCATTCTCCCAGCAGGAGATAGGGAGGGCTGGTTAATCAGACCTAGGCTGTTACAGATAGAGGGCAAAGAAAAAAAACAAAACAAACCCTGGAGCCATCTCAGCTTTGATTATAAAGCAAGTTGTAAAGTTCTGGACATTTATCTTTTCTCTGTTAAATGAAATTGATTCCTTCAGTCACTACAGTCAGATTAAAAAAAAAAGTCAGCCACCCACACCCTAAACAGGATGACCCCAACAGATGAGCTTATTAACTTTAAGAGACTTGACCACAAACAGCACTCTCTGGGGCCATGCCTAAGACTGGGGAAAAGGCTACATTGACATTGATAGCAAAACATACCTGGTGCCTCAGCAGAGGAGTGACAGCAAGCACCTGTTCTTTTCCAACTGAGCAGCAGCAATTTAAGTACGGCTTAAGGGCTCTCATTGCCTCCATGAATGTTAGAAAAATACCACCACCATTTGCCAAATTGCAAATAAGAGCCATGTCATATTCAATGAAGCAGAAATATTTTGCTTGTTTTTCCTGATTACTCGTGGGAGTTTATTGTTTTGTGTATGTGTGTGTGTGTGTGTGTGTGTGTTTTAATAAGAGATTGCCTTTCTGAAAATGATGAAAGCTGTCTCCTCCCTACAAAGAAATATGCTTTTCCCACTTGGGTGAATATTGCCTGTGCTGCTCACTGAAGAAAGGGAGCGGCCTTGGCAAGCATCTTATTAGTCTAAAAATAAATTATTCAGAATGCAGGTTCAGATACAGATTGCAGGGACAGATAATAGAATTGGTTTTCCAAGCCTGTTCATGCTATGAAGACATGGTGTATGCTTTTCAGGAATTCACTTAAGTGGAATCAGCTTTGACTAATACAACTGAGAAATAATATTGCTGCCATCCAGCTAGTGTCTGTGGAACAGCATCCTCCGACTCTCTTGAAGTATCCATGGTTTCTTTTTGTAGATGTGTGTGCACATATAAATTTAGATATAGAGCCACACACACATACACACACACACATGCACATACATAGACACATACTTCAGGTTGGTCTGTTCAAGGGCAACAACTCTTCGTTACCAAAGGGGAGAAGGGCACGTTTCACTTGGGCATATTTGTTCTCCCCCCTCCTTTAGTGAAATAGTTGACCACATCAGCAGCCGACTTCAGTTTGTCATGTGGTTTCTCATGTGATGCTGGGTTCGCAGCGCTTTGGAGACAGAGCCTTTGTGACTCGGCACTCATGGACAGTAGCGTTCAGCAACAGAAGAGATTTTGGAGGGGGCGGGGTGGGAAATAAAACCAGAAACGTCAGAAATAAAAGTCGCACGAAGTATTCTGATCTATACAATTTTTTTCTTCATTTTAACTCTTGGTTTTTTGGGTTTGTTTCTGTTTTGCCACCCCTGCAGGCGATGGGCTGTGTTGGTTTTGCTTTTCGGGTATTTTTTTTGTTTTTTTGAAGCAAGACTATCTTCCCTCAAAGCTCCTGTGCTGCATTGCTGTTGGTATGCCAAGCTTTCCCCTGGTTACCTGAGCTGCTACTGCTGCTGCTTCTGATTCCCTGCCACTCCTTCATCATGGCACATCCGAAGCGAGAGTCATCCGTCTGCGCAGCGTTCAAGAAGGAGCTGCCCACGGAACCCTGGCCACGGTCTCCTGTTGTTGCTGGGAGAGAAGGGTCCGTGGACCGGGCTGAAGCTGCAGAAGATGTGGGGTTGGTTGGGTAGGAAGCAGAAGGGTGGGCAAAGGGAAGCTCAGATATGTTATACTGTGCCAATGCCAACTAATCCACTTCACGACAAGGGCACCAGCAATACTCACTCAGCCTGTGCTGCTCAAAGGGATTAGTCTGGGGAAAACCATGCAGAGATGCGGTGGCATTTTACCTCAGAGTGGTGCTGAAGATGGATAAATAAGGTATCTGATGGGTCCGCCTGACAAGGCAGAGCCAGGAGGAAAAACAGAGCCAGGGAGCGCATGGAAAGAAAGAAGAGATGCTGAATGCTGTTTGATTGTCTGATGCTGTGCATTCTCATTCTAGGGAGGATGGCATAATTTATAACAAAGTGTATGGATGGAGGAACTGTAAATTGTAGTCTGAATGTCCCCGATGCTGTCAAGGAAGAAACTGATGAGCTAGGTGGCTGCACCAGTGTCCCCAGAGAAAACAACAGCTCTGCAGTATAGAGTTAGATGCATGTGCATGCATGTGTAGACATGAAAACGAGATTTCTGACCATTTTACACAGAAAGTTTGTCACTTTGCTGGATCAGGCTTGATCGCAGCTTATATTTTCAGCTCCAGTTCGACACCCATTTCCTGAGTAGTGAGCACTTGGTCGCAGCCATCGCATGCAGAATTTTCTTGTTAATGTGAAAGCATCTCCCTCTGATTTAACTCCTTGAAGCTCTGACAGTGCTGTGCTGAGACCAGTTGTGGGGTTTTGTTTTCTTCTTCTTAAAAATCTCTGTAAACACAGCTGTATCCAGTATGGTGAAAAATTCTATACTGTAAATAGAAATCTGATCAATCTAATCAAAATAAATGTATCCCAGATGACTCTGGGACCAGCTGACTGCCACAGGCTTCAGATGGCCAAATGCTCAACTGAGCTGAACCCAGTGTTAGGTTTACATTAAAAAAAAAAAGAATTCCAAAATCAGCCAATAATTTAAAAAGAAAGAAAGAAATCCCCGCCCAAGAAAAGAGTTGGTGCTGACATTTGCAGCAAATTGGTCAGATAAAGGATCTGTATACATATATGTATCTATAATTATCTATGGAGATAGACATATCTATAATTGTCTATGGAGGTAAACAATTATAGATATAGATTATGTATAGATCTTTTATTTTTGGATGTGATTGTGGGATTGTGTTTTGAACGTCAGTAGGATTTGTCATAACACGGACATAGTCGATATGGAGAAAACTCGTGTCTTATTTGGGTTGGCCTTGTCCAAGTGGTGAGCAAATCTGATACTGAGTGGCAAAGACTGCTGGCACTGTTGCCTACTGTGAGCCTTAGGTCCATTTAAACTCTGAAGATGAAAGGGGCTCAGCTGTAATTGCTACCCCAACCTAGTCAAGGTAGCCTGCAATTCAAGATGAGGCGATGGCCCACTGATCAATGCGAGGTCCTATAGGTTGCCTATTTGATCCTTCCATTATGTGTTCCTAGTTATACAAAGGCAGTCAGTCCTGTGTGTTGGAATATGTTTAGCCAGCTGTTGGGTAACATTCCTGCAGGAGGAGGAAGAAGGGGAGGAATCATTACTGTACTCCCCAACTATAGATACATGTGCAGAGAAAAATGGGTGGGGAGGAGATTGGTGAAATCAGATCATCCAAAACTATGACTCTAGACAGACTGAAAATGAAATAGAAGAGAAGAGTGAAGAGGGAGATATAGAATGAACCCCAAACAGGCATGTAGGATAGAAACAGAGTTTGAACTTCAAAGTAACACAGATGAGGAAAATTGTCAGCGACTTGTAATTAGCAACTCATGGTTACGTCAGTGACTGTGTCTCTGCAAGAATAACTATGTGATGTGTGCTACAAAGTAGAGATAGTCATAACTAAGTTATCAAGCCCAGCTCAAACACGAGCAAATGGATTAATGAATTTGCTATGTTAGTAAATCAAATATGAATGGACTACATGTTTAAGACTTGCTGAATTCTGCATAATTGAAGGCTGAATTATCAGCTTGTTAGAGGGCACATATTCATTAAATGAAACTGTAAAGCTCTTTAAAAAATGCAGATTATCCATCCAAGAAAATGTCTTTTTGTGGTTCGATCAAATGCATGAAACTCTCTGAAAATGAATGATAATCCTTTTCCCCAAATATCCATCCCTCCCTACACCCACTTGTCATTGTGAAAGAGACATTGTTTTGAGTCATTGAAACAGAGAGGTATAACAAGGCACCCGTGGCAGAAAAGTAATGCAGTAATTTTTAGAATGCCGCAAAGTACTGTGCATAAATGCTGAGTTTTTAAAGACTGTATTCATTTCCCCCTCTTGTCCCTTCCAGTGTTTTGAGATGAGGGTAAGGTTGTGCCTGTAGCCCTTACACAGAGATGGTGGGAGGTACTTCCTGATTGGTCTGTCGGTATAGAATGTTGACTCCCATTTTGTATTTGTATTCATGTTGTCCAATTGCTCCTGACCTGTTTTGTTTCCATGCCTGGGGAGAAGTCAATCTCAGTTCAGCTATCAATATTTGGGCTTTTTTTAGTGATATGTGCATATTTATGATATTACCTATGCATGCATTTTAAAAAAAAATATGGTTTAAGCAAAATTATAGGCAGAGGAGCTTGTGTGTATGAAATCATTGCATGTAATATTATTTAAATATACTTGCTTTGAGGTTCCAGAAGCTGATATTATCTGAGCCTGTTTAATTTACATCTTAGATTTAGTCAATAAGCGTAACCTGCTGGATCAGAATAGTGCATTCTGTGCACCCAACAGGGTGGAAGACATTATTTTGTTTGTGTTAGTTCAAACAGCTGGTCATTAATGCAGGACCCATTTCCAGAGTGAAGTGCTAGTGGACGTGAATGGCTGCCTGATTAATGCTGTCCCTCAAAGGGTCCTTCATCCTGCAGTGATGCTCATGCCAGAATAATGCAGCATGATTTGATTGCACTCTAACAGGGTAGTATGTCATTGTGTCACCAAGCAATTGAGGTTATTATGGGGCAGGGCAGACAGACGGGACAGTGGGGTTACTAGACCGTAGCATTTTTAGAAATACAGGCCTGACCTACTTAGAGTTATTCTTGCTGGCTGGCAGCTGCATGGCGTATGGAGTCTCCTGATAGGCTGAGCCTGTTGCTAGGGGGAATTAGCATGAATTTTTCCACACACAGACTCACTGACTGAATGATAAAAGCTGCCTGGAATTAAAGAGATTTGGTTCAGTATTATACAGATTTATTTCTCTCCTTTCTCTCTCTCAAGTGCAGAAAAAGGATGCAAAATGCAATTTTTTGTTTCCATTTGTTTTTTGACCCCCTGCCCGCCACCCCCTTCCTCCAGAAAACAGGAGGGAGAAAGAGACAGTTATGAAATTTTGGTTAATCTCTTACTGTTTGGGTCATTGAAACAATGTTGCAAATTGTGAGCTATTTGCCCTTAGAGACTGCTGGGAATGAGTAACAGGGTCCAGCTCAGTTTTGCCCTTCTGTGCACTAAGCTGTTTTGAAGTTGTACATGCATCTTTCATGCACTGTATATTTAAACTCCCCTTCCCTTTTGGGCTTGAACAAAACATTTATACAAATTTTCCTCTATCCAAACAGATTCAAACTTGCAATCTCTGGCTTGTTTAAAATGAGGTATTCAGGATGCCAGATTTAGAAAGGAAAATATATACCATTTTTTAAAATAGTGTAACAATATTCTGGGCTATTTTGGGTTTGGCTCACTTCTCAAAATCAGCCTGATGTTTATGCTCATGGATGAAACAGAGCTCTCCACCCCACCCCCTCTCCCTTTGCTTCCCCTAAATGCAGAAAGACATAGGATTTTCCCATAGAGGAAAGTATGTATAGACAGCTTCTCTGGGGAATGTTTTGCTTGTGGCTGACATCTGCATCACATGCAGACAGTTCATATAATCCATTTTATAAGATGACCCAAGATTTTTTCCCTGGATTTCTAAGTATCTGTCAGTGTTCCAGGATCTTTTCAGTAGTTCCTTTTAATCCGAGCCTCCTAAAAATCAATTTTGCATTTAAGGTAGTCTGAAAAGTGCTGGAGGGCAGTGGGGAGAGCAGGGGGAAGAAGAGGAAATAAAAACAATGCACAGTCAAGAATGCTTTAACGTAATTATGAACATTTCTCTTTTATTGTCACTAATTATAGAAGGTCTCTGCTTAAATAACAGTTCCTCTCTGTTATTCTTCTCTGTGGAAAGAAATCACCAACCCTACTCTATGATTTCAAATTAATTTTTGTGATAGCACATGGTGATATTACAAGTAAGCAAATTAGGGCTTAGGTTAGTAGAAGAAAAGCTTGGAAGGCAGCAGTTTGTCATCCTATGTGCTTAGATCTTTGACGTGAAAATCAAGGGGGCAATGTGGGTGGAGAATTCTTTTTTCATTTTGATTTTTCCAGGTGAGTGAAATATATACATACATACATACAGATACATACATATATACACACATATGCATGTGTGTAGATAGATGGATGATAGGTAGGTAGGTAGGTAGATGATAGATAGATAGATAGATAGATAGATAGATAGACACATAGATAGATAGATGGATAGATAGATAGACACATAGATAGATAGATAGATAGATAGATAGATAGATAGATAGATAGATAGATAGATAGACACATAGATAGACACATAGATAGATAGACACATAGAGAGATAGATAGATGATAGATTGATAGATGATAGATAAATAGATAATGATAGATGGTAGATAGATAGATAGATAGATAGAATAGATAGATAGATAGATAAATAGATAGATAGATAGATAGATAGATA
>CM053594.1:147603266-147642137 GCA_028646575.1 Pseudocheirus occidentalis
AATCACTATTGATTCGAGAAATGCAAATCAAAACAACTTTGAGGTACTACATCTCACCAGTCAGATTGGCTAAGATGACAAAACAGGAAAATGACAAGTACTGGAAAGGATGTGGGAAAATTGGAACTCTAATGCATTGTTGGTGGAGCTGTGAACTGATGCAACCATTCTGGAGGGCAATCTGGAACTACACCCAAAGGGCTATAAATAATTGCATACCTTTTGACCCAGTAATACCACTTTTGGGGTTGTATCCCACAGAGATCATAGAAGTGGGAAAAGGACTCATGTGTACGAAAATATTTATTGCAGCTCTCTTTGTGGTGGCAAAAACCTGGAAACTTAGGGGATGCTATCAATTGGGGAATGGCTGAACAAGTTGTGGTATATGAATGTGATGGAATATTATTGTGCTATAAGAAATGGGAAGGAGATGGACTTCATAATTACCTGGAGAGGCTTACACAAATTGATGCCAAGTGAGAAGAGCAGAACTGGGAAAAATTTGTACACAGTCACAGATACATCACATGTGTGATGACCAACCTTGATAGACTGGACTCTTCTCAGCAATGCATAGTTAAAAGATAGCTCTACAAATTTCAGAATGGAAGGCGATATCTACACTCAGAGAAAGATCTAGAAAGAACAGAGTTTAAATGATGACTGAAGCAACACGTGCTATTGTTCTTTTCCATGTTTGGTTTTATTTCTTTTCTTTTTTTTCCCCATCATTTGCTCCATCAGTTACAATGCTTCTATACAACCACACTATTGTACAATGTGAAAGTTCCCATACATGACTGTATGCCACCATGGGGGGGGGGAGGGGAAGGGAGGAGAGAAGATCTGAAACTCAAGTGATTCTGGAACTGAATCTTGTAAACTAAAAGTCAATAAACAAGTCAAATTTTTTTTTAAAAAAGCAGATCAAAGAACCTGTGTTAGCAGGCCATTCTGGGTGTGCTAGGGTGCTTTCTAGTACAGGTAGATACAAAAGTAGGAGCCACAATCATATTTTTAGGATTCATTCTGAATGAGCAGGTCAAGTTTTCCAAGTGATTCTTCTGTTTTAAGTATAATGCTCTTCTCATTGTGGAAAAATATGTTTTACCACATTCATTTACCTTTATATAAGTTTGAAAAGGATATTTCAGTTCAATCCTATAGCAAAAATTTTAAAGTCCTTTCCATAACACCCATAACTTCCAAATTGGTAGTGTAACATAGCTCTATGTAATAGAAAAATAATTAAATCAAGTAATTTTATAAATAAACTCACCTAAAGGTTCCAGAATACCACAAATTCATTGTTTTAAGTCATTCCAAAACTATAAGTGAATATTTCCTTTAGGCAATATTATTACTTAAATGAGAAATTCAGACAGATGGGATCCTTCCCAAACTCAGACTTTATTCTCTTCTCTAAAAGAAAGTTCGAGTAGAAAGGAATGGGAAATGAGAAATTAACTGGGATTGACAAAAACATCATTCTGTGTCCTTTTATGCTTCCCACTGTCCCCACTCCCATACAAAATCCAGATTAATCCAAATGTCCAGTTTCTGTAGATGTTAAAATTGCTAATGGAGGCACAAACTGAGACCCATAGAGAACTGTCATATATACACATTGCTTAGAATGGTATTAGCAAATGTCCCCAAAATGCATCTGACCAAAGAAACAACTAAATAAATGAAATCTCGTCTGTGGCTCTGTTAGCTCCATCCTACTAGAAAATACCTCAGGATGTGTGACCTCATGACCCCAGACCAAGAAACAAAACAAAATTAGTGGGATATTCAGTCCTTTAACAAGGCCTTTTAGTAATGCCATACTAAAGAAGCAGTGTATGTATTTCACTAAACTGACATATCTTTGGGGGAAGTACATTTGCAATTTGCTAGATTGGTTGTTTTGGCTTCAGGTAGACAATCTCACCTTTGAGTTGTACATTACAACCCTCCTCCCAGTTCATTAGCTAGAGGATATATGGAGCCCGTTGTCCGCTACCCAGAGAAAGCTGTAGGGCCTTAGCAACACAGGTTCATTAACAGCATTTCTCACCCCCAAATCACTAAAAAGAATTTAGTTATTGCTAAGTGTGAAGGAAGATCACTAAAAGCCTGATAAGGTAACTTCTAAATGAAGTTTGAATTTCACTTCATGAGGATTCTGTTATTTTTTGGATATTACTCTCAAATTTAAGTCCCAATATGATATAAGTAAAATACATACAGTAAGTAGTCAAAAAGGCAAGAAGATGCACAAGAACATAGCAGGTGATCCCCCTTCTTTCTTCCTTTAAAGCAGGCAGTCTTAATCTTTTTTTATGAGTCAGGGACCCCTTTGAAACCTTATGAAACCTATGCATCCCAGAAAAAAATGTTCTTAAATGAATAAAATATAACATAGGATTACATGAACAATGTAATGAAATAAAATACAGTAGGTCACATTCTAATTATATAATAATGTATCTTATATATCATATGCTATATGCAATATCCTAATATATCTATACATATAAACATACATCAATATAAATGCATATGCCCATATGTAGATATAAATATATGTGCATATCAATAAAACATTTATTTCTTTATTTTTTTCTTTCAGGCTAGAATGCATACAAGCAAAAATGATAAGGATGCTGAGATTTTTAACAGAGGCACCAAGGCAACACAGTATTGTTTCTAACAACAGAGTGTTAGAAAACCAATTATATTGTAATATGATTCAAAATATATTTGGTAAAAGTTCACAGACCTCAGGCTAAGAGCCCCTGCTAAAGTTCATTCTAGATTATTACAATCTTGTGCTTTCATCACGTAAAAGGATCCTTTTAATTTTGGTTTGCCCTAGCACTAACTTTCATCATCTGGAAAATAAGGATAATGATATTTGTTTTCTCTGCTTCTCAAGGTTATATTTAGAAAACTTCAAACTACAATATCTATGTGAGTCGTTATAGTTAGTAGTAGTAGTAGTAGTAGTAGTAGTAGTAGTAGTAGTAGTAGTAGTATTGCTGGTATCAATGCAATAAATTTGTTTACTAAACATTTATGAAATGCCTACTACAAGAAAACACCTTTGAAAATAGTGAAGATAGGGGGTGGCTAGGTGGCTCAGTGAATAGAGAACCGGCCCTGGAGTCAGGAGGACCTGAGTTCAAATATGTCCTCAGACACATAACACACACACAAAAAAAACTAGCCGTGTGACTTTGGGCAAGTCACTTAACCCCCAACTTAACACACACACACACACACAAAACTAGCCATGTGACCTTGGGCAAGTCACTTAACCCCCAACTGCCCGCCAAAAAAAAAAAAGAGAGAAAATAGTGAAGATACAAATAGAAGCCTTTTCTTCATATGGCTTAGGCTAACAGAGAGATAAGACACAAGCATTATAACTGTGTTAGACAACATAACAGTACACCAGAAAATTGTGAAGAAAGGAAATCATGGTTGAAGAAAAAAATAGACAAGAGAAAGTGACATCTAAGTTGTACCACAATGCCTAAATGATGTTATTCCTAAAGCATAGGACCATGGACTTCCCCTGCTTATTAAACTCTAGTGGCTCCCTATTGCCTCTGAAATTCAATACAAATTCTATTTAAAGCCCTTCATTATCTGGCATTAAACTACTTTCCGGCTTTCTCATTTATTACTTCCTTCCACACGCTTTTCAATGCAGTCAAAGCAGTTTTGCTGTTGTTCCTAGAAGACAACATGCCATCCTGTGTTTCTTTGCCCATTCCTGGAATGTGCTCCCTCCTCATCTTTCCCTCTTAGATTAGAATCTTTCCTTCAAAGCTCACTCAGCTCAATTGATACTCTCCTACATGAAATCTTTCCTGAGAGTCACACCACAGCCCCAGATGTTAGTGCTTCCATGCTAAATTACCTTGTATATATCAAGATTGTAAATATTCTTTCCTCCTATAGAAAGTAAGCTCCTTGAGGGCAGGAATTATTTCATTCTTGCTATTTTTTTTCCAAAAATGCCTAGCATAAGGCATAAAAGAATGTAGGAGCTTAAGAAAAACTTGTTGATTGAATAATTGATTGGTTAGTCGGAATTCAACAGGTGAAGAAGAAAAGGATAGGTATCTCAGGCATAGGGAATAATCTGAAGAGAAGCACAGATACATGGGGAGAAAATGATGTTTAGGGGAGCAGACCAAGTTATTTGGGCATAGAGTATATAGAAAACAATAATGTGAGAGCAGGCTACAAGGCTGGGGTGACTGCTAAAAGTCATCAAGTCAACAAACATTTATTAAGCACTTTGCGTCAGGTACCATGCTAAGTTCTGGGGAAAGAAAGAAATACAAAAATGTTCCACGCCTTCAGTGGTCACGTTACAATGGGGGAGACAGGATGTAAACAGCTATGAACCTACAAGTACGTAATTTACATCTGTCTCCATTTGTATACACACACATGCACATGGACATCTGTATATATATACATATATGTATGTATATGTGCGAATCAAAAAAACTTAAAAAAAATTAAAAGCTAACATGCAAACATAATAAAGTGATGAGAAGATAGAGAAGATTTTAACCTGAGGCACTGAGGCAGTGCAGCGGATGGCACTGTTGGGAAACAATGGCACAATGGAAAAATACAGCAAATACTAAGTAAGACTTAAAGTTAGAAAGAGACAAGTTCAAATCCTGCCTCAGACAGTTAATAGCTGTGTGACCACAAACAAGTCCCTTGACCTTTCTCAGCCTCAGTTTTCTCATCTGTAAAAGTAGGATAGTAATAGTACCTACCTCACAGAGTTGCTGTATGTATCAGAGATAACATGTGTAACATACTATATAAATGGTAGCTATTATTATCCTAATTATTAGTGGTACTAATACACTATGTCCTATAAGGTTTGAATGAACTAGGGATGTTTGTCCATGAGAAAATTTAGGTGGTTCCATAGGTGTCTACATGTTTGATGGTGTTGCTATGTTGATGAAGATTTTTGTTTTGCTTGGTCCTAGAGAGCAAATGTAGGACCAATAGTTCTAATGGGATGTTACATGGAAGCAAATTTCAGTTCAATTAATAGAAGGAAAACCCTAAGAATAAAAGCTATCTAAAAGTAGCAAATATTAGTGAGTTCCCTGTCATTAGAGGTTTTCAAGCAGTGAGTAGATGACTGTTTATTAGATTTGTAGAGGTGCTTCAAGTGGTCTTGACTGGATGATCTTAGAGGGCCTATACCTTAAAGATTCTATGAGTTTAGCGCTAAAAAAAGTCAACATGACTAGAAATATAGAGGATAAAGTGGAAGGAGTAAATAAGGTTACCAAGTGAAATAACATAAACAGATGAAAGGACTGATATTGGACCACTGGTAAATATTCACATTAAGGGTTCCAATAAGAGGTTAGAAAGGAGTGAAGGAGAGAAAGAAGCTGATAAAGGGAGAGGTAAGAGGACAGCTGGAAAAGTGTGGTCTCTCTGAAGTGAAAGGAGAGTACTCAACTGGTGGGCATAACTAATGAGAGATCATGGAAGGTGAGGACTGAAGACAAGTCTTTAGACTTGATGAGGACAAGCTTCTTACTGACTTTTAAGAGAAGTATCAGTTGAGCAGTGAGCTTGGAAGTCAGATTATTAGAGAATAAGAAGAAAAAGATAGTGAGAAAATGGAAAGAACAAGCATAGATATATTTATAAAGAAGAATAGTAGACAACGGAAGGAGAAAGATGGGATTGCAGTGGGATGGGAGAGTAGACTCAAGGGAAAACTTTTTTAAAAGACTGAAGATGTCAATATATTGGTAGATGGATGGGAAGGAAACAACAGAAAGGGAGAAATGGAAAATGAATGAGAGAAATAATTGACTGATGCAAGGTCCTGGAGAAGATGAATCAAGAGTGCAGACAGAAGAATTGCCATTTGAGGAGTGAAGATGTCTTTTCTTCAGGCTAAAGGAAAGTGTGGGTGATAATACTAAGAAGTCTTGAGAAATGAAGGAAGTTGAGGGCATTGGTCTTTGCAGTAAAGTAGGTGGCAAGGTCATTTGCAGGAAGTATAAGACATTGGGGCATAGATGTAATTGAGGAAGAGAAGAAAGTTTGGAACAGTCACAATGGAGAAGACAAAGAATCAATTTTGATAGACTTGGATTGTCTATCATGAATCAATAACCCCTAATCTGAAGGGGTTTGTCGGTTTTCTCTCTTCTGATCCACCCTATTCAATGAATAAATAATGGGTATATTGTTTTCATTTTTTGTTTTGCCTGTGGTATTTTTTTCCTCCAAATATTCATCTGTCTTGTGCAATTGCATTGGAAAAATACAGCAAATACTAATAGAGGAAGTGGACACTCATTTTCCCATAGCAAACTGTTTTGACATTTGGATACCTCAGGAACGCTAAAGAATTATCTTTCATTTCTTCTGCCTTTTCAAAGTACACTTTGAGTGAGAAGCCTTTTAATGGCCCCATGAGCGAAGCACAAGCCGAGCAGGCTTTTTAAAGTGCATTTGAAGTCAATATACCTACTTTCCCTGGCTCTTCCTACTCTCTCCCAGCCCCCTCACCCACCTCAAAACACAAAATGTTTGTAAGAGATGCAGACATTGAAGTAGGTTTGCTCAAGGTTCAGAGCAGCTTTGGGATTTGACAAATACGAGTGTCAAACACAAATGTGCAGGTATTTGTCTTGAGCAAAGGAGTTGAACCTGAACAATTAATGTGCTATGTGAGCACATAAATTTGCCAAAGCAACCCAGAGGAACCCATCAGTCACCTTTAATCCCTTTTTAATCTTTTGGATGACAGAAAAGATTTCATTTCAGGAGCACACAAAAGTATTAGGGGTGGACACTGATTCTTCCTTAAAGACAACAGAGTTGCCTCTTAAGCAGAATAACAATTGGGGCAGTTAAAATAACAATTCAGATTAGACAAAGAAACAATAGGGAATCCTAAGGAAATAGTATTTACTTCTTACATGTTAAAAAAAAAGTCAACTGCCTCCAAAAGCCATCAAGAAATCTTCTAGGTATATAGAAGAATGTTCACTCTCACTTCTGACATGTTATGTACAGTTCTGGGAGCCATTGTTAAGGGGAGAACCGATAATTGGGAGGCCATTCATAACTACAAGAAAAAAAATGGTGCTCTTAATTCCACCCCCTTTTCATCTCCTAAAGCCTTGGTCTATCAATTAAAAATATACATCAATAATTGTTTTATCAGGTGACCCAGTGTATAGAGTGCTACACTTCTAGTCAGAAAGAAGCCTTGAATTCAAATGACTAGCTGTGTGATCCTGGATAGTAACTCACTTCATCTCGGTCTGCCTTAAGTTTCCTCATCTAAAAAGTAGCCATAAAAATCGTGCCTACCTCCCAAGGTTGTTCTGAGAATGAAATAAAATATTTGTAAAGTGCTTTACAGACCTTAAAATGCTATATAAGTGATAGTTATTCTATATCATTCATTTAATGAGAAATGCAAATATACTCCATATTCTTTTATACCTCCTAAACCAAGAAGGTTTTTACTCTTTTATGTCATATACCCCCCTTGGCATTGTTGAAAACTATAGGTCTCTTTTCAGAATGTTTTTAAATGCGTGAAACAAAATATAAATGATTATAAGAGAGACTGATTTTATTGAAATAAAGATGTAAATTTTTCCAATCCAACTTCATGCACTCTCTGAAATCTATCCTCAGACCCCCACCTTAAGGACCCCTATATCCAGACTTTAACTTCCATGAAGGTAGGGATAAACTTTCTATCTTTAACAGAATTAACAGGATGCCTTGCACAAAGTGGAAATTTAACCAATTTTCCACTAATCGCTCCATCTGAAAACTGCCCCAGCTTTGTATTTCCATTCATCACCAAACTTCTTAAGGGTTACTGATGATCTTAGGCCCACTGCTGCCAATACTACCTTACTCCTTTAACATCTGATTTTCAACTCCAACCACCTACTAAAACTGCTGGCTTAGATGACACTAAATGGTATCCTAAACATGAGATCTAATGTATTGTTCTCAGTCATCATACTCTCGGCTTCTCTGTAATATCTGGGATTTTTTATCATCTTCTTGAAACTCTATGCTTGTGACACAGCATCATCGTACTTTTTCTATAACACCTCATTGCTCTCCCTCCTCCAGAATCCTTCAAATTGACATTTCCTCAGAGTTTTGCCTTTGGTCCTCTTCTCTTTCATCTCTATACTCTTTCCCTTGCTGATCATATCTGTGCCCATGGCTTTGAGTCTCATTTCTGTGTTTCATCTTCACCTGCAAAATAGCACCTTCTGATTTTTCTTGGCTTGAAGCCTCATAATTACCTTTGATTTCTCCTTTTCTTTTTCTTCTTTTTACATGCTGTCAGCTGTCAAATCTTATTTACTATACTTCCATGATGTCTTAGGCAAGTTAAAAATATCACAGTGAATGCTTAATAGTTCCACGATTGTGGATAATTCCCATTACCTCTCTGATCCTCAGTTTCCTCATCCTTAAAATGGGGGTCATAATGCTTTATTTTGCTCAAAGGAACATTGCGGGGGGAAAAGCTTTATAAACCAAAGATATATATACATGTGAGTTATCATTCAGACCCTCATTACCTGTCAGCTGGACTATTACAGAAAAAGCTTCTAACTCCTCTCCCTGCTTCTAGTTTCTCCCTCCACCAAACGATCCTATGCACACTTTCCTGAAAATGCTCTTTTCCTGAATCTACATCTTTACTTTTGCTGTTCTCTCTGTCTGAAATACCCCTCCCCATCCCAGCTCTGTCTATCAAATCTAACAATTCTGCAGAGTTCAGATCAAAAGCCACCTCCTTAAGGAAGTCTCATTTAATCATCCCAAATGGGAGTGTTCTTTGCCTTTTAGGGCCTGATATAATACATACATATATATATATATATATATCTTACATATATGTGTATACCTATATATCTCATAGATATGTGTATACCTACATAGCTTACATTTATGTTTGCCTATATAATTTATGCTTATAGGTATAGCTATATAGCTTATGTGTGTGTATCTATATCTTATATATGTGTATAACTATATCATACACATATACCTATGTATCTTACATTAATATGTATATACTGGGGCAGCTAGGTGGCATAGTGAGTAGAGTATTGGTCCTGGAGTCAGGAGGACCTGAGTTCAAATGCGGCCTAACACTTACTAGCCATGTGACCTTGGGTGAGTCATTTAACCCCAATTGCCCTGCCTTCCCCTCTCCAAAAAGCTAATATATATATATATATATATATATATATATATATACACACACACACATATGTCTGTACATATATATCTTATATAGGTATATATGAACAGGCACATGCACCCAAATATTATATATATTTATATATGAAATCACAGTTATAATACATTTGTCACCCCATCTTGAGATTTTAGGAAAACTCTTTCTTTGTATCCCTTCTCTCACCACCAACCCCTTCTCTAGATCTAGAGCAGTGCTTTGTACATTTTTAAAGTCAACATTTGTTGCACTGAAAGGAATTCTGTTGTGGTTCAGGGAGAACTAGAGCCAACAAAGAGAAATAACCCTAAGGCAGATTTGAGCCCAAAGTAAAGGAAAAAAAAACCTAACAATGACAGCTACAGAAAGATGATCCCCTGACCCACTGAAAGGAACCTATTCACCTTACTTTGAAGGGCCGCTTTTTCCTATTCTAGCCTCTGACTCATAGGTCAGGGAAGCTAGGTTTATCTAGTTCTGTTTTCTCTACTTTGTGTGTGTATGTAGTGGGGTACAGGAGGCGGGGGGGGGGGAAGGGAAGGAGGAAGATCCAGGGCTGTATTCTGGTGAGAACAAGAATGATGCTGAAGACCAGATATCAAATTAGACAAGGCAAAGTATATCAACAGCTAGCATTTATATAACACTTACTTAGATTTGCTAAGCACTTTACAACAATCTCAGTTGATTCTCACAACTCTTTGAGTAGGTACTATTACCATCTGCAATGTACAGAAGGGGAAACTGAGTCTAGAAGGGTGAAGCGACTTGTCCAGGGTCACAAGCTAGGAAGTATCTGAGGTAGGATTTGAACTCAGATCTTCCTGACTCTACCTATGTGACCTTATCCACTATACCACCACGTTTGTCTTTCTCTAGGCCAAAGAAGAAATTGAGAGACATTAGAGTAGGAAGGACCTTGAAGATTCCCCAGTCTAATCCCCTCATTTTATTGGTAGGGGAATAGAAGCCTGGCTTTGCTATTTACTACCTGTGTGGCTTTAGGCAAATTGGTTCTTTCTGGCCCTCAGTTTACTCATCTGAGAAAATGAAGGAATTAGGCAAGATAGTCTCTACAATCCCATATGGCTCAAGAAATAAAAGAATATCCCCCAAATCCTGCTGGCAGTACGCAGGGGAGTCAGGATATAAACCAAGTTATTTTCATTAGAGGGCGGCTAGATGGCACACTGATTAGTGCTCTGGGCCTGGATTCAGGAAGAGCTAAGTTCAAATCCTGCCTCAAGATACTTAATATCGTCATGACCCTGGGCAATTCACTTAACCTCTGTCTGCCTCAGTTCCCTTAGATGTAAAAAGAAGATAATAACAGACACTACTTCCCAGGGTTGTTGTGAAAATAAAGTAATATTTGTAAGAAGCTCTTAACAGTGCCTGGCATACAGTAAGTACTTAATATTTTGTTTTCCTTTTTCCTTCTAATTCCAAAGTCAGTGTACTGTCAACTCTAGCATACTTCCTCCTCTAACCCTGCTAGACCCACCAGGCAGAGCAGAGAGTGTTATTTAGGATGCTTTGTTTCAAAGGATGATGCTTTGACTTCAGTCTCATAGAAAGCAAAAAGATAGGATGATCCCATGTATCGTTAGTGACCAAAATAGTAAAAAAAAAAAAATATATATATATATATATATATATATATATATATATATATATATATAACTGGCATTTATATATAGCTATTTAAAGTTTGCAAAGGGATTTAACATATATGAGCTCATCTGAGCTTCACGGCAGGTCTTTGAGGCAAAAACTCCAGGCATTATTATACCCATTGTACAGGTGAGAACACTGAGGTCCACTTCTTTGGGGCACATAAGACTTCAGAGTTGAAGGGATTATATAGTTCATCTGATCAAAATGCCTCATTTAATCTTTAGAGAAACTGAGCTTAAGGAACTAGTAGAAGTAGAAATGGGCTATGAACCTAGGATTCCTGACTCGAAATACTATAGTCCATTTACTGCCACAGTTCTTCTCAAAAATAATAAAATGAAATGTTTTTTGAAGTTGTATTATTGTTCAAGATATATTTGACCATCACCATTTCAAAAGGAATCTCGAAGAAAATGGTCTCGAATGTATGCAGGATGTTGTTTCTGATGTAAGCAGTCCATCACACTCTTGTTAAATGGATATGACAAACTGTAAGAAAAAGAAACCAGAGAGAAAAATGAGCCCTCTCCTTGTTTCTGAAACAGCAGGCTGGCAGGGACACTTTGGAATGTCTGTCATCATTAAGAAGAGGAGATGCTATTCCAATGCTCTCAACACAAACATAAAATCCCTGTGGAAGAATCACAGATTTAGATGTTGGAAGGGACCTTGGAAGATATAGGGTCCAACTTCCCATTTTACAGATGAGGAAAGTGGGGCCCAGAGAAGTAAGTGGAGCTTACCTAAGATGCCACAAGTATGATATAAATAAGTGGCAGAGGCAGGAATAAAACCCAGGGTCTCAGATGCCAGTGCTGGTCTTCTTTCCATTGCCCTTGCTGCCAGTCCACTTGGAAGTAGAATGCAAGTTGGTGTTGTGGGTTGGGCAGATGAGAAGTGTTAATAACCTAACAAATCCTGGAGTTATAGAAGAAGGTTACTCTCTATAAAGTCATCAGAAGAGCAGAGGAACTCAAGTACTGGTGGCAAAAGGGAAAAATACAAGTTTAATTTCAAACAAGTCAAGATTGTCATGCCAACAACAGAGGCTTACAACATCTCCTTGATTCCTATTGTGACTGACTGAAACTCATATGTTGCTGTAGATGTTTGAGCAGATATAAATGGATGTTATCACCAGAGTGTGAACAAAAGAATTTATCTTGGCAGGAGACCTCACCAACCAAATGGCTGCCATAGAGAAAGGCTACGCATTCACCATACTGCTTCCCCTACTCTTAGGGTATCATCCTATAGACCAGTGGTTCTTAACCTGCAGATCATGACCCCTTTGGGGGTTGAATGACCCTTTCACAGGGGTTACAGGGGTCACCTAAGACCATCGAAAAACACGTATTTCCGATGGCCTTAGGAACCGAGACACAGCTCCTCTATCCATCTCCAGACGGGTCTGCCTACATGCAGACTTGCCCACATACAAGTATTAAAGGATCACTGCATTAAGAAGGTTGAGAACCACTGCTACAGACACTTATTTTTTAACATAAAAACATAACTATAGTTTCCCATAAACTAAGTCTTTATTTACCTGAAATTCTGGCACAAAACTTATCACGAACAGAGGTAGCCTCGGCCACCTATAAAGCCCCTGCAAAAGTCCAAGTGGCCCAAAACAGATTAAGATGAAATTAGAAAATGTAGAACAAAACAAATACAACTGCAACACAGATCACTTTAGTTTGGGGTTTTCTAAGCTGCAGCGGTAGGTTTCTTTTGAGTCTGACACCTTTGAGCTGGAAAAATGAATCCTGTGTTTGTATCCTCATGTCTTGGTATAGTATACCATACAGAAGTGCTGATCAAATTGCCTGTCTAACAGCCATCAAGAGGAATAATAGCTAGTATTTAAGGATTGTAAAGCACTTTATGTATATTAGCTCATCTGATCTTGACAACTACCCTGGGAGGGAGGTGCCATTATTCTGCCCGTTTTACACATGAGAACAATGAGGCAAAGAAAGAAAGTGACTTGCCCAGGGTCACACAGCAATTCAGTGTGTGAACCAAGATTTGAAGTCAGGAAGAAATGAGTACTTTATCCACTTGTACCTAGAAGATAGAGGGGAAGTGGTTCAGGCCATGAGAAACAGTGTATGCAGTCATATTATACTGCCAACTGGTTTCTAGAAGTAGTGGGGTCTCAGATGTCAGTTCTGGTATTTTAGTACCTAACAGGGCACATAGTCCTATTTTCAGTCACATGCAGGTTACTTGCAGCAGAAATGGTCTCCTCCCCAACAGTCACTACTTGCCACCACCGTGGTTACTTGGCCCACTCATACACAGGTACACAGATCCCTCATAAGAGTTGTTATACTATGTACAATAAAACCCACCCTAATCATACCCACTTGACAGGTTAACGTAGTCACTGCTAATTGTGACTGTCCTTTTTTCTTAATCTGGGAAGAAACTCTTGAAGTGCTTTGATGGATCTACCCATCAATAAAAATGTTACTTTCCAATACAATTCATCTAGGATTCTGTTTTATCTTAGACCCACATAGTAATTATAGCCCTTTCAGATTTAGGAACAGAGCACAAAAGGGAGAAGTCAAGGATTCTGTTGAGGTGAGGGATTTCTGGAACTGACAGGTTCATCTTAATACATTTGGATTAGAATGGGTGGCATATGATACCATTTTAAACATCTCTACTTATACCCTAGCAGAACTTTTGCGGGTATATAGGTACCTGAACCAAAATTAACAAAGGAGTTAAGGTATGGTCCAGGAACCATAGCCAGGATGGATGTGCAAGGAATTGGCCAATTTGGGGAGGTATACACCTGAGGTGAAAGTCAACCTCATCTTACAAGTGATACCTACTTCCATGAGCCCCATAACTATTTCTGGGATCCCATCAGTACAAAAATTATAGAATATGACTCTAGGAAAGTCTCAGAAGAATAAAGCAAAATCAGACTAGCCAAATTAGAAAAGAATCATAACAGCAAGATACAAAAGAATACTGAATTTGGCATCAGAGGAATTGATTTCGGAGCCTATCTTCCACAACAACCTTACTATGTAACTTTGGACAAGGCATTTATTCTCTTTGGGCCTCACTTACCTAATCAGTAAATGTTAAGGTTAGTCAAGATGATCTCTGAAGCACCTTCCCACTCTGACATTCTGTGATTTTTGTTTGGTTTATAGAAGTTTTTGAAGCCCTGAGGCAACAAAAGCATAAAAACAAATTTAATAATTCTTTCACTTAGATTTGGAGCAGCTAATGGTAACACAAGTAAAGATTTTTTGACTGAGTGATTTTTCTCTTCAAGTATTATTCAATCCAAATACCTCTGAGTCTGAGTCCTTATTTTTCTCTTGGCCAATAGAGAATGTTGCTTGTCGTACTTTATTATGTTCTGGGTTGTCAAGGCAAGAGTTTTTTTTTTTTTCTTGTTAAAATATTTATTTTTGTTCTCAGTTTTATGGGGAGAACTGGATATTTTTGCTGTAAAATTGCAGGGTGTGCTTGAAATGGCTTAAAATCACTAGAGTTGAGCCCTTATTTTCCAACATAGATAAATTATTCTCTCAGTATTAAATAAACATGAATGGCACTTGTGTCCATCTTACACATGTTCCATATTCACAAAGAGCAGTTTCAGAACGTGAACTTGATACTCTCTGAAGATTAATGTTATCCTATTTTTTAAAGGGACACTTTCCTTCTTCGGAATTCTAATGAAGACTTGCTCCATTCCTGCCTCTGAGTTAGGTATCATGGGGTTACGGTGTGAGAAGACAACATGATTTCTTTCTTTTCACCAGCATAGAGGAAAATGTAAGACACCAGAGAGGCTAAATGGCAACACTGAAAACACATGCTGTCACTATGATTATAACTGTTCACAAATAAAGGGCTAACTTTCTACAAAGTGATCTCCTCACAACAGCCCTGTGGGGTAAACAGTACAGTTATTTCCATTTTACACATGACGAAAATGGGGCTCAAAGAAGTTATGGCTTGCTCATGGTCACAGTGTCCCTAACAGAGGTTTTCATTGACAAAGGCAATAATAAATTCCAAATAAACTCAATGGCCTTAGTTGAGACACTGGAAAGTTAAGCTCTAGTAATGGACTCACTTGCAAATATTTTGAGATAAAGAGGGATCCCTCCCAGAGCCTGAAAAATGGGACCCTGGAGCCAATTCAGAAAGGCATTATTAATTGTGTGACCTTGGATAAGTCATTTACTCTTCCTGAGTCTCAGTTTCTCCCTCTGCAAAATGAGATGGTAGAACTAGATGATGTCTTAATGTCACTTCCAGCTCTAAACTTCTGTGACTCCCTATGATGTTTTGTTTGGCCCAGAATTTTCCTGCTGGTGAAAATAATCCCCTGTGAATAAAGTACCATGTTGATGTATATTGCACAGATTGAATAACTATATACATGTATATGGGGGTAACTAGGTGGCACAGTGTAAAGAGTCCTGGGCCTAGAGTCAGGAAGAGTCATCAAATCTGGCCTCATACAGTTACTAGTTGTATGACCCTGGGCAAGTCATGAAACCCTATTGGCCTCAGTTTCCTCATCTGTAAAATGACCTGGAGGAGGAAATGGCAAACCACTCCAGTACCTTCACCAAGAAAACCCCCAAAGGGGTCAAACATAACTGAAAAACCACTAAACAACAACAATATGCATTTATATGAGTGTATCACTAGTATTATCTTGACACGCACACACATAATTGTTCAAGTATGAAATACACTATGTGTGGTGGTATAGAGACTGTCAACAAGATTGTATTACTTTAAAAGACAAAAACTTTATGGAGTTTTGTCTTAAGTAGTGTTTTAAATTCTACGTGGATATAGTGACAAAGACTAGTGCCTCTAAAATGTGTATGCTATCAGAAAGAAAAGAGAGACCTTCATCCTTAGCTTCAGTCAAGTGTTTAAGTACTTACTATGGACCATGCTTTGGGGAGACAGAATGAGTCCTCAAGAGGCTTACATTCTCCTAAGAGGATGTATCTTCAGAGATGGAATGCACACAGGATATATATATATATATATATATATATATATATGTAATATGTAGTAATTTAAGTGGGATACTAACAACTAGGAGACCCAGGAAGGGCCTCTTAAAAGTCTGTTGCACTGGAGATGAGGCTTGAACAGATCTGCCGGTTACAAGAGACAGAGGCAAGGAAGCAAGGCATCCATTGTACGGGGGTCAAGCTATTCAAAGATAGAGAAGATACACTTCTATACAAAGAGGTGGGAGATGGAATGTAGAAAACAGCAAAGAAGTCAACCTGGTGAGAGTATTGAATGTATGATGAAGAGTAAAATATAGAAAGAATTGGGAGTATGGGTTGGAAGTAGATTATCAAGGGGTTTAACTACACAATAGAGAGTTTTATACTTTATCCTAAAGATAACCTATATACAGCCATTGAAATCTCTTGAGCAAAAACTCAAAAACAATGACTCTTTTTCTTTTAGGACTAGCATATTGGCAGATATGTGGAGGACAGATTATAGAGGGGAGAGACAGGATGGGGGGGAAACCAATTGGAAAGCTATTGCAATAGTCCAGATGACAAGTTATGACTATTTGAACTATGGACGATGGCTATGTGAGCAAAGAGAAGGGGGTGCAAACTAGAGATGCTGAAGAAGTAGAATATACAGGGCAACTGATTTAATATGGGGAATAAGGGAGACTGAAGAGTTAAGCATGATTCTGAGATTGAGAACCAGAGAAAATGGAAAGGTGGTACCCTCCACAACAAAATAAGGAGGTTTTGAAAAGGGATGGGCTTAAAGGGAAAATAATGGGTTTCGTTTAAGTTCTGTTGAGTTTGAGTTGCTTAAAGACTTTTAGAGAAACATGCTAAACATGCCATAGGAAATGTGGGACTGGAGCTTGGGAGAAAGAAGATGGCTATCTATGAAATCATTTGCATTCAAATGACAGGTGACTAAAATGGAAGCTGATGAGATTAACAAGAGAGAGTGAGAGACTCTAAGCAAAGCTGAATCCTGAAGAATCCACTGGTCTGGAAGAAAACTTTTAAAAGTCCCTGGGAGAGCAAGGAGATTAAATCAGTCAATACTTAAATAAATTCAAACTACCCATTGGAAAAAACAAACACTGAAGATTAAATACTTTGATCCCTTGAGAGGAGACTCATTGGAAAAGACCTTGACATTGAGAAAGATTGAAGGCAAAAGGAAAAGGGTACAATAAAAGATGAGATTGATAGATAGTATCCTGGAAGCAAGGGATGTGAGCTTGGACAGACTTTGGGAGACAGTGGAGGATACAAGGTCCTGGCATGCTGCGGTCCGAGGAGTCTTGAAGAGTGAAGAACTTGCCTGACCCATGAATGACAAAAAGAGAGATAAGTGGAGACTGTCTCCAGAAGAAACCTAGGTAGAGAATCATAATAGGGCAGTAACACAAAAACACCAAAAGAAAAACATCCAGAAGAAGGAAATGTTCAACCTTGTTGAACACAGAAGAACAGTCAAGAAGAATAAAAACTGAAGGGAAAATGGATTTAGCAATAAGAAACTCGTTGGTAATCTTAGAAAGAACAATTTCCTTGGAACAGAAATTATCAAAGCCAGTTGTAAGTGGGAGAATGACCTGGGGGGCTAATAGAGAATAGCGAGAGGCTAAAAATAAGTAGCTTATTATATGATTATAGGTCTACGGCTGGAAGAGACATCAAAGGTCATTGAGCCAACCTCCTCATGTACACCGGGGCATCCCCCATACTCTGGTTTACAAACACATTTCAAATCCAGGTCTTCTGACTTAAAACCCAATGTTCTTTCCACTATTCCCTCCTTTAAATATTCTTTCAGTCAAATTGGCCTATAAACTAGGAGGCAGTGGGGTATATCAGAAAGAATGGTAGATCTGAAGACAGAGGACTTGGGTTCAAATCCTGCCTCTGACATTGTACTCAGTTCCTCATCTTTACAATGATCATGTTATCTGTACTCTGGGGTCTCTTCCAGAGGAAGGGAAGAAACATATACCAGCTAATGGCCAGGCACTGTTGTAAATATTTTTACAAACACCGTCTCATTTGATCCTTGCAACAATGGCAGGAGGTAGGTACTATTATTATCCTCATTTTACCGTTGAGGAAGCTCAGGATCAAAGAGGTTAAGTGACTTGCCCAGGGTCACAAAGTTATTAAGTATAAATCCAAATTGGAACTCAATTCTTCCTGACTCCAGACCCAGAGCTCTATCCACTGGATTACCTACCTTCCTCAAGCCTTAACTCTCTAATTCTACTTGCTATTCCTTGTATATATTATGCCTTGAATGCTGTCCCTCCTAAGCTTGGCCTCTTAAAATTCTTAGCTTCTCTTATCTTAACAGTTCAAGGGACACTTCCTTCATAAAACCTTTGCTGATCAACTCTAACCCCAAATGCCCGTTTATTAAGGGATTGTTACTGAAGTCAGTCAATCCTATAACTCCTCCTTAACCAATTCACTCACCCAACACAGCAGCTCTCTTCAAACATTGCCATCCTTTCTTACATTTCTCCAAGTGCTCCCTCTCCCACCTTTGCAGCTGAACACGTCTCATCAGGCTTCAATAAACATAAATTGAGGCCATTCACTGAGAACAACCTTTTCTTCTCTTTTCCTCAGTCAACATCACTCAGGTGTCATATCCCACTATGTCCTTCCCTCCTGTCTCAAATAAGAGATGGACCTTTTCCTTTCCAAGGCAAACCCCTTGAATCTCATTTCATCCTGTCTAATATGGCACACTGTATCCACTATCATTCTTACTCTCCCAATAATCTTCCATTTCTATCTACTGGCTGCTTTCAACTCACTTAAAACATGCCCAATGGCTCGATCATTCTTATTGAAAAACAAAAACAAAAAACCTTGACAATTATCATCCTATATCTTTCCTCTCCTAAAGATTAGCTAAGATTCCTTAAGAACAACATCTACACTAGTTTCTTCTTGGCTTTCTTCAGCTCAAATAATACCTTCTTCAAGAGACCTCTCCACTGCCCCACCAATCTCTACTGCTGGTGACTTTCCTCTGAGATTACTTTCTATTCACACCATATACAGTTCTCTCTTCCACATCTTGGGGGTTAGAGACAAAGTACCCCTACAATCTGGGCAATCTGTGTAAAATTTTTGGCCCTCCCTTTGTGCCAGAGATCTGAATTATAGTGTTAAAAAAATAAAATATGTTGATATTAAATAATAATAATAATTATATATCTTATGCACTTCTGAGTTTCTAAAATTTTTTTCTGTGTTATCTGCTGTCTTTAGTTTGTCATCTGTGGCTTCCACAAAACTCCCCCAAAATTCCCATTTAATTTCTTATGCAAACCCTGCATTATATTAAAACCATGATAGGGAAGGTCAAACTGTGGAAGGGATAACTCTGTATCCTTTATATACATTTTTTGTAGGCTATCTTCTTCATTAGAATGGGAACTACTGGAAGGCAGGGACTGTTTTTCCCTTTCTTTGTATTCTCAGCACTTACAGAGTGCCTGGAACATAGTAAGTACCTAATGAATTCTTGGCTGATTGACTCTGTACATGTGATCTCCCTAATTGAATGTAAACTCCTTAAAGTCAAAACTGTGGATACAGTAGGCACTAAATCAACGTCAATTGATGAATTAATAGAAGGTAAGCTCCTTGAGGGAAATGACTGTTTCCTTTTTCTCTTCACATCCTGAGTGCCTATCAGTACCTGGAACAGAGAACCTGTATAAGTACCTGTACTTAATAAAGATTGATTGATTGAAACCGTCTCAGCTTAAGACTCCCTGTCAGTGTTTCAGAGTCTGAGGATGTGAGGGAGAGATGGGGAGTAAAGCTGATTGGGTTCCAGAGACATCAAGGAGAGGGGAAATGTATCCCTTCTTCATATGTGCCTGGAGATGAAAAACTCAGTTTTGTTGGAATGAAAAGCATAAAATTGAGATAAAAACCAAGATGCTCTCTTTTTCAAGTAGATACAGCAAGAAAGAATAGAGGAAAGGAACCTTAGAACCCTGAAGAAAAACCAGGCCTATGTCTGCTTGGACAATCAAGGACCATTTCCAAGTCTCACTGGCACAATTCCGAATCTAGTTCTGCTGTCGTGCAACAAATTTGTCCAGTTTCTCAACTCACAACTAGTGGCTTTCCATAGTTGAAGTCCAAAACTGTCATCCACCCCTGAATACTTCTCCCACTCACCCTGGTGCTATTCTAAAGTAAGAAGGTCTTTTATAAGTTGTACAGATGGGAAGGTGTTTCATTGCAATGGTATACAACTATGTATGAGTTTAATGGCCCAGGTTGCCACGGATGGTAAGAAATGGAGCCAGAGCTGGAAGAGCCCTGAGAGAGGATCTAGTATAATCCTCTCCCACCACCTAACTTTGCAAATGAGAAAACTGAAGTCCACAAGGGCTAACTACCTAGGTTCAGAAGCAGAGTAGGAAGAGAGCACAGGCCTCTAGACTCCGGGCCTCCTAACTCTTTATATTTACAGATGCCTCAGGCTAGAAGAGGCAGAATTCTTTTAAAATACCCAGAGTACCTTAAACGATATGCTCTAAAGAGGGATGGACCCTTTGAGAAAGGAGGTATTTGCTAGGCAGAAGCTATTTGGCTTTGGAGAGCGTTTTCTGTAAGACAGAGGATTTCCTAAGGATTTTCTAAACTTACTAAAACCTTCTCCAATCCCTGAAGAGAAAACATGTCTGCTTCTGTCACATGTTTCTGCCACAAGCTGCCAACTGGTGTCTCAAAGGAAAGGAAATTGACCATGGTACAATCACCCTTCTCACTTTCCACAATGTAATGCCTTCTAATGCTGTGTTCTGATCTGTCTCCTCAAAGGAACTTGGAGAGAGCCTTGGTCTGTTAGCTCACTTTTATAGAGGAGAAGCCAGCAGCTTCTCTGTCTTCCTCTCTGTGGTGTCTCAGGCAGCCAATCATCAGAAACCCCCTGTGCCCAATCAGCAAATTGCCTACTTTCTCACCTGAAGAGTACTTCAACTACCCTCCCAATGGAGGTTTAACATCTGTAACATCATGAAGTTGATGGGGGATTCTGTACTTTAATTGCTTTAGAGCTGGAAGCAACATGAGAGAGCATCTAGTCTAGCCCCTCATTTTATAGATGAGGAACCAAAGCCCAGAGAGGCTTACTGATATACTCAGAGTCACACTAACAGCAAGGAGCAGATCCAGGATTTGAACTCCGATCCTGGCTTCAAATTCAGTATTCTTCCTTGTGTGCTATACTGCCTCCCTAAAACTCATCAAAACATAATAAAATCATAAAAAAAGATCCCCTTACATTCCACATAATTTATAAGTATTTTCTACCCAAATCTTCACATTTGTTAGTGCTTTATTCCTCCTCAAATTACCTTGTATATCTATCCATCTTTCTTCTTTTCTTTCTTTTTCTTTCTTTTCTTTCTCTTTTTCTTTTCCTTCCTTCCTTCTTTCTTTCCTTCCTCCTTCCTTCCTTCCTTTCTTTCTTTCTTCCTGTCTTTCTTTTTTCTTTCCTTTCTTTCTTCCTTTCTTCCTTTCTTTCCTTCTTTCTTCCTACCTATCTACCTACCCATCTAACAAATAACCCTTCCTCTATAATAAAAGTACCTTGAAGGAAGGGCCTATTTAACATTATGTTTATACATCTACTACACCTAGCAAAATGGCCTAGCACATAGTAGGTACATAATAAATGTTTTTCTAATTGAATTGAGGTGGCCAGAACACTGGCCTGGGTATAATATGAGGGCCCCAGTCTCAATTATAGTATTATTTCAGTTATAAACTTTCTAAAGCTGAGGTTTGAGTCTACGTAGAAATCTTAATGCTGCATTGGGATTTATTTCTCATATGAAAAGTATCATTTTTCTTATCTGGCATCATAAAAGGATCTCAGCACAGTAAGTATCATGAGTTCCAGCTCTATAGCCCTATAATAGCTGTTGCTCTCAGCCCTGCACTTTATTGACATCTCAGGCTCCCCCATTTTTACACATTCTCTCTGGACTCCTTTCTTTGGGGGGTTAGAGGAAGGTTGAACAATTTTAAGTAGACAACTTCATTTCACAAGTCAGTCACAGCAAATAGCTAGAACTGAGGTACTAAGGAAAGCAATTCTGGTTTTCCCTTGCAGGTTACAGAGAATGCATTCTAAAGCCATCCTTCCATTTATTAAACCTGGGGAGCCAATTTTCTTCATCACTTCTTTGAAACTCATTGTACCTAAATATACAGGTGTTGAAGAGACACCAGCATGGAGTGATCAAAACAGCACTCCTAGGCTTGGCATTAGTAAGACCTTGGCTCAGTTTCCATTTCTGATACATATTTACTGTATGACCCAGGCAAAGTCACTTAACCTCTGTCAGACTCAGTTTCCTCATCTGTAAAACTGATACTAAGCTAAGAGGATTGTTGTGGGGCATAAATGACACAATGTACAACAAGTGCTTTGTAAACCTGCAAGTGCTGTATCAGCATCTCTTATCACTGTTTTTCACATTGCCTTTCAAACAATCTCAAGAAAGCCATGAGGTATGTAAGTGTTGATATTCAACTGGTACTGATATTCACCTGGTATTGTTGTGACTAAATGCTTCCATTAAAGTGCGTGTGTGTGTGTGTGTGCGTGTGCATGTGTGTGTGTGTTACTGATCCATTAACAGAACTCCTTTCTGCAACATTCCTCCTAATAAGTCATATGCCAGCCTGAGTTGGAAGGCTGCTAGTAAACAGGAACTCACTCCCTCCTAAGGCAGCTCACTCTACCTTGGGACAGCTCTAATAATTCTCTTTCCTATCATTTAGTTTAAATGTACCTCTCTTTAACTTCCATCCATCAATGCTAGTCCTTCTTTCCCCCTGAATCCAAGAAAGACAGCTCTACTCCCCCTTCCAAATGTACTCAACTACTTGAGGAAAAATCTGGTGCCTCCCCATTAGCTGCTCCAAGACTCAGTTTTCTCATCTATAAAATGTGGTTGCCCTACTTACCATATAGCATCCCTAGTGATTCTTTCTGATCAGAGTGGCTGTATCACAGGGGTTTTGCGAGTTTCCCAGAACAAAATATATGCCAAATCAACAATCCATGGCACACATACCAGGTATGGCATTCAGGATGGCTTTTTATCAGCACATGGTCCAGTTGCCATTACCAGGTACCCCTTACTTCCTATTGTCTTTGTGAGGTATTGTCAGCCCCAAACTGGCACCATCCCATCTACCTCCAGCAGGACAGAAAGAAAGGGGTGAGACCTTTGGCTGAGAATTTTTAAAAGGCTGCCAGTCCTCAAGGCAGGTAAAAGAATTTAAAAATAAAGAAGTACAAGATATTATGTTACACTCTCCCCCCTTCACCCCTACCAAAGCTGCTGACATCCAATCTTAGTGTAAAAAGTTTAAAAATGAACCAGAATACTTTCTATAAACATTTCTGACACGGTAGAACTAGACTACATGGCTGAAAATTTGATATTGCCTCTTCTCTCTTGCCCTGTCCCTAAAACAAAAGCCCCAAAGCCTTTCATGAGTCAAATATTTCAAATATCATTTTCACTTTGAGCTACTGAGGAAGAGACATTCTGTTTTCCTGGCTAGGCCCCTCTTAGACAGTTACCTCTCTTACAGTCTGAGCAATAGTCTTCCTTCTTTCAAACTAAGTGAGCATGATGTTTAAAAAAAGAAAAAAGAAAATCACTCATAAGTCCCATAACCTGGACTGACTAGAATTCTTCAGTGATAAATCGCTTTTCCAGGAAACATTCAATGTGACTAAAGAGGTTTCTGCCTCTTTGAGCTCCTGGGATTTGTCAGCTTCTTTAAGTACAATCCCAGGTGTAGCTATGTCACACAGGCAAGATAAAATACATAGGCTTTTTTAAGACCATGGAATAGATGATCAAACCTTGTAGAACTCAGATCCATTCCTTACCTCACCATTATGGCACTGCATTTTGAATCCAAAGTTCAGAATTTCCAGTAAATAAGGTCAAGGTAACCTCACATAAAGACCAGCCAGAGAAAACATGACCTGCAGCGATCTAATTTTTTTTTCTCCTATAAAATCCCATTCAGGCTTGAACAGATACAAGGAAAAGTAAAATCTGGTTCCTAGAGTAGCATGTGCATGTGTCTATGCACACCTGTATGTGTGCATATGTGTTTTGAAGACAAATTTTGTTGGTACATGTCTTGTGATTTGCAACCCTGAAACTAAGTCCCCATTCAAATGACCTAGTGTTATCGAGTTTATTGGTCTCTCTTATAATGTAGCACCAAAATACAGTAGACATTTTATTGAACATGGCTGCCTTCAATTTCTCCAGATTGCTTAACAATTCTGTGCCTCTGTGACATAAAAGATAGCCCAGGAACCTCAGGCCACACTTTTCAGCTCCAAATCCAATGCAACATAACAAACTGACAGGCCTTGGAAATCTGGCTTGCTTTGTGAAAGCTATCAGCTTGTTCCATAATCAGGGAAAGACATAAAAGCTCTGAGTGGCACAGTTGGGGGAAGAAAAAAAAACCCATGCAACTCCTATTATTCATTAGCACAGTCTTAATTACAAGTCATAATTATTAATATTAATGAAAACCATTTGTAAAGGAAACAAGAGGGACATAACCCACAGGGGGCTGACAATACCCTACATGGCATTGCATTATGCTGGAGAAAGAAACCCAGTGATGTCAAATCACACATCAGTTGTCTATTCGGACTCCTTGGCCTGTCATTCCCTTGTCGTTCCTATAGTACTAAAGAAAATGAACACTACTCTAGTCATCGAATCATTTCTCAAGTGGGTCTATTCATCCCTCATGAAAGAGGGAACAAAAACGGCAAAGATGGGCATCTTTCTGGGTTAGAATTATACTTTGTGTCATAGGAGATGCTTCGATACAGAGCCCTTAATATCTAAGTCTATGAAACAAACTACAATGGGAATTGGTTATCTTACTGTCCACCATCCAGCAATTTCTCTCAAGTAATCCTTCAAAGCTTGGTCAGTGAAATAAATGGTAATTGATGTTCCTGGTGATGATTTATGGCAAGATCCTAAAGTGCTACTGTATTATCAAAAAAGATTAATATATTTCATAGCAGGGTTGTGATGTGTTATATTCTAACAGCTTAAAACTGAATATATGTGTGTGTCTGTGTAGCAGATATACATATAAACACATATGTGTGTATTCATATATACATATGTGTGTGTGTGTGTAAGCATGTATCCCTATCCTCAAGTCACACAATGGATAGAGCTCTGGGCTTGGAGTCAGGAAGACCTGAATTCAAATCTGACCCAAGACACTTACTGACTGTATGAACCTGGGCAAGTCATTTAACTGTTTGCCTGTTTCCTTTTCTGTAAAATGAGCCAGGAAAGAAAATGGCAAAGTACTCCAGTATTCTGCCAAGAAAAATCTCTGAATGGGGTCACAAAGAGTCTGAAATGACTAAATAACAACAGAAACACAGAAAACAGCTGAGATTTGTTCTACTCAGTCCCAAAGTGAAGATCAAGGAATTTGGGGTGGGAGGGAGAAAGGATTTCAAAAGGGAATTTAACTTTTATGTGTATTCATATTTCCTAAGTATTACAGAATCATAGAATCTCAAAGTTAGAAGGGATCTCCTCACTACAGCATCCCCAACAGGCATTAAATTCTGAGTTCAGGATGCTAGATGAATTGCTGGGATGTAAAGAGTCCTTTTAAACAATTGTAATGGGAATGGAAATTTTAAGATCTTCCCTCCCCCTTCATAGGCTTAGGGGAAATCTGAAGACCTTTCCCTCTTTGAAAGTAAACTCTGCCCCCTAATAGAATGTAGTCACATGGAGCCTGTGGTGGGAGGAGTTTACTGAAGGGTGGAGCAGAGCCCACAGGAAGCTGAGAGTCAGAGCTAGACTAGACAACTGGGGGAGAGGATGCTCAGGAAAGGAGTCAGATAGGCTTGTGAGTAAATATTGATCTAATATTGGTTAGATTCCTCATGAAAGAGGGAGCAAAAATGGCAAAGGTGAGCATCTTTCTGGGTTAGAATTATACTTTGTGTCATAAGAGATGCTGTGATACAGAGCCCTTAATATCTAAGTCTATGAAACAAACTACAATGGGAATTGGTGGGAAGGATAAAGGATGCTGTGGCTCTCTGTGTTGTTATGGTTTATTAACTTCTTTAATACTATGATGGAATCAATTTACTGGTTTGGGGATCTGATTTTCTTGTGTCTAAATAAATGCTTTGCTTCTGTCCTCCATATGGAGAGTTTGTTATAGTTTGTGATTGAGCACCATGTGGGAATATTTATAGCCACATCATAGGTGCTGTAAATATTACATCGGCACTACAAGACCTGTTCTCAGAGAATTCTGTAGTCTAGGCAGGAGTTCTTACCCTTCTTTTGTGTCATGGACCCCTTTGGCAATCCAGTCAAACCTATGAACCCCTACCTAGAATAATGTTTTTAATAAAATCCATAGGAGTACAAGAAAAATAAATTGTTGAAATCCAGGTATCACAATATTTAAAAACAAATTCAAAGACCACAGATTAAGAATCTTTGGTCTAGGAGGAATCTTCCTTTTTCCTTTCTTTTTCCCAGTTAAAATCCCATCTTCTACAAGAAGACTTTCTTGGTTCCCCTTAATGTTAGTACTTTTCCTCTGCCAATTATCCCCAATTTATCTTATTTTGTCATAGTTGTTTTCATGTTGTCTTTTCCAGTATAATGTAAGCTCCTTGAGAACAGGAACTGCCTTTTACCTTTGAAGCTACATTCCTTACCACCATACCTTAAGAAATGCTTTTTCAGCCTTTGCTTAGACTTTTTGTGAACTATTCGTTCTTCAGTCAATTCAGTTGTGTTTAACTTTTCATGACCCCATTTGGGGCTTTCTTGGCAAAGATACTATAGCAATTTGTCATTTTCTTCTCCAGCTTACTTTATAGATGAGAAAACAGAATCAAGTGACTTGCCCAGGATCACACAATTAGTAAGTGGCTGAGGCTAGATTTAAATTCAGGTCTTCCTAACTCTGGACCTGGCACTTTGACCACTGTATTACCTAGCTGCATATCTCCCAAGACAGGTCATTCCAATTTTGACCTCCCCCAATTCTGTTGTTGTACTTATGGTTGTTGTTACTGTTTACCTTTCACTGAGCCTGAATCCATTGTTCTATGGCTTCCCCCAGTATCCCTAGTTCTGGACTCTGAAACCATAAAAGGACAAACTTAACCTGACTGCCATTAGACAAGCCCTTCAAGTGTTTGAGACTGAGAGCTTGCATTTCATCCAATCACAATCACCCAAAGTAGTGGGCTACTTTAAAAGGTGGTGGGGCAGGATGATCCCTTGTCCAAAATCTTGTAGTGGGATTTCATTAGGATACTGACTGGGTTCAATAGTCTTTGAAGTTCCTTCTGTTTCTCAAATTCTGGGTTTCTCTCTTCTCTCTCCTTTTTCTGATTTTTTTTTAAAATGTCTTTAGCTTTGGTGCCAGTGGGATTTTGCATTGGCAGGCATCACCTTATAATGAAAGTGTTCCATACTTTTAGATGAAAATTGGAAAAATCTCAAGTCAAAAAGTCAGATTAGTTGTCTATATTACTTGCCCACTGACCCTATAAGCTTTACAGTATTTTATTCTACGTATTTGGAACAAGAAGAAAGGTACTTTAGAGGCCTAGGAGGTCCTGTAATTTTGTAATATGGTGTTTCTTTAAATTCACTTTAGCTTTCACTGAAGTGTTTGCAGTGTTTCTGACATAAATGAGTTCTGAGCAATGGCTGAATGTCTGCATATTCTATGAGATCTGGTAGGTCACAATGCCAGAGTGACAAATATGCTCAGCAAACGGCTACACTTCCCCAGTTCAAAGAACATTGAAATGTATTAAGGAACACAAAAATCAAAAACTATTCTACTCATTCTTTTTTTGGAACTTAAATAAGACAAAGTTATTTTCAATCTTATTCATGATGAAAGTGGTTGCCCCACATTCTCACAACTGCTGTTGTGTCTCTTTTTTTCTCTCTTTGGGGTTTGTTTTAACTGGCAAAATCATATTGGCTGCATTATAATCCTTTAGGGTATCCCTTGAAAAATGGTCCTATTATCATGAATACTGACTGTGGATAATTCTCTCTTTTGGGACAATAGGAATTTTAGATTCTCTATATGAAGCCAAATACCTATATAAGAACTTAAGAAAAATAAGTCAAACATTCCCTTTCAAACAGTTAAAGCTCAAGAAAATCTCAAGAAAGATTGGGAGCAAAGAATGAGAAACACTATCCCATGTTCAAAAAGCCAACAACTTTATAATTCTAATATCAGAAGCATCATAGCACTAACTTGGAGAATGTTTGCCACTGACGTATAGCCCGTCTTCCATTAGGACTTGGGGGGGCTAAGTATGGTTAAACCCAGGAGGGCTAAGTTTAAAATGTTTCAAAAGGTACAGAATGTAATCCCATGAAGATGTGGGAGATGTATTTCCAATTGTCTAAGAACTTATCATTACTGCAAAAGACATTTTCTGAAGGAGATTTTAGTAAATATATAAATGAATGTGTGTATAATTCATGAGTATAAATGTAAATAATCCTCCAAGATATAAGAAACATAACCTATTTTTCTTATTAAAGAGATGGTAGATTTTGATGCAGAATGAAGTACATGTGCTGTCAAGTTCAATCAATGGATTGGTTTGTTTTGCTTAATAATACTTCTTTGTTTTAAGCCAAAATCATGTTAGAGGGAAGATACACAGGGAAATAGCAGTAATAATGTTTTTTTAACTTTTGTTTTTTAATAAAAGAGAAACATGGACTAAATGTGCTAGAAATATGCAGTCTCAGTTTTAGTCCCAATTCTGCCACGAATAATCTGTGTGACTTAAATGACATTTAAATGCAGGTCTGATCATGTCATTCCACTTCTCAATAAGATCTAGGGCTCTATAGACTTCTGGAGCAAATACAAAATACTTTGTTTGTCATTCAAAGTCTTTTTATATACCCCCTTTACCATTTTTTATACCCTACTCCCCTAAACACACTTTTCAATTCAGTGATCCTAGTTGTTCCACAACCAAGAAACTGTCATCTTTCAACTCTGGGCATTTCCTCTGGCTGTATCCCATTCCTGGAATGCTTTCCCTCCTCTGCTCCTGACTCTTGACCTCCCTGGCTTCCTTTAAGCTCCAACTAAAATCCTACCTTCTACAGGAATCTATCCCCTGGCACTCTTATTTCCATTGCTTTTCATTTTCAATTATTTCCAATTTTTCTGTCTATAGCTTGCTTCATATATATTTGTTTGCAAGTTATCTCCCCCATTAGTTGTAAGTTCTTTGAGGGCAGGAACTGTCTTTTGCCTCTTTTCCATATTCTCAGCCCTTGGTACAGCGTAGTACTTCATGAATATTTACGGAATTTAGCTTCTCTGGGTTTAAGTTTCCATCACTAGAAAGAAAAAAAAATTAGAATTGCTCTTTAAAAAAGAGGACACTGGGGTTTGGTGAAAAGAGGGCTGAATCTGGAGTCAGGGGACCTGTCTAAATTCTGGCTGTAGTGTTTACAATCTTGTGACCATAGACAAGCCACTTAAATTCTCTGAATCATAGTCTCCTTACTTGCAAAATGAAGTCAACTGTTCTTCTTTAGCCCTTCGTTCCTCTCCCTGCTTTCAAAAGCACACCCTTCTCACCAATCTACAGTCTTTTTCTATCTTTTGGTTCCTTTTCTGTTACTTACAAACATACCCAGGTCTCTCTCCTCCTCTCTCCCTCGAGTTATCAGAGGCAACATGTCGTATGTAATGGATAGTGCTGGTCATGGCATTAGGAAGATCTCGCACTGAATCCTATGTTAGGCTCTTTCTAGGGTATTAACCTCTCTAGACCACAATTTCATCAGCAAAAGGGGACTAATAATACGATTATCTGTCTCAAAGAGTTGTGAGGATAAAATGAGATAATTTAAGTAAAATACTTTACATACCTTGATGTGATCCTGAGGGAATTACTACTAATTACTACAACTACTTCTCCTTGTGCTACTACTACAGTTAATACTACTACTACACCTACTACAACTACTAGTACTACTACTGCTTCTACCAACAATAATAACAAAAACCACAATATCCTTTTTGAGGGAAAAATCTACACTTATTTATTCAACTCATTTTACTTCTCAGCTCCTTAGAATCTGAGTTCTGGCTTCACTATACAGCTATTCCCTCCAAGATCACCAGTGATGATTCAACTGATTAATCCAATGACTTTTTCTCAGACCTCACGCTCCCTGACTTCTTAGCAGCATTTAGCACTGTTGTTAACTGCCTCCTTTGGAAAAATCTCTTCTATTTTGTTTTTTGTTATACTACTATCTCCTGATTCACTTTGTAACGATGTGACCACTCTTTAGTCTGGATCATCAATATTTCATTACCTAACTATGGGTTATCACCTAAACTCTATCTTAATTCCCACTTTCTCCACTCTCACTGTGTATGTGTGTATGTATGTATGTATGCATGTATATACACATATACACATAATACATATATGTGTGTGCATGTGTATATGCATGTGTATGTATATGTGTATTGTGTGTATATGTGTGTATGTATATACACCATCACATCAGCTCCCATTGGTTTAATTATCATCTCTTTGAAGGTGACCCCAAAATCTATAGAGTCAGTTCAAACCTTGGCTGAATTCTAGTGTCCCAGCAATAACTGGATATTTCCAACTAAATGTCCTGTAGGTTCTCAAAATCAGCATGTCCAAAACAGAACTTAGCATCTTTCTACCACTAATAAAATTGGCCCCTTCCTCTCAGCTATTTCATTTCTTTTAAGAGTATCACTACCTTCCCAATCAATTTAGGTCTGAAAATACATCCTGAGGTGTTCCTTTTCCTTCTTCTTACAATTCCAAGTAGTTACCAAATATCATCACTTACTCCCACAATATTTCTCCACTTTGTCTACTTCTCTTCACTCACATATCTCCCACTTTACTTCAGATCATCACTTGGACCATTGCAACAGATTCCTAAATTGGTCCCAGTCTTTCCTCATCTCTACTTTCTCTTCCAGCTGCCAAATCATCTTCCCTAAAGCACAGGTCTGACAATGTCAGATATGCCCACCCATTGTTCTCACTAAACAATTTTGAGAGGCTTCCTATTGCCTCTAGGATGAAATACAAACTCCCCAACTCAGCACTTAAAGGCTTCCATAATCTGACTGTATTCCGCTTTTCATATTACTGCCTTTCATGAGAAACAGCATGGCTTAGTGGATAGAGAACCAGACTATTAAAGAAAGACCCATCCACATCCAGGATGAAGCTAGGCAGAGCCGTTAGGTTGGGAGAATGCATGGAAAGCTCCTGTAATAGTTATAATACATGCATGCATGTGTACATACATACATGCACACACATACATATGTACATACATACATACGTGCACACACGTACATACATGCATCTTTAAAGTTTGCAGAAGTGCTTTCCATATATGATCTCATCTGATCTTCCTAACAACCTTATGAAGTAAGTGCTATTATTATCTCCATTTTAGACATGAAGAAACTGAGGCAGCCAAAGATTAAGTGACTTGCCCAGGGTTACACAGGTAGTAAGTAGCTGAGGTCTGACTTGAACTCAGGTCTTCCTGACTACAACTCCAACACTCTATCCCCTGTGCCACTATGCCACCTAGCTGTTCCTGTAGTTATGGCAAAGGACATTAAGTACACAAAATTCAGGTATCAAAATACAAATCAATAAAAGGTACCACTCCTTCAGCTCTACAAAAGAAGGGTGAGTGAATGCAGAAAATCCCAGTTTCTACCAGATATGGGAAAAACAGAATTTTAATCCAAGACCAGTACCAACTCATGCACAGAGAAGAAAGAATTGGTCATCCTGTGTCTGCAGGGAAAAATCATACCAAATGGATTTCTAGAAATGGGAATTCAGCACGAGACATCTACTATGACTTTCCCAATTTGTTGTTCTGCCTGCGCCTGTGGAATTCCTCATTTCTTGCAATATTCAACCTTCTACATGAAACCTTACCCAGTTCCCCCAACTACTGGTACCCTCCCTTTTCAATTTCTTGTTTTCATCTTGTATTATTTTTTATTTATTTTATAATAAGTATGTACACATTCACATATACACATATACATACACACAGAGAACCTGACTTTTATTCCAATGCATCTGCAGATATTTCTAATTTTTATCAAGAATTCCATGTATTTTAGCAATAACTTTCAAATAACGTAGTATCCAATTAAACACCGAATTCCGAACACCATTTCTATAAAGGAAAAAAATCTTACAGAATATTTCATTTGCCAGGATATGTAGAAAGAGTTGTCCTGGTGGAAATCATTTCAGAATCTTGGGAACACTATACGTACCACATCCTAGAGTGCAATGAATACACCAGCTGCTACTCTTGAAGAGCAATATCACCATTCCTCACCCTGACAGTGAGAAAACCAGAACAAGATAGCTTATGTAGCAGCAATGTTGATCTCTGCATACCTGGCAAAGGGATAAACTACAGAGTAAGGGCTTTCTTCCAGTTACAGAGCAAGGAAGAATGGGCCTAATGGCCCATATGTCAGAAATTTCATTGGCACAAGAGGTGTCGGAGTCTGTCTCTGACCATGTGAAGGAAAGGGAAACGGTGTCTGCAGAGAGGTAGCCAGATACCTTGGAAAAGGAGAATGAAAATGACCTCTTATGAAGAAGCTAGTTAAACGTCAATTTGTATGTACTAACTCCCTTCAAAATATTCAATCAGGCCAATAATTGGGACAGAACAACAACAACAAAAGGCTCATGCTGCTGCATTCCACTCCCCCTAGGGTGCCTATCCATTTGCAGCTACTAGCAGAAGCAAGGGGGGGGGGGAAACAACAGGAGAAGCTGATAGAGCCAATTAAATCTCATCCCCTCCTGCCTACTCAGCTATCTGTTATCAATATGCCACATTATTCTTTGATTATAAAAGTATTGCAAAATGTGTGATAGTAGCATCTTGAGGTGGAGTTGGGGCAAAGAAAGGTGGCTAAGGAATCTATATGAAGAAAAGAAACAAATTAAATATATTATATATGTATATATACACACTTATACATATGTGTATATACATGTGCATATGCATATGCATATACATATTATATGTGTGTGTGTGTGTGTGTGTATATATATATACACACACACACACATACACACACACACACATACACATACATAAAGGCAGTTCAATTGAGTAGTCTCTTCCTAGCCAATAATCTCCTCAATAGTTTAGTATAACTAAAAGAACATGCTTTCTTCCTGAGAAAAATACTCTATGGAAATTCCGAACAAGAAGCATTATAGAAATGCAGCCAACTTGCACATGCAAAAAAAAACCCCAAAAACAAAACAAAAAAACTACTTGCTTAGGAAAACCTGCTTGCTTAGGAAAACCTTAGAAAAAGCCTTCCTCTACAATCCTGGGTCTTATCTGGTTTTCTAGCCTGAGCTCCAACTGAATGAAAAGGAGTCTAATGGTTTCCAGGAAGAGTGAGTCTAATCTGAGATAAATGTACATTATTGCATGCACTTTCCCGATAACTAATTCCCCAAAGACATAGGGAGGGATTTTTATTTGTAGATGCTGTTAAAGACTTCAGAAACATATCAGCTCTGGAACTTCAGCATTAATTTGTATCTTATTTTTAAAGCTATTGCCAAATTGCAATTGACCAACAATATTTATCAATAGATAATGAATAGAATATGGCAGGGTCAGGTCTCTGACCTTTAGGAGTTTTTAGTCCCTACTGGAACAAGATAGACAACATGAAGTATTCTCTAAAAATAATAATAATAATTTGGTTGGTAGCCAGGAGCAGTTTAGGGCCAGAGAGGCTTGCTGATCATGCTTTCAGAAATGGATTTTGCTGTCTATATTCCATTTAATCAGATTGGGCTTTGTAGACAGTTTTAAACTCTCTTTTCAATTTGTAAAAACACAGCTTGTGAGTGGGAAATGGTTCCTTTTTCCCCACATCTGTGCCTTCTTCCAAGCTGTCATACAAAATCAAAATAAAGTAAAAAGTCAAGAAATTGACTAGCATATAAGAAAGAAAATGATATTCTGTAGGATGGGTGATAGAATTTATAGTGGAGGAAATTAAAACTAAATCAAGAGAGAACTGAAAAAATTTAGAGAATGGATAAAAGATCCCCAGACAAAGTCCATTTTGGCTAACAAAATTTGGAGTTTATAAGGGCACACACCTTCTGCAGTAAAAGGAATAACAAAAGGGTACAGAATTGCATAGTAACTGGCATGGTTTCTCCTTCAAAGGAGCTTCTGCCTCAGTTTTTTAAGCATATATTTATTAACGTGTTCCAGTTTTCCCTTTCTTCTTGGACTTTGAAGCAATTTATCAATATTGACCCCAAAGAGGCAAGGTTTAATCAATTGGTCATTGAGTTCCCATTCTAAAGATGGAATTGTGACACATGTCCACTTGGTTTCATCATAATGTAAGTGAAAAGTCTATTTGTGTTATTACTGAGTTGTGGTAAAAGTAGTTTTATTTAATATACTGGCTTTCCCTATTAACTATGCCCATCTGCTTTTGAGTTTTTAATTTTTACCTCTGGTTATCTGGTTTTTTCTACACCTTCTCAAACATGCCCTACATTCAGGGAAAGAGTAAGAGTTGCTGGAAATGGGTTGTGATCACAGACTTATGGAACAAAGGCAGTCAATGATAAACATACAGCAAAAATTCATCATCATATACCCCAGTTAATCAGTAAGAATTTATTAAGATACCACTATGTTCCAGGTAATGTACTAAATGGGGGGTGCGACACAAAAAAGGCCCCCAAAAAAGTGCCTGCCTGCAAGGAGCTCACAGTCCAACGGGGAAGACAATATGCAAACAAGTATATATAAACAAGACACATATTTGAGATAATCACGGAGGGAAGATAGAATTTTAGCTGTAGAATGTGGGATTTTAGCTGAGACTTGCAAGAAGACCAGGAATCCAGGACACAGAGATGAAGGAGAGTTCAAGGCATAGGGGACAGCCAATGAAAATGTCCAAGTCTAAGAAAGATGGTTTATGTGAGAAACAGCAGCTAAACCAGTATCATTTGATCACAGAGTACTTGGTGAGGAATAAGGCAGAAGAGGACTTAAAATGTAGAATGGGGATGAATGGATAGAGAAAATGAGGGTGTCTAGAGGTTGTGGAAGATGTAAGCACATTTGTAGACAGTAAGACAGTAGTAGAAAAGGAGAGATTAAAAATAAGTGACATAGGGGAGGTTAGGTGGTGCAGTGAATAGAGCACCGGTCCTGGAGTCAGGAGGAAGTGAGTTGAAATTCAGCCTCAGACACTTAACACAAAATTAGCTATGTGACCTTGGGCAAGTCACTTAACCCCAATTGCCCTACCTTCCCCCCTCCAAAAAAAATCTAAAAAAAAAATAAGTGAGATAATGGGGATTCCACAGAGAAGGAAATCTGCTGGAGGGGGGAAGGGAATAGGACCATTTGTAGAGTGGTTTGTCTTGGCAAAGAGAAAGGCCATCTCTTCATGTGAGACAGAGAAGGAGGAAATGGTGGCATAGGCCATCCAAGTGACATAAGGTGAGGAAGGTAAAGGTACCTCTTGACAAAAGACCTCCTTCTGTTTTTAGTGAAATATGAAGCTGGGTTCTTGGCTGAGAGGGATTTATAGGAGGTATAGAAAGATTTGGAAAAACTGTTGCAATGAATTGCAATGAGTTAATTAGGGAGCTGGAAAAGATTGTTTTGCTGCAGTGAGAGCCTACGGAGGATTAGATAATATAAAATTTCAGTAGGGGCAGTTGGCACAGTTTCATGGCTTTGTCTAACTTCATTCAGAAGCATGTGAATAGGAGCAAAGGCCAGGTACAGTTGGAATAATGAAACACTGTGGTTCAGCAGGGCAAGATTGGTGATAGGATAAGGAGACAAGGGACTTAAAAGAAGCATAGAGTTGAATTGATTAGCTAAGGGATCCTGAGTAACTTGGAACCAATGACCAAGTATATAAGACAGTTGCCTCCAACCCTTTTAGAGTAACTTTATAGGATAAGGGAGGCATGCTATAATGACAAAACACAATAATGAACAAAGAAAAATACTCCAAAACATCCAACCTCCATAGCCACAGTGGCCCCCTGTGATATTGTCCTATGCTACCCATAGAACTTGACCAAATGGCCTTAAATCCCTGTTCTAAAGGCAGCAAGTTCCAGCAAAGGATCATAGGATCTTAGACCCAGAACTCAAAAGGTCTTCATGGGTCATCCAGTCCAATACCCTCATTTTATAGATGAGAAAATGGAGGGCTCAATGTCTTCTGCCAAACCTTATGATATAAAATGGCTAACTGGCTAGGCAAAATCCCATTCCCCTTCTATTACTCATATGTTCTCTCAGCCCATCCCCTGCTGAGTCTTTTTGCTGTTCTGCTTTCTCTCTCCATAGTATCTTCTCAACAATGAGATTGTTAACAAGCTTTCCCTTCCTCAAGGATCTTTTCCTTTCATACTCCTTTGTCCTCTTGCCTTTATGTAAATCTCACTACTCCCAGAAGCAACTGTCTCTAGCTAATCTATCCACTAAGGTAGCTACCTTCTCACATTCCCCACAACAGGAGAAACCAGGAGAATTTAGAATAATTCATGCTTCTCTTTTCCTCTTTTGAACTTTTCTTCCACTGAAGTTTGGTATATCCATTTGTATAACAATAGATATCTTCAAGTTCCAAAGTCATTCTTCCTTCTTTTTTTTAAGCAAACTTCCTATTTCCTGCACTTCTTGCCCTTATATTTAGGAAGTTGAGAACATTTATTCATAGTCCTTCAATCATACTGATCTCCCTGTTTGTTAATCAGCTTAATTTTCATGCATCTTCATTCCATGTTAGACACACTCATGAGGTGGTCATATCCTTGATAATCACTCACAAGAATCCTGTCTTTCATGGTCTAGAATTCCTATCCTTCCATCTTTTATTATGCCTCATTCTTCTTAAACTATGTCTTTTCTATTAGGATATGATTTCCTTAAGGGCAGGGATAATGTCTTTGCTTTTCTTTGTTTCACAAATGCTTTACACATAAGAAGCCTTTAAAAAAATGTTATTGAGGGACCAGTTGGACCATTCCCTTCAATCACCCTACTGTGCATTTCTCTCCCATATCATTATCCCTGCTTCAGGCTCACTTTCTTCCCTTCCCAATCTTGAACAGATCACCAACATACAGTTTTCAATTCCCAGATATATAGTTCCCCTGTTTTTATGTTCTTTTTATACCTTCCTAAAATAAGATTTTGCATTATTCCCATCTTCTGCCTTCTCCTACACTAATGCTCCTGAATGCCAGAAAAGGAAGTCACAGGACCATGACAACTGGGTCTATTTACAAATTATCTTATGTCAACCTGGTCCTTGAGGCAAACCTTTTACTCTTCCTTAATCAATTTTCTGACTCTCAACAGCAATTGTTTCAAAGCCCTATTTCTTTCCCTAAGACTCCTAGATCAACCTCTTCCCTCCATCTTCCAGTAGAAGACCTAGCTTACTAATTTACAATACAAATGAAGCCTTCTCATCTTCATCCCATCTCAAACAACAGAATTCTCCAAAATCACTACCCCTTTGCCTCTTTCTTACAAGACCCTCGCAGAGACCTTTTTTCTTCTCCATGACCAATGTCTTTACTTATACCCTTGATCACTGGAGCTGGCCTCATCAATCAGTCTTTCTGTTTGCCTAATTTTCAGTCTCTCTCTGCACACTGGCCTACACCTATTGCTATAAACATGCCAAGGTCTCCCTAATCTTTAAAAATAAAAACGCTTCATTTGACTCTACCACCTCCTTAAAGCTACTATCGTTCTACATCATTCCTCCCTGTCTATGGCAAGACTTCCAGTAAAAGTCATCTACGCTAGTTATTTTCATTCCTCTGCTCTAACTCACCATTTAATCTCTTGCAAACTGGACTCTGACCTCACCAATTAATTGGACCTGCCATCTCCAAGCTTGCCAACACTCTTTCACCTTTGAAATCTGATGGCTATGTTTGAATCCTCATCCTTCTTGACCTTTTTGCAGTATCTGACACAGTAGATTACCCATTATTCCTGTATGAACTTTTCTCCAGGAGTTTACAAAATACTACTCTTTGCTGGTTGTCCTCCTAACTGTGTGGAAGGTTCTTCATCATCTATTACTTCATACATCATTTTGAGAAAGAAAGAAGGAAGGAAGGAAGGAAGGAAGCTGAAGGACGGAAGGAAGGAAGGAAGGAGGAAGGAAGGAAGAAAGGAAGGGAGGAAGGGAGGGAGGGAGGAAGGAAGGGTGGAAGGAAGGAAGGAAGGAAGGAAGGGTGGAAGGAAGGAAGGGTGGAAGGAAGGAAGGAAAAAAGGAAGGAAGGAAAGGAGGGAGGGAAGGAGAGAGGGAGTAAGGAAAAAAGGAAGGAAGGAAGGAAGGAAGGAAAGAAGGAAGGTAGGAGGGAAGGAAGAAAGGAGGGAGGGAGGGAGGGAAAAGAAGGAAAGGAAGGTAGGAAGGAAGGAGGGAGGGAGGGAGAGAGGGAGTAAGGAAAAAAGGAAGGAAGGAAGGAAGGAAGGAAGGAAAGAAGGAAGGAAGGGAGGGAGGGAGGAAGGAAGGGTGGAAGGAAGGAAGGAAGGAAGGGTGGAAGGAAGGAAGGGTGGAAGGAAGGAAGGGTGGAAGGAAGGAAGGAAA
>CM053594.1:147642637-147723787 GCA_028646575.1 Pseudocheirus occidentalis
TGTTCAGCCCCTTCCTGTTAAGGTGTGACTTACTCCCAAGTAGCTCCTCCCTGTTCAACCCCTTCCTGTTAAGGTGTGAATTACTCCCAAGGAGTTAACTGGAAGTAAGGAGCTAAGCCTTTGAGGTGCTAAGTGCCTTTAGTAGGTGCCAATAGAAATGGGCATGGAAGATCTTCTGATTTCATTAACATTACACCACCAAATACTATTTTAAAAATAAAAGTTAAGTGAATTACAGGTGGAAATATGTGTGTATCTATATGTCTACACACATATACACACATGTATGTATACATACGTATATTCATATATTATATATATATGTGTTATTTATATTCAGTACCATAATAGTGGATGATTTTAATCCTTCCCTCTCAGACCTAGATAAATCTAAACAAAAAAAAAAAGAAAAATTAAGGCGGTGAATAGAATTTTAGATAAGCTAGATATGATAGATATCTGGAGATAATTGAAGGGGAATAGAAGGGAATCTCTTTTCTCAGTGACACATGGTACCTTTACAAAGATTGACCATATATTAGGGAATAAATGTTTTATAATTAAAGGCAGAAGAGCAGAAATATTAAATGCTTCCTCCATAGACCACAGTGCAATACAAATTATGTTTAATAAGGGACCATGGGATTATAGAGGGAAAAACACCAATTGGAGCCTAGACAACATAATCTTAAAGAATGACTGGGTTAAAGAACAAATTATAGAAACAATCAGAAATTTCATTAAATAAAATGACAATAATGAGACACCATAACAAAGGCTATGGGATACAGCAAAGCAGTAAAAACAGAAAAATTTATATCTCTATGTGCTTATGTCAATAAAATAGAGAAAAATCAGACCAATGAATTGGGTATGCAATTTTTAAAAAGCTAAAAAAAGGAATAAAGTAAAAATTCTCACTTAAACACTCATTTGTAAATCCTAAAATATTAATGGTCAAATTAATAAAACTGAGTGTAAAAAACCCATTGAATTAATCAATAAAACTAGGAGTTAGTACTATGAAAAAGAACATTAAAATAGAAACGATATTGATTAATATGATTTTTGAAAGAAAATAAAAACAAATTACTAGTATCAAAAATGGAAAGAATGAACATACATCTAAGAAGATGAAATCAAAGCAATTACAAGGAATATATTTTGCCCAATTGTATGCCAATAAGTTTAGCAACTTAAGTGAAATGGAAGAATATTTATGAAAATATAAACTGCCTAGATTAGAAGAAGAGGAAATAGAATATATAATTAGACATGTTTTAGAAAAAGAAATTTAACAGGCCATGAATGAATTTTCTAGGAAAAAAATCACTAGGACTAGATGGATTTACAAGTGAACTCTATTAAACATTTAAAGATAAACTAATTCCAATATTAAATAAATTGTTTGGAATAATAAGCAAAGAAGGAGTCCTACCAAACTCCTTTTATGAAAAAAAAGATACTTATACCTACATCAAAAAAAAGGAAAACAGAAAAAGAAAGTTATTTCATTACTGAAATTTCATTACTGAATATGGATGCAAAAATACTAAATACAATATTAGCTAAAATATTGCAACAATATACTATAAAAATTATGCATTATGACCAAATGGGATTTATAATAGCAATTTAGGGATGGTTTAACATAAGGAAAACTATTCACATAATTGATTATATAAATAATAAAAGTAACAAAAATTATATGATTATATCACTAGATTCAGAAAAAGCATTTGATAAAGTATAACACTCACTTCTATTAAAAACATTTGAAAGTTTAGGTATAAATGGATTATTCTTTAAATTGATAAAACAATCATCAGTAATCATTATTAGTAATGAGGATAAGCTTGAAGTCTTCCTAGTAAGATCAGATATGAAGAATGGATGCTAATTGTCACCAATATTATTCAATATTATATTGGAAATTGTAGCAATAGCAAAGAGAAGAAAAAGAAATAGAAGTCATCAGAATAGGGAATGAGGTAATAAAACTATATCTTTTTTGCAGATGATATAATGATATACTTGGAAAATCCTAAAGACTCAACTAAAAAGTTAATTGAAATAATTAATGATTTCATCAAAGTAGCAGATATAAAGAAAACCCACAAAAATGATTAGCATTTCTATATAGCACTAACAAGACCCTGTGGGGAGATATAGCTAAAGATACCCCTTTTAAAATAACTCTAAACAGTATAAAATACCTGGACATACACCTGCCAAAACAAACTCATGAATTATATGAAGAAAATCATAAAACATTTTTGAATATGAATAAAATTAGATTAAAATAAATGGAGAAAAATTCATTGTTCATGGGTAGGCAGGACCAATATAACAAAATGACAATGTTACCAAAATAAATTCAATACTATTCCAATCAAATGACCAAAAAACTTTTACTGAACTAGAAAAAAAAATAGTAGTAAAATTCATTTGGAAGAACAAAAGGTCAAGAATATAAAAGGAAATAATGAAAAAAAAGAGGTTTAGCAGTACTGGATCATAAAATATATATCAGTTATTATCAAAACTATCTAGTACTGGCTAAGAAATAGAAAGGTAGCCCAGTGGAACAGAGTAGACATATGATTTAGAGCAGTAAATGAATACAGCAACATAGTGTTTGACAGGTTTTCAGGACAAGAATTGATTATTTGGTAAAAAAAAAATACTGTTGGAAAACTGGTCTTGCAGAAAATGGGCATAGACCAATATTTTATACCATTTACCAAGATGAGGTCAAAATGGATATATGACCTAGATACAAAGGGAGGTAATTTAAGAAATTTCGAAGGGCATGGGACAATTTATCCATCGGTCTTATGGACAGATGAACAATTTATAAACGAACAAGAGATAGAGGGCGTTGTGAAATGTAAAATGGATCATTTTGATTACATTAATTAAAAATATTTTGTACATATATACAAATATAGGCAAGATCAGAAGGAAAGCAGAAAACTGTGGGGAAAAAATTATAGACAGTTCCTCAGATAAAGGTCTTATATCTCAAGCATATAAAGAACTTTGTCAAATAAACAAGAATATGAGTCATTCCCCAACTGATAAATGATCAAAAAATTTATAAGCAATTTTTCAATAAAGAAATCAAACCAATTTATAGTCATATGAAAAAAATGCTCTTAATCCTTACAGATTAGAGAAATGCAAATTAATACAACATTCAGATGCCATTTCATGCCTATCTAATTGACCAAAATGATAGAAGGGGAAAGTGACAAATGTTGGCAGGGAAGTGAAAAATTGGGACACTAATTCATTATTGATGAATCTGTGAACCGATTCAACCATTTTGGAGAGCAGTCTGGAGTTATGCAAAAAAAAATTATTAAATTTTCTATACCCTTTGTCTCAAGAATACCATTATTAGGTCAGTTTTCCAAGATGATTAGGGAAAAGGGGAAAGAACCTATATGTTCTAAAATATTTATAGCAGCTCTCTTTGTGTCGGCAAAGAACTAGAATTTGTGAGGATGCCTGTCAATTTGGGAATGACTAAAGAAATTGGGGTATATGTTCATGATATAATAGTACTCTGCTCTAAGAAATGATAAGCTCAATGATTTTTTAGAAAAGCACGGAAAGACTTGCATGAAATGATAAAGAGCAAAATGAGTAGAACCAAGAGAACATTGTATACTGTAAAAGCTATGTTGTTTTGAAAACAACTGAGCAACCAAGTTATTCTGACTATTATAAAGACCCAAATTGATCACAAACATCCTGTGAAGGAAGATTCTATTTGTATCCAGAGAAAGAACTGATTATGTGTGTGTATGTACACACACATATACACACATGTGTATGTGTGTATGTCTAATGGTAGCCCTCTCTAAGGTGGGGGTGGTGGAGAGGGAGGGAAAAAAAAAGAAAGTTACATGATAACTTTGTTGTATGTTTTAAAAGAATAGCAAATTGTACATAATGGATCTGCAGTTTCAGGTACAATCCTCTTGCCCCAACCTTTCCCCCCACCCCATTCTACTTTGTTATGGAAATGGTTGTTTTATTTCTTAAGTTCAAAATATACAAAAGTTAAAATATTAATAAAAAGATAAAGGTATTGGACTAGGGACCCAGCTATAAATGTATGTATAAATCTAGGATCCTTTGGTCTTATTCTGTCTGGGGAGAAGTTTGATGTTTCCTGGACAGAACAAGAAACACTTTGTAGAAGAGGTTGCATGTGATATGGGCATTAAACTATGGGTAGGAATTCAACAGCTAAACATAAGGAGGAAGGGAGGAAATACCAGGCATAGAGAACAACACAGGCAAAGATGTGTGAGAGAGGAAATGACTACTGGAATAAGGCACTGAAATAAAAACATAATAAAATAAAATTTCAAAAAGGAGATGTAATGGTACAAAACAAATGGGGAGAGGGATTGGATTTAATCAAGAGTAGGGATCAATGTTTTTCTGTGAGCAGAGAGGGAAGGAGGAAAGAATGGGTGAAGGAGGTTGATGGGAAGTTTTGATGAATGGAGGGAAGGATTAGAGGGCTCTAATCATATGTTCTCAATAGTCCCAGGGAAGTAGGAGATTAGGCTATCTGCTTTGATTAGGGTGGACTGAGATACACGTGGTAGCTTTAGAAGAGATTAGGTTTATGACAGTAGCCATTGGGAATGAGATAGAGAGCTGATAAGAATGGGATTGTTAAACAGCAAGGAGGGCCTAGCTGAAGTTAAACACCTCAATGTGAAAAGTATCTCACTTTCATTATTTTCTCTAATGAGTTCAGTAATCTTGGAACAATAGGGGAGAAATCAACTGGTAGGGATTATCTAGGCATAAAGATTAGTAGACAAGAATGGTAGAGGGTCTGGGATGAAAGGGATACTCAGATAGTGTGTCTAGTGAAACATTCCTGTGGAAGACTGTGATTTCAGTTCTCAGCACAGAGGCAAATAAAATCAGAATGAGGGAGATGGATTGGAAAAATTAGATTTGGGTCAAGAGACCAAAGGAAATGATGGGGGAGAAGGGAAGGCTTAGTATGAGTAAGATACTGGGAGAAGTAGAAGAATAATAGGTTTTAGTTGAAGAGTGGAATTTCAGAACTCAGAATCTTAGAGGGGGTCTAATTCCAAGGCTAAAGGGTAAGTAATCATATCTGGTTAGTTACTAAAGTAGGAGTGAAGAAGGAAATCACTGGAGTTGAGGAAGTTGAAGAATTATATTGATAGATCATTAAAGGGATGCCAACATGAACGTGAAAGTTCACAAGATAGGGATAGGATAGAGTAGGAGTTCCGAGAGATGTTAAAGTCATTTTTAAATGTTCAAAGAGTGATCTGAAGGTAGGTAGATGACAGTAATAGGGATGGCATGGTATAGATGGAATGAATGGACTTTAAAAGTGGGTTATTGAATGAATAAATGAATGAATAACGGAGTACTCACTATGTGTCAGGTGTGTTATATATTGGAAATACAAATACAAAAATGAGATAGTCCTTAACTTCAATGTGTTTAAATTTGAATAGAAAGAGACAAAAATAGCAGGGAGCGGTGGCCACAGTATTAGAGGCCACAGGGACAGTGAGTTGATTCATAGGACAATTGATGGACAAACTCCTTCTAGAAGCTATGGTAGCTTTGATTTAATTTATTATTCCTAAAGAGTTGGGGATTGGTACACATGTGGTTCCTGGGCAGATGGCAAGATATCCCTGAGTAGACAGCTAGATGCAATGCGAAGCAGTTTGGAAGATATGGGTGGACTAGATCTATTCTCACCAGTCACAATAGCTCAACCTTAGGGAGTTCAAAATCTGGGAGGAATGACTCCCTAGGAAGTAGGGAAATGGTTTCTGGAGGTCCAGTGTAGGAGATGTTATTGGATACAGGGGAGAGAAAGGGTTGTACAATTACCTAGAGCAGCAGAAGGAAGCAAGGAGTGTAGTGCTTTCAGACCTGGCAAAGCCTGGGAGAAAATGGGCCTGCAGAGAAATAAGGTTGATTAGAACAGGGCCGAGTTTTTGGGAGGAGGTAGGTTTGGCAGGAAGGTAGTATTTGAAGCAATGAAACCAAATAGCCAGGTTTATGGAACCAATATAATAGGAAAGACAATACTGCATGGCTTAGTAGATAGTTGTTAGCAAGATCTAACTTCACTTACACTCACCAGTACTGACAGCAATCTATCTCTTATTTTTAATTCCATCAGTATAGTGAACTCCTTTCACTGAGACACATTGACAACAATTCTTAGGGAGTTGTCTAAAGCACATAGAGGTAAATTGAGGCAACAAAGTAGTGCAGTAGACAGAATGCTGGGGCTGGAGGTAGGAAGAGCTAAGTTCGAATCTTGCATGGCCTTGGGCAAAACTCAACCTTTTTATTCCTATTCCTTGATTCCCTCAGTCTGTAACATAGGGATCATACCTAACTTCAAGGGTTCTTGTGAGGATCAAATGGGACAATAATTGTATAACTGTAAAGTGTTTGCCAGGGTAGTGTGGTGGCCTAATGGATAGAGCACTGTGCATGGAATCAAGAAGACTCATTTTTGTGAGTTCAAATCTGGCCTCAGACACCTAACCATGTGACCCTGGGCAAGTCACTTAAACCTGTTTGCCTCAGTTCCTCATTTGTAAAATGAGCTGGAGAAGGAAACAGCAAATAACTCTAGCATCTTTGCTTAGGAAATCCCACATGGGGTCATGAAGAGTCTTACACAACTGAAATGACTGAACAACAAAAGTGCTTAGTACAATTTCTGGCACATAGAAAGCTCTTAATAAGTTGTTGTTCCCTTCTCTCTCTGGGCAAGTCAATTTACCTCTGTGTGCTTTAGACAACTCTCTAAGAATTGTTGTCAATATATCTCAGAGGAAGTAGTTCACTATACTGATAGAATTACAAATAAGAGAAAGATTGCTGTCAGTAGAATTTGATCATTAGAGGCTAGAGGAATTAATCTTGCCCAGAGTTTGAGATAGAATCTGCAATGGTGGTGTTTTAAAATGTGTCTGCTTAGAATCTTCTTCCCAGATGGTCTTTTGCCTACTTAAGTTGGCTGTGGGATTCCCAAACTTCCTGTGTGGAGGAATGAAAGGGGGTGGGCAAGACAAATCCTGCACGAAATAGGACAGATGTGTAAACCCAGCCTCTAAGTCACCAGACCTAGGAAGGAAAAAGTACCAACCAAATGCAGATTATTTATTGTAGCAAGATAATTCTTGGCTTGGTAAATCTCTCTAACCACATTTGAATTTGATATTATACTAATAGAATCCAGCAGTGATTACACAGCAACATCTGTACTACCTCTCTGTAGTGGGCAGGGATCTTTCATTTCAATGAACTAGCAACAACAAGGTCTCCTCCCACTATTTGTCAGACAATGCAGGAGCAGCAAGAATACTTAATTATTTGGAGTCAGAAGAACTGGTTCTTGGCCACTTGCTACCTTTGTGACCCTGGGTAAATAATTTCTCTAGATTTCAAGTTCCTTATCTATAAAGTGAAGGGATTGGTCCCTTCTAGCTCTTTTTTGACATATGGTATCTGACCTAAATCAACCCTTTGTGGGAAGAACAAGAGTGAAGTAGTATTATAGGATCATAGATAGAGTGATATAAAAGACCTTAGCCACCTGGCTCATTCCCTTTATTTTTCAAATGAAGAGAAATGAAGTGTCTTGCCCATTGTCTTGAGGGTTGTAAGTGACAGGAGCAGTATTTGAACCCAAGCCTTCTGACTTCAAAGCAGTGGTCCTTCGCAGTGTACCCTTCCATCCCCTTGTTACCTTCAGACAGATTCACTGGATCCTAAACTTCTTTTTGATGCGAAAATGTCAAAATGAAAAATGGAAAATTCAGGCAGTTATCTTAATATTTTGTATTTGTGATGCTCATATATCTGGATATTTTGAAACATGATTGGAGAAGTTAGTGACAGCTCCCAGCCCTACTTTGCTGAGGGAGCATCTTGGACTATGTGAGGGTTTTCCTTGTTGTTAGCTACGACACAAACTTGGAAATATGTTTGGAAAAATCCAGATGCTTGGCATTGCATAGACCAAACATCTGGATGATTGACTGTGGTTCTCACTTTTCGACTGGACATTTTGGCATCAAAGTGACCTTAGCAAAGGGAGCAGAAAATCACATGAAAGAGGAAAAGAGTTTCTTTACTATAGCAACTGCTTTTTAAAAATTTCTAATGCATGTATTTGGCATTTGTAATGTGCAAAAAATTATGAGGGACATTATAATATATTCCCTGCCCTCAAGTAGGTTACCATTGAGCAGGGGAAAAAGACATGCTCAAGAATCATTCATTCAAAATTGAAATTAACACACTGGCTGATAGTGTAGCGGCAAGTGCATTAAAACATAAGCTGGTTGTATATAACACAGGTAGCACTAGGTAATGTTACTAGTAACAACAAAAAGTAAGGTCCTAGAATCTTCCTAATCTGCTAGCATTGAAGATGGCTGTTGAAACATAGCACTGTAGGCTTGGACATGTAAGGGAATAATGCTGACAAATGAAGCCCTAAACACTTACCATAATTTTAGCTGAAATGGATTGCAAAGCACACAGAAGAAATGCATTTCAAGGGATGCAAAGAAAAACTGTCAAATTCTGTTCACGTTGTTCTTCCTTGAAAGATTTCAATGGCTGCTCACTGTTTACTGTTATAGAATCCTAATTGCTTAGTCCGGAAGGGGAACTCGATAGGCAGATTATTCAGGCTAGTCTAGTACTTTGGGATCAGAACTGGAATGGTGGGAGATCAACTAGCAGTTAACAAAAGGAGGTCTACTTAGTCATACCATGGGGAAAAAACAAACCACATAATAGGAATTCTCTACTGATTTAGGTGACTGCTATATCCTTGCCTATATCCAGCAGAGGGAGAATAACTCCTGGGCCTTCCTGGTCTGACCTTTGTTATTAGGCCACTAGGAAACTATATCCATAATGCAAGTGTTAGATGCCCAAACCAAGTAAGTCTTGATGAATGTTTCAGTACTTTTGAAGAGGGGGAAAAAAAGAAAGAAAAAACTATACTAATCTAAGTGGTAGATATTTCTTTTACCACAAAGGCCCTTTAGAGGCTGCTCTCAAACTACCTATCCTGTTTTTCCTCACACTACCCTCCCCATCTTCTTTTCTAGCCAGACTAGGAACATTCCTCATCCTTGAACACCTGCCATGCCTTCACAATTTGGTGCATTTGATCATGATATTCATTATGCCAGGAATGTTATCTTCTCTACCATTGGTATTTATTATCCTAGCCATCCTTTAAGGACTAGCTCAAATGCCTTCTGTTCCCCAAAGCTTTCCTTGATCCTGTAAACCAAATTGATCTTTCCATCATCTGATTACAGAACATTTTGTAATAGCCTTTTCTACCTCTTATTTACTTTGTATAATAGCTATATCCATATATGTCATTATGTTGACAAGATTGTAATTTATTTAAGGTCAGAGATCATGCTTTATTTATCTTTTTCTCTCCTTCAAGCTAGAGAGAAGACATTTAATGATGCTTTGCTTAATGACTGATTAAAGGAATGAGAGAAGCAAGTAAGAGAAAAAACCCTGATGTCTGTCACAATTACAATTAGTAGTGGTTTGCTTATAAGTGTAAGACATTGCTACAAATAGTGATAGGCAGGTCCAGACTTTAATATTTTCTACCAGAAACCAAAGGTCAGTCTGGGAAACGAGGTTTTGGACCCTTCTCCCTTAGAAAGTGACTAACCTCATTACCAACAGCAGTACTTTCCAAAACAAAGAAAAGCTTTCACCTTTCTTTCCACATCTGCATCTGAGTTTACCTTCCCAGCAGCAGAATTGTCGGGGGTGGGGGGGGCTTTCTAGCTGTGACTTTCAATCAAACTGATCTCTTTCATTTATCTATATGGGAATGCAATGGGCAAAAGCTAGAATTATAGTCATTTTTACTATCTCATCTTCTATGTTCAATTTTCTTAACTTGGGGCCTATGACCTTAAAATATTTTGACAACTTCATTTTGATTTCATTTTTTTCCCTTTTGTAATCTTAGATATTTTATCTTATGCATTTAAAAACATTATTTTCAGAAGGCATTCATAGGCTTCACTAGACTACCTAAGAAATACCATGATACACAGAAAAAAAAATAAAGGTTAAGACGTGCTCTAGAGAGATTGAGCTAATTAACCTGACCACAATTTTTGTTTTGAATGATTCTCAAAACACATTGCCTTTTAGCTGTAGCCTCTTACTAATACAAAAATACATTAATGGACCAATGATCTCCTTCAAATATGTTCTCCTTTAAACATGCAAGATAGCAATCATCTGAGCTATTCGTGACCATGTCTTCCCATAAATCTTCCAGATGGAGTCCAACCCATTTTCTGGGAGCCTTCCAACATTCTCTTGATTACATTTTTTTCTATGGAATCAAATGGTTAAAAGAAGAAAGATTATCTCTTATGTTTACCTGAACAGCATTATGTTTAGTGTCTTATTCAATACGCCTAGCAGATGATGAAAGTTCCTTTAAATCAAGATATCTCTAAGTTGAGCAGGAAACATAGTAGAATGTTGCATACTTTGTACTTTTTGACCCATCTTAAAGCTACTCTACATTCAGTCAAACAATGAACAAGTATTTAAGTGACTATTATGTTCCAAACCCTGTTTTTTTTGGTGCTGAGAAGAAAAAGATAATAATAAAGCAATCCCTGTCTAAAAGAGTTTATGTTCTATTGAGGGAGACAGTGTATTAAGTACATATAAACATATAAAAGAACATTTCAGGGAAGAGATACTAACTAGCAACTGGGAAAGTCTCATTATAGGAGGTGGTGTTAAGAGGTGAGCTTTCCAGGAAACTTGGACATCTAAAAGATGGAAGTAAAGTGATGTCCAGCCCTCAGGCCATGCAGTGAAAAGGCCTGGAGATGGGAGATGGGATGTCATGTGGGAAGCGTGACAGGAAGGCTAGAATGAAGCAAACATGGAGGGAGGCGATACATCATGAAGCTAGAGGTTGGAGCTAAGTTGTGAAGGGCTTTAAAGACCAGAGGATTCTCTATTGTTGGTATTAGGGAAAAAAAAGTCCCCTAAAAAGGAGAAATTGATTCCATCTTGTTTTCAGTGCCAATTACTGATTCTCTTCACCTAGAAACTCTAATAATGAAAAGCAGTTTCATGGCTGAAAATGTTCATGTCTCGACCTGTGTAGTGTAATACGGATGGCATTATTGTGGCCTATTAGTCTTTTCACATGCTCTCATGATAGGCATTTTATTTATCATCCTGGTGTTCACATGCTAATTCTTCAAACTAGGCCTGACTCAGGCAGCCTCTGGCACATTGCACAAGAAAGGGGGCATCTCCCTGTTTCGTTGTTTGTGTTGCAGCATGACCCTCAAGAATACAATAAAAATGGGGAATAACAAGGACTTAATAGTGTTTTTTTTCCCTTCAGCTCTAACTTTGGTGGTCCATTTTGTTTATCTCCTTTTCTTTAAGTTAATGTTTGTCTTTTACATAAGGAAAAATGTACTCTGCAACCCACCCCCACCCCCAAGTGAGAAAATAAACATGTGATACTCAAAGACATAAAATATGCTGGGATATGTCAGTGAGAAAGGGACATTTTTCAATATATTTAGCTTAAATGATAGCTGTGACCCATGTGACCTGGGTGACATGTTACCTCCAGACCGTACTTCTATTCAATATTTGTGACAGCATAATGATTAACTGAAAAGCAATCTTTTGCAGAATTATCTAGCACAGATAAGAAAGACTGTTTGCAAGCTTATTTCCATGATTTTTTCCCCCTCTTTCAATCAATGGAACAAAATAAAACATTAGCAAGAAAAAAATTTATGTAGAAGGTTATAGGAAAATAAGGAAGACAACTTTGTAGATTTCTTTTTCTTTCCTTTTCCCCCCTTTGCTTGGATTTTAATACTTGCAGTGAAAGGACCCAAAGGCATGTGCTGTTCTGAGATAAAATACATTTTGTATCACTGTCTTCACTTTCGCATTGTAGGTCTCTGTCTTCACCCCCTGTCTGTGTTCGTTCTGAGGCATGTGTTATCTCCCACTAACATGCATCCTGCCGTGTTCTATTACTTAAATGAATAGAAACCTTCTTTGGCCAGCAGAGAAACAGAATGATTATCTCACCTGTTTAAATGACCGTATGAATATGCTTTAATCATCATCATTACAAATGTGTTTATTTTGCAAGTACTGTGGCTGGGTGAATTACTCTATGTGAATCCCCTACTATATTTATTAATTCTGGAAATTCAGTAAGTGTCAGGGAAAAGGGAAATTCTTCATGTATCTGAATGCATGGCAGGCAGTGTCCGCTCCCTTTTCTGCCTACGTTTTCATGCGATCATAGATTTATATTTGAAAGGGACCTTAGAGGCCATCTAGTCCAGCCTCTTCATTTTACAGATGGGGAAATTGAGACACAGGCAGATGAAATAACTTAGATTACCCAGACCTGTGGTAGAGGTAGGTTGATTCAAAACTGCATTTTTTTTCTATTATACTGCTTTCTATCATAACCTCTTCCCCTTTATGCATAGAAAGCTTAGAGTTAGGAAGTTCTAGGTTCAAGTCTTTTTTCCTAACACTGCCTTTTGGAGTCTAAGCAAGATACTTGATTTCTTGTTGTTCTAAGCAATTCTCTAAGACTATAAATTATAGCTAAGTTCTTGATCAGTATCAGTGGGGAGAATTTCCATTTCAGGAATTCTCCTACTGATGAAATCACTAGTATTTCCTCCCTCCCTTTTCTTCCCCCTCTACAAAAATAAAGAAATAAATAAGAACAAGAGGAATTCTGATACATTTATTCATCAGAAATATGAATACATATTATAAGATTGTGTGTTGACCCAGTGGTGTGGTCTACATTTTGAATGGAAAGAAACTTTTTATCGGTTGAACTTATTTCCTTATGAAAAGATAGCTGTGATTTCCTGTTTTCTAATGGAAAAAGGTCCCAGAAATCTTAATAAAATAGAGGCTAAAGGAGTTGTGGTGACATCAGACAGTTCTCACAAAGCAAACTTTAAATGACTTATGTGAAACAGTATCATGAACATATGGAGTAGATTTCCCATTTGAATACACTCTGGACTAAAAATTAAGATTAAAATTGTTGGCTTTTACCAATTCTGAAAAGCTTGAAAAATAGTTCAACACATTTGACCTGTCACAAGACTCACCGAGTCTGCCAATACCAAATGGCCTCAGTGCCAGGAAATGTTAGAGAAGGAAATGGATATGTTCCTATGCCTTCAAAACCTATTTGATTTAAGGTTCAAGGCTAAATCTACAGCTGACATGTTGACAGATTGAGCAGAAACGTTCCTCTTTAATATTGTGCCCAGTTTTCTTTCTCTTCTGTTTTCTTACTACCTCTGGTGGCATTTGGAGATGAAAACTCTAGGTCAACAGAATAATTTTCTTTAGCATCATTCTTTAGCTTAATTCTGAATTTGGATCAGGTTCAGTGGTTGCTGAGAGACTGTTGTTTGACTTTTGGATTCCATTCACATGACTTGATTTTTTTCATTACTCATAGATGATCATTAATAATAGATACTCTCAAGAATGTTATGTGAAAACTAACATTTAAGTGGCTGAATTTCTAAAGACCTAAGAGGTCAAAAATATAGACTTTTTATAATCCTGAGGACATGGTCCCTCTTTTGTGTCTTTTTTTAGCCTGTCAGCTGGGTCACCTCTTGGTAAATATAGAGGTGTTCTAAGAATCATAAAATATTAATTTTGGATACAACCATTGTCAAACTTTTTCATTTTACAGATGATGAGACTGACATTTCTAGCATTGAAAAAGGAAACCAACTGCAAATAATCATTTCCTATGAGAAAGATAGTAGAAGATAATAGGGAGTCTACTTTCTATCCCTTCCACCTGGCATTCCCTCTTCCATCTTTTTGACTTTGCATTAGTGGTCAGTCCCCCATATCTGGAAATGATCACAAGCTTCAGTGAGTCCAATTGATTGTGCCTTGGTTACATGGCCTAGTTTCAAAGAGCAAAGAACCTGAAAACATACCTCTCTGCTTTCATAGGACTCTCTTTTTGAACTAGATGACACACTGAGAAACAATAGTCAGAGGATCAAGTCATTTAACCATAATTTCCAGTTTAATGCTATTTCCAAATTTGATCAGCATGACATCTTTACTTTCATGTGAGTCATTGATAAAAATATTTGAAATACCTAGGTCTAGTATAGAGCCTAGTGGCATTTCACTACAGACTATCCACAAAATTGGCATAGATTGATTAACCTTCACTTTTTGGGTCCAATAAATTTCAAAAATACATAACTGGACTCATCCAGTTTACTTGTCATCATCTCATGTAGCTGGATATTATAGGAAACTTTGTCAGATGCCTTCATGGAATCCACTTAAATCATAACTGTGGAATTGTCTCCGTATATTAGCCTTATAACCATGTCAGAAAAAGAAATTAAGCTACTCTAGCATGACTTGTCCATAAAGAACCTATGTTAACTCTTAATAATCTCCTCTTTGTAAAAAAGCACACTATTCTTTAATAATCCATTCTAGAATTTTTCCAAGAATCAAAAGCAATATAATTAGTCTTTAGCTTAAAGTGTTATCCTTTTTTTCCCTTTTTCGGATGAGAATTCTCCAATCCTGAGATACTTTCCTCTTTTTTCCTCAGGGATTCTTTAGGGATAACTAAAGAATATGGTTTTTTTGGTTAAAATGAGGCCTGAAATTCTAGTACAGATAGTGGAGACAGAATCTTCATGGGTATAAGCCAAAGTCATTCACCAAGAATGCAGGTAATTGAACTTAGAATAGGGCCCAGAGCATAGTAGGCACTTAATAAATTCTTGTTGATCAAATGGTTGTTAAGAAGTAAAAGCTGTATCTGAACTAGATGCTCTTCTTTTAGCAGAGAAACAACCTCTTTGGATGTCCAGACACTTGGAGGCACTTTCCGCAATTAGAATGTTATCCTGTCTTTCTGGCTTTCTTGTCATCTGTGATCATGAATACATCACTGATTTTGTCCCTCTCTCTGACTATGCAGACTTCTATCATTATATTGCTTCTCTTTGTCAGTGCTTTTATTCTCATATGAGTTCTTTCTCTTCTATTTCCTTGCTTGACTTTATAATGCAAAACTAAAGGAAGGGTTGAACATGGCATCATCTTTATAGATTTCTGAACTGCTTCTCTTGATTTTCACATCTGCTAAAATTGTGAACCTCTGTTATTTGAGACAGCCCCCCAACTCTTCTCTCTCTTCTTTCCCTCTCTCTCTTCTCTCCCTCTCTACCCCCTCTGTCTCTGTCTCTCTGTCTCCATCTCTGTCTCTGTCTGTTTCTGTCTCTGTCTGTCTCTGTCTGTCTCTGTCTCTCTGTCTCTGTCTCTCTGTCTCTATCTCTCTCTGTCTCTCTGTCTCTGTCTCTGTCTCTCTGTCTCTCACTCTCTCTGTCTCTGTCTCTATCTCTCTCTCTGTCTCTGTCTCTGTCTCTCTGTCTCTATCTCTCTCTATCTCTCTGTCTGTCTCTGTCTCTCTGTCTCTCTCTCTCTTTCTGTCTCTGTCTCTCTCTGTCTCTCTGTCTCTGTCTCTCTCTCTGTCTCTCTGTCTCTCTCTCCCACTGTCTTTCAACTACCAGGGTAGGAAGGAAGGAAATGAGCATTTATTAAGTACCTACTATATGCCAAGTACTGTGCTAAGGAAAGTGTTTTTACAAGTATTATCTCATTTTGTCCTTACAGCAATTCTGGGAGGTATGTGCTATTCTTACTTCCTTCCCTCCCCTTTTTAGGGTTGTGTAAGCTGAGGCAGAGAAAGATTACCTGACTTATTCAGGGTCACACATGTACTGCATTTTATCACTATATCATGTTGCAGGGAGCCTATTTTCACAGCTAGTTTCTCACACTGTCATACCATCTCTTTTATTGAATCACTGTCCTCATTAGTGCTAGAGCACTGAGTGGTTCCATAAAGTTGGATTGGTCTGATTTGCCCTTGCTACCCTTTGCAGTTTCCTGAGTGCTAGGTGTCCTAGAAATACCATACTCTTATCCATGCTGACTTCATGAATTGTGGTAGATTAGATCACCTGAATTTTTTGTCACCTGTTTGTGCTTTACTCACATAGAACCAGACATCATTGATGCCTACTTTTTGTGCCTCTATTTTTTGAGAAATATTAGCTTCATAAGAGATAGTTTCTTAAAATTTGGCAACCCAATTCTTTTTATCGTTAATCTCATCAGAGAAAGGAGTAACATAGACATCAATATTTAATTTTCATGTTAGAAAAGAGTATTGCACGTGTGGAAATTTCAAATATTTCTTAGTAGCAATTGCTTGATCAGAAATTCAAATGTTCATGAGTTCATTAGAAAGGCTACCACTTGACCTCAAATGTTGCCCCATATTCCTTTCTACCCCAAGGAAGGGCCAGAAGACCTTAACACAAAGATATTATTGCCTGTAGGCAATATGATAAAGAAGGGATTTCTTCTTGGTGCTCCAATTAGGGGAAAACCAAAAGAAACATGATTTCATGAAAACTCCACCATGGAGGATGGAGGTTATCAAACATGTATCAACCACAAACCATGCCCTACTCTCTCAGGTGTCTACACTGGATCATAAAGTGTTAGAATTTGAAGAGCCCTTAATAATTCCCCTCATTTGACATTTCAGGATACTAACTTCTCAGAGAGGGTAGGAGATCCACTTAAGATCTCATAGGTAGTAAATAACAGAGATGAGATTTTTAACTGAGGTTGTTTGGCTCCAAATATATTGTTCATATCAATACATCATACTCCCTCTTTAGAGTAGGATAATTAAAGATCAGGTGAAAGCAGAGGCGAAAGAACATCTTCCAGAGAAGAAAGATTGTTATATGGATATGCTTCCTAAGGTTTATAGAAAACCTTTTGAATTTGGGTATTGGACAATTCTAGAACTGCTGAATCTCAGAGCTGAAAATAGTCTTACAAGTCATCTATTTCAGCTTGTATGTGAATAAGAATCCTTTGACAAGTGCTCATCTACGCATTGCTTAAATGCCTCTAGTGAGGGGGCTTCCCACTACACCACCACAGTACAGTACATGACTTCCTTTATGCCATCAAGCTAAAGTCAGAGAATTGTGAGGCGGTCTTCTTCACCACCATAGCTCACATCACTGAGGTTATCCCCTTATCGTGCACTCCCAAGAAAACAAACAAAATAGAACTATTGGCCTGGGGTCCTGACCTTGGAGATGGCTAAAGCCCTTTGGAGTTAAATTCTAACTCACATTTCTCCTGGGACCCAGCTTCTATTATTTCCTTCTGTGTTTACCATTGATGTTACAATTTGTCTTTATCCTAGCAAATATTTGACATGCTGAAAGAAAATAAATCGTGAATACATTACTCATAAGTTTCCATATATCCCCCCAAGACTCTGGAAAGTATTGGAACTAGAATTTCTAAGATCACATCTATCCTACCAAAACAAAGAAGAGGTTTGAGACATTGCTGAGAGATCTTTAGACAGGCTCGACAGGCTGTGTATGTCACTGAGATCCACCTTAAGTTTGTAACATTCTTTGGGCTAGCTGACTGCTGATCCTGGCCTCATTTTCCTGGCATTCACTGTCTCATCCCTTGTTTTGTTTTGACTCCATAGACCTGGCATTGAAGTGATAGACAAAAGACCCTAAGTCTAACCTTTGGGAATTTCAAAAATGCAGTTCTTAGAAGGATATTGTGGGGAAATTACCCTCTTTCATTCCCTTCCATATCAATGTCTACATGTCTAACTGGCTACTGAGCCTTTGCAAAGACTGGCTGTGATTTGATGGCATTGCTCATAATTGACTTTACAAGCTAATGGAGGATCTTGAAATTTAAACCTAATTCTCAACCTATAGTTGAGAAAATGAAGCAGTGCTTGTCACCCAGGGAAATGTGAGACCAGAAAAATACTTCATTTTAGGATCTTTGGGATCAATGGGATGACTAAAGATAACTAGTGTGTATTGATAAGTTTCCTGCCAATCCATTATAACTCAAAGTAAAATCTACCCAGCAGTCTGGGTTTCCAAAATTTACCTCACAACAGGACTTGGGCTAACCTATTCCTTTGCCACAAAATCCAAAGAAAATAAATACGCCCCAGATGCTGGTCTTAGAGGTTCCCGTTGTATTACAAACAAAACCGAATATTTGTTTTTGGAAAGTCTTACTACTGTATATTGTTTAAAGTAAAGGTTACATGTGTTTCTTCATTCCTGTCACAGCTTTCAGGTCTTATCCTTGGAATGCTGCTTGGCCCACTTTGGTGTCGCCAGCATTTCTGTGTTTGTCTACAATGCGCATGATTAAAATGGTATTTTCATATTTCCATGTAGTTGGGGCTCCTTAAAGCAGAGGGTTGTAAGTGCAAAAAAGAGATATGCTGTTCCCTAATGGCTTATTACCATTACATTTGCAATTCAGATCAGCTCTAAATTGACTGAAATTTTTAAACATATAGCAGGCAGTTTAAACTAATGATTGTCTGGAGGTTCACATCTGACATGAACTAAGCTTCTGTTCAAAACAAATTGCAAATAATTCCTCCCTTAGAGTCAAAATGTCACTTTTAAAACTCTGCGTTGTTTCCAGATTTTGTCAGTTACATTAAAAAAATCTGCTTTATAGTGAGCACTCTACATTTGAAAGGTCTGAGCGACATCAATTTTCTATTTTAAAAATGTATTTTATATATGTGTGTATTCACATATATACATAGAAATACATGTACATGCACACATACAAACATGTGTGCATGCATATGCATCTACTTCAGTTTCTCTAAAAATCCACCTCCCACCCCCTCCTTCCTTTCCCCTTCAAAAATCCTAATTGTAAAGTAAAAAGCCCTTGGGGCAGTGGTAGGCCCAAGTTGCTTAGCAACCCTCAGCAGGTAGCAGGGATTCAGCTGCAGCTGTCCTGATTCTCTCCTAAGAACCTTCTTATTACTGTTTGTGTTAATCTTTAACCAGGCTTTTAAACCACAGTCTTTCTTTGTGGTCCCTTGTTGTTAGATTGCAGGGGCCTACTCAAATGTTGTCCCAGAGGTAATGGTATTAAGGGTGGCTATTGAATGTTTGAAGAGTGATAAGCGCTGAAAGGGATTAGAATTGCATGTTCCAGCTAACCTTATTTTACATCCTTACTAAATATCATGAAAATGGTACCCTAATAGGAACAATGGATGGTGTTGACACATAGCTCTAAACCTGCTTTTACTTCCAGCCTATAAATACAGTCAGGCTGCTACCACATAATTGTTTCTTTTAACAGCTCTGCATTCTCCTACAATGATCACTCAAGGAAGTAATTTAGAATTTGGGTTTAGCTTCAGACAGATTTCAAAGTCTCTAGATTTAATTATAGGAGAGGTTAAAAAAAATTGTTTTTAATCTAAATGGGCTTGTGAGGATATATCTGATATGTGATTGAGATGCCGTAACAAAAAACTAAACTAAAAAAAACGTCCCTGATGAGTGGTTATTGGAGAATCTTGACAGTTTCAACATTTAGTGATGGGGTAGGGAGAAATTCAGTAATTTCTAATGGATAAACCAAGGTACAAAGTTACAGAAGTCATTTCCTTTGAACAGCGTTGGAATTTCTTTTTCTCATTCTACTTGGTTTTCTTGAGGTTGTTTCGTATTATGCTGATAGCCAGTATTACCAACCTGCCAAGTATTCCCTGCCAATCTGGTGGTGTTTTTCCCATAAAGCATGGACCGGTGTGGACAAAATATCACTGAGGCCCTTGTCATTCTCTCTGTTTTATCAATAGGTGTCAACCATTTTCACAGTCCTCACTTCTCTGTCCTCCATTCTGTTTCTATGGGAACTGAAAAGATTCCACACTTCACCAAGTGAGGTAAGAGCACACCCATCTCTGAAGTTCAATGAGTGACCCTTCTAGATGCTGACTGAATTCTGGAAATGACAGAGAAGAGAGGGCATGCTGAAAGAGAAATTCAGGGCTCTCTCTATCTGTGGTGTACCTACCTGTGTGAATCTGATATTCTTTTGAATATTGAATTCAATTCAATATTCTTTTGAATCCCTCATTTCATGTTCTTGATAAAAGATTCATGTAATTTTCATATTTACTAAATTCAATTTATTTTTCTCTTTTGGTAATAATAATCACAATGATATAGTACTAAGGAGGCAATGTTACATAGCAGGAAGAGCATAGGATTTGCAAAGGATCTGAATTCAAGACCTGGTGTTGCTATTTCCTCCATATGTGATCTTGCTGGTCCGTGGCTTTATCATTTGTAAAAACAAGAGAGCTGAAATAGGTGATCTATTATGATCCTTCTACTTCTAATCCTATGGTTCTTAAAAGATCCTAAGTTATATGGAACTCTTTCTTGAGAGGTAGGTAGTTTTAGTGTCAGTATTATCAATGAACAGATAGGACAACTGAGGCTCAGAAAGGTTGAGTGTTTTTTCCATGGTTACAGCTCAAAAGTATTAAGACTAGAATATAATCTTAGTCAATATAGTTTAGCATGCTTCCCATTTCCAAATGAAATGTTCAGCATCTCATTTTTCCTCTGGTATCTCCATGCTACTATTAAATCATTTTAGTAGCATGTTGTGTTTAAGTTGGTGTGTGTGTATACGTGTGTGTGTGCGTGAAAATCAATTTTTTTAGGCCACATTATTTGTAGCAAAATAGTGTACTAGAAAAGGCACAGGACTGAGAAGTAAAAAACCTGTGATGTAGTCCAGATTTGACTGTGAAACTTTGTGCAAGTTCTGTCTTGCCTTCAGTTTTCCTATCTAGAAAATAAAGAATTTGAACTGTAAGATTCTCATACACTGTTTTTCAGTGGAAGGTTGCAGCATTTATGAAATAGCCCAATTTCAATCTATTTTTCCCACTTAATATCAAGTACATTTGAAAAATTATTGGTCAACATTTATGACTTGATCATAGGCATGACTCATATTGATCTGTGATCTCATCATTTTTGGTATTTCCTATAATGGCTTATCACAATTCATTTATGCCTATCATTCATATCCTTGTGATGCCAGGAAAAATGAAGGAGAGATCTCATCACCTTCAAGGAACACCTTATGGTGAGTTTAAGGGCATAGATCCACTCTGTGAAAATCTCCTGTTAGCAAATTAGGCCAAGGCTCTCAGTCCTACCTGGTGTTCATTGAAATCGTTTCAATTGTCTTTTGAAATGTTTAGAAGACTAGTCATGAAGCATTTCTTATACGGTATAACTATAGGCACAAGTTGATGCTTCATTGTCCAAGGTTCTGTGATTTCATCACTTCCTTCCCTAGTAGTGATTATGACTGCTTTGTAGATATTTTCATGAGTTACTTGTGCCCAAAGAAATCCATTGCCATACGGACAATTCTCCGAAGGTCTTTGGGGAATTAGCTTGACTTACTGGTACTTGGAAAACTGATGTACCTGCAGTCTATAGAGGAATGACAAATCTCTGACACTCACTAGTTATGTGACCATGGGCAAGTCAATAACCTACTCTGACTCTGGTTTCTAAAGTAGTAATAATACCTGTACCACTAAACACCTATATTACTAAAAAAAAAAAAAAAGTAATAATACCTGTGCTACCTACACAGAAGAGATGTTATAAAACTCAAATGAGAAAATGTATGTGAAATGCAAATTTTTGTAGTTTTATGTCAATGTGAGTAATTAGCATTCCTAGATCTATACCTGAAATCAGTCTAGCTTAGTAATACCTTCCGAAGGATATGTGCATTGTCTCAGAACAGTTTTTGAGAAACAGTTACTTTTATGCCCTGATAAGGCATCAGAGTATCAATTCCTCTAATTTGAGTTTGCCTTATTTGAACCTAAATGCCCACCAACTCTTCATCTCTTTTGCCCAATAGGGCCATAAGACTAATAGACAAATAAGCCAATATTGTTCCTGTTGCATTTAACTTTTTGTAACTGATGAAGTCACCTTTACAGATGGTCAGAAAATACAGTGTTCTGAAAGGAACAGAAAGAGAAATAATTCCCTATGATAAAGTTCCGGAAGCATAGGTGTGTATAATACATGGACTTGCAGATGGCCTGGGTCTATTGTATCTGGGTTAGATTGACATACCTGGCCCATGTTTTAAAAGAATGAGGATGAAATCTCATCAATAGATTTATGAAAGAAAAGATGCTTAAATTTGGTAGAAATCTATTAATAAGATTTCATCTTCATTCTTTTAAAATATTGTACCATAAAACTGTACTCGTCCCAAGGATTATGTCATAATATCCTATAGTATGTGCATAATTAATTATATAGAAGGTGTATGTTGTACATATGAGTTGCCGTGTGTGTGTGTGTAAGTGTATGTGTTTTGGATCAGTCCTATTATTTCATTGGTGTAGGGAGCTCCCAGTAAGAAAACTTTCTTTTCCAATGTAGACTATCTGGCAACTTATATTCACTATACATTATCTTTCAGATTGTAAGTTCTATGAGGGCAAAGACTTGTCTTTTGTCTCTTTTTTTTGTGTCCCTACCCCTTAGCATAGTGCCAGACATATAGTAGTTACTTAATAAGTGTTTATTGGTTGATTGATATTCTTAGAGTTATCTAGGGCACTGAGAAGTTAAAGTCCCTTCTTAATCAGGGTTAGAGGACTAGCATGTATCAGAGGCAGGGCTTGAACCTAAGTTCTCTTGATTCCAATGCCTAACCTTCTGTCTGAATTGGTTGTCTTTATCCTTTTGCAACCCCCTTTTTGAATGACAAGGTTTATTTGCTAATATAGGGGTTATATAGCTTGTGGTTGGTGTGGATCCATCCAACTAATCTTTCAGATCAGTGCCTGCTCACTAGGACACTATCCCCAGTTTTCCTTTGGCATTTCATGGATGCCAGTCACATTAGTACGGATGGCATCATGGAGCTGACTACATAAGCATGGCTTAAGGTGTACACTGCCTTGCTCATTACCACAGAAGAAAAAAGGAATGAGTTCAGATGGATTAAAACATCTTCCACATGGACTGTGTTCTGATGGCTTCTCCCAGATCAGAAACAAGTCATCCTCAACCAGTTTATAGGCATACCCCAACCTCAACACAGTTTGCGTTCTTAGATGCCAACCTTTCTATCATCTGATTCCACAGAGATATTTCTCCATGTCTGTACTTAGCAAATATGTCCAATACTTCTCTCATGTTCTGAAGAGTCAGTGTCTAGCAGCCAAGTGACACAGTGAGTAGAATGCTGGGCCTGGAGTCAGGAAGACTTGAGATCAAATCAAGCCTCTTTGTGACTCTGGGCCAATCACTTAACCTTTTTGTACTTCAATTTCCTCAATTGTAAAGTGTGCATAATAAAAGCATCTACTTTGAATGCTTGTTATTAGGATAAAAGGAGATAACATATGAAAATTGCTTAGCACAGTGCTTGATGTATAACAGGTATATTTGTTATTATCATTATAGTAGGTATAATTATAATAATAATAGTTATTACTATTATTTTTATTAACATAGGACCTGGGGAGCTAATGCTTCCTTACGCCACTTTTCCTCACCTGAAATTATGTAGATTGCTTGGTTCCCGAATCCTGTATCTGACAATAACACTGGGTTGTGTGGGACCCTAATCCTTCCTTTTAACTTATTACATACAAGTGCAGTGATGGAATATGGTCAATGGCAGGCCCGCACAGAAAGAGATGCTCCTTTTGTATCTGCCATTTATCCTTTAATTCCTTCAGTTAATGTTCTTGATTACTTTTGGCCTGTTTGGTACGCTCACTCTATTGGCAGCTAAAATTGGTGTGTGGGGTGTCAATGACCAGCTTCTAGTTTAGTTCAGTTTTTGTCAGCCAACAAGTATAACCATCCACCTCCATGAACAGACCTGAAACGTTTCTGGTTTAGTAGAACTTTGTACAATTTATGCTTTTTTGGTTTTGCTTTCAGGAACCCAAAGTCACCTTCATACTGTGAGATGCATCTGAGTAGAACTGTAGTGAGAAAGAAGTTTTTTTTTGTTTTTTAATAACAAAAACAACAACAGCAGTGGCATTTGACATTTAAAGAGCATGTTGCAGTCTTCCAAAACATTCTCTTCACAACAATGCTGTGGAACATAGTATACATATTGTAATCCCAATTTAAGAGGGGAAATCGAGGGCTCAGGAAAGTTAAGTGATTTATACACCGTTGCATTGCTAGTACCAAGAGGAATTAGGATTTAAAAATCAGTTCTTCCATCTTAAAGTCCAGTGTTTTTTGTATTTCAAACACACACACACACACATACGAACATGACATTTATTTTGTGCTATACTGTTTATATACACACACACACATACACACATACAATTATATATATGGGCAGCTAGGTGGCACAGTGGATAGAGCACTGAACTTGGAGTCAGCCTCAGCTACTTACTGTGTGACTCTGGACAAGTCACTTAACCCTGTTTGTCTCAATTTCCTCATCTGTAAAATGAGCTGGATGAGGATATTGCAAACCCCTCCGATATCTTTGCCAAGAAAACCCCAAATGGGGTCATAACGAGTTTTGCATGACTGAAATGACTGAACAAAAGTAACAAATATTATCTATGTATATATACATATTTTATATCTATATGAGAAAGGAACTATCATAGATAAATCTATTACATACATACGTACATACATACATATATTCATCTGAGGAAAGCAAAAGGAAATTTGGCAAACCTAACAATGATTTCAAATGTTTAAAACATTTTGTTAAACTCCTAAGTGAATCAACTGAAATTGAGAGAGAGAGAGAGACAGAGAGAGACAGAGACAGAGACAGAGACAGAGAGAGAGAGAGAGAGAGAGAGAGAGAGAGAGAGAGAGAGAGAGAGAGAGAGAAAGAGAGAAACATTTGTGTTACCTTGAGGACTTAAGTAGTATCCACAAGTATTTTAGGATCCAAAGAAAGAGCTAGAGATTTATATAAATGTTTATCTTCTAAAGCCCCCTTTTCTACCCTTTTACTCAGTGGCATCATCATTACTGGAGAGCAAGTGTCAGAAAGTAAGCAATGAGCTGAGGTAAAGAATCCCAGGCTCACCTATCTCTATCACTTTCCTTTGACAGAATTAGTGTTGAGCCACAACAAAACAATTCAGGGATTTTAGATGTAAATAATCGTGGGGTGGGGGAGGGAGGATGTCTCTGTTCTCTTGATACCAAGATTTGTCTCTGATTGCTTTGAGTGTGCATTCAGACTTTGATTAGCCTGTCCAAGAGCTCTCTGAGTAGTTGCAAACTAGGAAAGGGAATAAAATGTGGCATTTCCATAATTTTACTTGAAAATAATATGTCTGTGTTGCCTTGTTTCTCAGTCCTTTGAGAAACTCTCTGTCTCTCCCTGATTCTGCCCTTTTCTTTCAGCTCGACTTATGTGGCTGTATCATCAACCTCATTTTTCATTCAACCTATATTCTGATAAACTATATCCTTAGCTTCCTGTCATTGCCATGGTGATATAATATACTTATGCCTTTATTAAAAATTTATCTTAAATAGATCTTCTAGGAACTGGTCTTTTAGTTAAAGGCTGTTTTTCAATTTCAAGCTTCTTCCTCCCCAAATACAGAAATACTAGGGATATGTCTATGGATATTTATTCTGCTGTAAGTGTAAGAGAAATGGGGCTACATTTTCACATTTTGGTGCTTGAGCTTTTCCAAGAACTATTTATGCACACAGAAACCGTTTCCTCTTCAACCAAAAGAAATTCATGTAACCAGACCATACTTATTTCCTGAACTAATTTGGTTGCACTTTCTTGCCTTTTCAGGCAAACTCCAGGCTTTGATTAGCATCATTGTTGCCTCATATGATGATCTATTATCAGAAGATTTAAATTTTCAATGTGGACTGGATTAGATCAAGAGATGCGTGGGATGACAAATCTTTAGCATAATTTTTAGTGTTTTCTTAACATATTGAATTGAAAGAGGCTATTATTACAGAAACTACTCAACATGGTGCACTATTATCCGCTTTTCCCTAAAAGGAGACTTTCACAACAATTATACTGGATAAAGGGAAATAACCATTGTCTCTACTAAGTCTAATGAGAAATGAATTACGAGGAGATAGGAAGAAAATGAGAGGATATTGTCCCAAGTGTGTACAAATTAGACAGGATAATTTCAAAAAGGTTGAATCTGGAGTCTGAAAGCAGGCTAGTGAATTGTGAGAACAATTTTTCATTATAGTTAAATTAAAAATAAACTTAACAATGCAAAAGGCAAGTACATGCTCACGTTTAAGTATGTGTCTTCTGGAGCTATCTGTAGTACCATGGAAAGAGCACTATCTGTGAAATCAGAGAACCTGCCTTCATATCTTATCTCTGACCTTTACTACACATATGACTGTGAACAAGTCACTTAAACTAATGAGTTCTTAAATGTATCATTTGAAAAATAAGGAGGTTGCTCTCTTCCACTGCCATATTGATTATCCTGTTACCTTTAAGACACTTAAGTAATGGAAAATAATAGCATGCTGGGAAACAGGAGACCTGAATTCTGGTGTTAACTAGCTTTCTTGGCCAAGTCATATTACTTTTCTAAGGAAAGGAAGGGAGGAAAGAACTAAGATTTTATTAAACTCCTTCTTTGTACTCAGCACTATGTTAAGAACTTCACACAAATATTATCTCATTTGATCCTAAAAACAACCTTGATTTCTTCAATTTGTAAATGTGAGGCTTGGCCTAGTTAATTTGTAAAATTCTCTTCTAGTTTCAATTCAACTTAATTCTATCAATATTTATTAAATAAGAAAATGCTGAACTCTAGGTTAGCTTTAATATTTTCTTTCCTTTTGTGTTGGCCATTCAGTTCAATTCCACAAATGTTTATTGAGCATCTAGTACATCATACTACAGTTTAAGGCACTGTACCCATACAAACACATACATATGCAAATGCAATCCCTGCCCACAGCAAGTTTATATTCTGCTGGGAGACTACAACATGTAAACAATTAAGCAAGCCCAAAATATTAGTCATTTAAAGAGCACACTAACATCTAGGAAGCCTTTGGAAAGGTGACTTTGAGGAATGCTAGGGCTCTATGAAGTGGAAGTCAGGAGGAAGAATATTCTAAAAGTTTGATCCTGGCTAATGAAAAGGTCATTCCATCCACCAGCTAATATTGGGGAGGTGGCTGTAATTCTTCTGCTGTATTCTTGAGTCTGTCTTTTGGACTAAATGAAATCTAATGTAAAGATACCTGACTGAAGGTGTACTATTTTCCTTTCTCATTGTGTGGGGACTTTTAATTTTCAGTGCTATTCAAATATGTGACAGTAATGAAATACTTTTTAAAAGCTGCTGTAAGTCTCTGAAGGACATGCACCCAAAGTGATGCCAGTAATTCTGCTATGCAGTTATAGATATATATATATATATATATACAATGTATGCATTACAAATGAATGTGTAAATTGTTATACATTTAAAGCAATTAAATATGATATGCCTAAATCAGGGTCTAAACATTCAGAACAATACTAAATAAAATATGATGTGGAGGGACAGGAAGTCTGCCCAAACAGAGACATACATATCAGAGCTACTCCTGGTAGAGTGGTGGGTAGAAAGTGAATTGGCCCAGGGAATAAAAGTAAATGGGTGAATTCCAAGGGAAATGGACTAAGACTAGAAATTAAGCAATGAGAAGTAGAATTAGGACAAAAATGTGAAATCTAACATTCAACTGTTTTTATTTGATTGTAAAGGGCAAGGGTGGAGAACCTGCAGTCTTGAGGCCATCTAGGTCCTTAAGTGCAACACTTTGACTGAATCCAAACTTCACAGAACAAATTCCTCTAATAAAAGGATTTGTTCTGTAACATGTTGATTTGGCCAAAACGCTGCACCCAAGAACCTAAAGGGTCACATGTGGCCTCAAGTCCACAGGTTTCCCTCACTTGGTGAAAGGAGGGAGATCTCAGTATCATGCCTTTGGATACTATAGACTAATAGTTTTGCTGTTGTTAACTATGAATATTATGTGGGGGGAAATGTCCTGTTAAGTGATCTGGGAAGTGTTTGTCTCCAGAGGTTCTCAGTTCTTTTAAAAATACTTATTAAATAAGTAATATATGCAATTTCTCTCCATTCCATTCTAATTCTTTAGCAGCTGGATTTGTTAAAAATGTAAAAAAGCATGAAATTACATAAAAAGTCCTTAAACTACGCCATTTGACCTTGAGAGCTCACTATTAGTTATCTATACCAAGGTCAAAGACAGAAGGAAGGTCTGATATATACTAAAGTATTCAGAGGGGCACTTTTTTTTGGTCTTTTTTTTGATGGAAAGTGGAAACAAAGCAAGTGTTACTTGGTTATGGAATTGCTGAGGAAATTATGGTATAATAAAATATTATTGTTTAATAAATGATGAACATGAGGGATTCAGAAAAAAACATGGAAAGACTTGCATGAATTGATTCAGAGTGATAAAAGCAGAAGCAGAAAAACAATATATGTAGTGAGTAACAATAACCAGAAGCTATATAATCATAATATAAAGTTATAAATATAAATATAAATTGTAATATTCCCCAGAGAAGAGGTGGATTTGTACCTCCATCCTTCCTTTGGATAGCTACAGAATGGAGTCATACTTTGTTCCTGTCCTGGTTAGTTGTTTTCATTCTCAGGGTTTCCAAGGAAACACTCAATGGAACATGTGGGGAATATATTCAGAAATGCTTGTGATATAAAAACTGGAGGAAATGATAAAACTTTTTTAAGGCAATAATTTAGTTAATTCTTGGAATGTGTCTTTTACTTTTTTGGGTGAGACAAACTCTTTAACCCTGAAGTCTTCCCATCTTACCTTCTTCATATTGCAAATAACCTTTGGATAATTGTCTTTTTGAATTAGATCTATCACAAAAATAGTTCTTGCTTCAGAACTGCTTGTGTTCTTTATCCACAGAAAAGGTTTTGCTCAAGAAAAAATGGAATAGCTGACCTATTTAGCTCTCCACATGCATGCTGCATGTGTCCATAGAATCTTACCATTGGAAGGGATTTTCTGGGTCATCTAATCCAGTCTCCCACCCAGAGTTGAAATGACCTGATATGTATCATTCAACCTCTCATTATAAGTTTTCAGTGACTGGGACCTAACCAAATATCCCATTCAATCTTGACACAGTTCCAATTATCAGAAAGACTTTTCTTATATTAAGCTGAAATCTATCTATAATTTCCAATTATGCCACAGTAACTCTGTACCCTTCTGTTACACTTTCTAAAAGGCTGACCTGTGCAAAATGGAATGGATTGTGAAGAAGTAAAAACCTCATCACTGAGGATTTTCATGTGTAGAATAGAAGACTACTTGTAGGTGATACAGTTTAAAAAAATTAATCAATGAGGCAGTGGGTTGAATTATGTTATCTCTAAGGTCCCTTCTAGTTCTAAGGTTCTATATATCCAAAGAATTCTCCTAACTTACCAATGATTCCTGTTATTTTTTTTTTTAAAAAGAAGTGGAACATCTATAGCATGACTTTTTCCTCTTTGGGCTAGTTTCTGATCATGATTTTTTTTCTTAGAATTCTTTTCTTAATAATTTGCTTTCATATTTTTCAGGGGGGAAATATTAAACTCACTGATCTATAATTTTTATAATATAACTTTTCTCCCTTTCTAGATATGGATAATATTTGCCTATTTTCTATCTCTTTGCACTTCACCAGTTCTCCATGACTCCTGAAAGACTGATTTCAGAAGTGATTCTGTGATGACATTCTAAGTCCCTTTTAGAACCCTTGGGTCTAATTCATCTGGACTTAAAGACTTGAATGTAGTTTGGTACTCTCATTGTCTCCATACTTATCTTGGACTTCATTGATTTCTTAACAAAGTTTATTTTAGCTTTTCCAGTCTGAAAAGTCATTCATGCTAATAGAAGATATGCCAGCCTATGAGGAGGAAAAAGATGTTGAGTAATAATTCTGAACGGCAGTCTGATATAGAGCAAGGAACTTGGAATGAGAAGATGTGCATTTACTTCTGGCTCTGACACTTACCTAAATGTTAAATGTCCCTGAATATCTCCCTTGCCATATTGCCAAGATTCCTGAAATTTTCATCATTATAAGTTAAAGCATAGAACCTCCTATGGGTACCTGTTAAATTAGTAATATGTAACCTAGGAGAGTAGCACCCTTAACTGCCTCCAATTAATTGGGGTGTTGATTAGTGCTCTGGGGGAATGGGATGTTTTGGGAACATTTTGATGAAGGTAGAGAGGGAAGAATGGAAAAATCTGGAGAGTGGGGATCTGCATATTATAGTTGAGTTTTGTTGGAGGTATGTTTACTTTTCAATTATTAGAAGGTAATAATACCCTTTCAAAATTTTAGGATTGGTTTGTTTATGTTCTGTGAGATATACAGAATTTTAATGAATTACTTTTATGAAGTATAGGTAACTTGGTAATGCCTAGTTTTAGCATAATAAAGAGTAACGAATTCTGAATTTAGGGTCAGACCTTGACTGCCATTTGTTGGCCTTAATTCCTTCTCTGTAAAATGAGGATGTAGTTAGACTAGATGACCTCCAGGTCCCTTTCAGTTCTCCATCCATGTTCCTATAATCCATAGTGAAATGTTGCCAACACTCAAGAAGTTCCATGGAGTATCGGCAGCATGGTCTTTTTTTTTAAAATATTCATTTAAAAGAAAAAATAGAGTTTCAAATTCTTTCCCTCCCTCTAGCTAATCCCCTAACCATTAAGAAGCAAAGCAGTATATGATACCCATTTTATATGTGAAGTCATACCAAACATATTTCCATATATAAACTACTCTTTCAAGCTTGGTAGAATATCTTAGAGCTTCTGTTCTACTGGTGACTCAGTGGAGCAGTGGATAGAGCCCTAGGCCCAGAGTTAGGTTCAAATCAGGTTTCAGACACACTAGCTGTGTGACCCTGGGCAAGTTATTTAACCTCTGTTTGCCATAGTTTTCTCAACTATAAAATGAGTGTAATTATAGCCTTTCTCACAGGATTATTATGAAGACCAAATGAGGTATTTATTAAAAGTGCCTATCACAGGTCCTGATAGACAGGAAGTGTCTAATAAATGCTTGTTCATTTCTGCTTTGGAAATTCAAGTTTACCTCCCAACCACAGTGAAGTGGCTGACTTCAATGGAATAGCTGAATGTCTCTTCAAAGAACCATTTGTGATATTGTATACTTAGAAAGTGAATGTGTTTTTGATGATGTTGGTGACACTGGCCTACTCTTTATTAGATTTATGGGATAAGAGAATCCATGAAAGCCCCTGTAAGAATCACAATCTTTTCAAAGTGTGTAGGTTGAGTGCTAGGCTTAGTCAGGAAAACCTGAGTTCAAATATGACCCTAGATACTTATTAGCTATGTCACCCTGGGCAAGTCACTTAACCCTGGTTGTCTCAGTTTCTTCATCTATAAAATGATATGGAGAAGAAATGGCAAATAGCTCAAGTGTCTTTGCCAAGAAAACCCCAAATGGAGTCACAAAGACTCAGACATGATTGAAACAAATGAGCAAACAAATGTGTTTCCTTTCGTTTCAGCATCTAAGCTCCACTACTTACCAGATACGTAACACTTTGACATATTTGGCAGTGTTTTTTTACTATTCTTTTATGATGGTGTAATGCCATGCATGAACAGCTTACCAAAAGAATGCTACTGTGAACAGCTTTTAAGGTTCTGATTACACAGTATAGTGAACACTCCATTTATTTCATAACAAATCAAGGCAAACATTCACAACAAATCACAATATAATATTCACAACATTACATCTTATCACATAAACTCACAATATAGTGTTCACAACAGCTTAACATTAAAATGGCCACATAGTTTTCACCAACGTGGTCATAGTATTTAGAACAAAGAACAAAATAATAATCATCTGGTATCCCTAAGGAGGTTTGCCTCCTTACTTAATTATTCAATAATTTCACAATACAAGTCAGTCTTCCACTCATGAGGAAATCATAGGTTAACTTAATCAGTTATTTATCTAGCAATCAGTTACTAAATATTGTTAATCACTAAATACAATCATTAGAAAGTTACACAAACTCTCCACCCCTCAATGTCCAGTAAACTTCAGTTTCATCATCACATTCAATATCCAAGGAGAGACCTTTTCTTCATCTTGACTGAGGGTGGTGTCTCAGATTCTCTGGATCCCCTTTCATGGGCCCAGCTCCTACCTGAATCCACCAGTCACCTGGACTCAGAGGCAGACAGCTCCCAGGTCTTTGTCTAGTCCTCTGGGTAGTTTCTGCTACACACTGAAGTTCACAGGGTCCGGTACATCTTAGAATCTTCACAACTTCTGTTCCTAGGAATTCAAGGATCAACCAAGCCACAAACTAACAAAGTTTTAGCATCCTGATTATCTTCTTCAGTCTTCTGGCAGTTTGGATGGCCCTAGGACCCAGATGAAATCTCAGCCTTCTAGGCAGCAGCAACAACTTCGGGCCTTCCAGGTGGCCCTCCCAGAAGCAACTCCAGCTTTCATCAGATTCTGGTCTCAAGAAAAAACTCCAACTCAGTTCTCAGTCAGCTGTAGCAGCCCAGTTTCCAGATGCTGCTGAGAGAAACTCTCTCTCTCTCGGCTCTCTTAAGTCTCCACAATTCCTCCACCAGGATCTTATCTGGAGAAAATTCTGCTTCTTCCACCAGGAGCTTGTCAGGAGAAAATTCTAATTCTGACTGTCTTTCTCTGAGGCTCCTCTTATATATACACAAAGCATTGCCTTCCTGTTTCAGCAAAACCCTTCCTGTTATGTCAGCAACAGGAGACAGAGTTCATACCCTGTGCCTCTTAGCCACAAAGGTTTGATTAGTTACTAAAGGCTAAGTACCTGCTCACTTGACATAATGAAAAAGGGCCTTGAAATTTAAATTAATTATCATTACAGATGGTGCTTGGATTTTGCATATTTTACTACTTATAAAATTATTTTTCCCAAAACGTATTCATAAGATTTGGGTAGTTGTATTGTATAGAAAGGCAATGGGCAGGAAGCTTCTCTTATCATCACCTTTTTTGCCTTTGTGGGGAAAAAAATGCATGCAGAGGGTTAGGTGCAATAGGAGTACATTACAAAGAAGACCACAATATTCAGACTGCATATTATTTATTGATTTGACTTATTTTATCAAAGTTGAAATATGATTTTCATATATTTTCCTTGTATAGTCTAGACATAAATGGAATTGCTGTTTGAAAGCATCTCATTTTCTCCTTTTTCTTTTCTATTTGCCTTTAATATATATTTTCCATATTTGGGCATATCCCCAAATTACTTAAATCCTAAAATATAAGCATGGACTCCTTGAGCATAGAATGGAAGAAAAGGTTAAAGAAGAATATAGGACTAATTCAAGAGAGAAAAATTCAATTCTCATTTAGGGGAAGGACCTAGAAACTGAATCAGATGGTACTTTGGAGCCTAGGGAGGAAATTGTGAGTATGGTAGTTGCTCCTGATTGAGTATTATTATCTCCCCGTTGTGTAGGAAGATGATTCTTATAATTAGTTACAAATGTCATGGGCAACTTCCCTTTATGTGTAACAACTATGATATTTTACCTTTTTCTATGTACTCTTATATTACCTCATCCCCTCTTGATTTCTCCTCTAACAATTAAAGACAAAACTAAATGTCTCCTTTTCTTTACTATTTCTGTATACTATTGTTTATCTACTTACAGAAAGCTTGTTGAGTATTGCTTTTAATAGTTGATTCAGGACTATGATTTTATTACTGTGAAGAATTTTAAGTGTTATTACTGGATCAATGCAGGTCAGCACCTGTTCTGCCATTTAATAGTCTTAGAGGGTTATCAGGGACATTCAAAAGTTGTGACTTGCCCAGGGTCACACAATAAAGGGACTCAAACTCAGATCTTTAATCCAAAAAATTACTTTATAATACTTACAGATTATGAATGTTTGTGTGTAATAATAATTATCAACAATATAAAACATGGGCTTAAATCTGACAGGCAAATGTTGAGCCTTTTGTATATTTTCAACAGCAAAAAAAAATTCCTTTTTAAATTTCAGGAGATTGTGTAATCATAGAACTGGACTGGATCTGAGAATTTATCCAATCCAAGTCTGTGTTTTACAACTATGCAAGATGAAGCCTAGTGAATTTAATTAGCTTGCCAGAGTCACAAAACTAGGTAGTGGAGGAGGTCTGAGTATAGAGTCCAGGCATCCTCACTCCCAGCATCCACTCTGGCTTTATCTGCACCAAACTGACTTTTAAAGTTTGGGGAGAAGGAATCAATTAATCACAAGTTTTATGTATTAAGTTCCTGACACTGTGCTAGGTACTGGGACTACCTGGGCTGTTGAAACACACATCCTCATGTCAGCCTATTTGCATTTATTGTCCTTATCTTTGGTTGAGGTTGGGAGTGGGCTGGTAGGGAGGGGTTTGTATTTATAGCTGTGACTCTTACAGGAAAACCTGGTTCTAAATCAAATGTAGGTGAAATCTACCACTTTTAGTCCTGTGCACTCCTCATTACTAATTATATTAGTGCCCTTTGAATTTCATTTCTAATAGTAGAATTGGACCTGTGTAATTTGGTTATTATTTGTGAATTTGTGACCATAGGCACTGAAATTCTTTTAGACAAATGGCATAATTTGATACTTTTCAGTTTACTATGCATTATATTATGCAATTAACTTTCTGTGAATTGTACTTTAAAAATGAATGTGCTTCATTCTGTTTACTATTTCCTATTTGTACTTTATAATGTGTGCTTTTCACATGACAGGTATACAATAGATATTTGTTAAATTGAATTTTACATTGCTTTTCAAATAGCCTTCAATTAAGTTTTTGCTTTGATTTGAAAGAATAAGGTTTCTCTCTTTCTCTCTCTCTCTCTCTCTCTCTCTCTCTCTCTCTCTCTCTCTCTCTCTCTCTTACAGTACTAATTTTTAAAGTGCTTCTTAGATTGGGCTTCTCTTACCGTCACTATCAACCTTAGATGACCTGGATTGCACTTGTACCTCCAACAGTAATTAAAAGTACAATTTAGAAAAATATCCTGCAAAAGTGTTATTTGCCATGTTCAAAAAGGATTCCTTTCAAAAGAATTCAAACAGAACCAAAGAGACTGAGATAGTCCTTCAGTCCTGTGGGCAGACTATAAGAAATGTTCAGGACTGTATGTACGTGATAAAGTAAAAGTAGAGGGAAAGAAGGAGAGAGGAGAGAGAGAGAAAGAGAGAGAGAGACAGACAGACAGACAGAGAGAGAGAGAGACAGAGACAGAGAGAGAGACAGAGAGACAGAGAGACAGAGAGGGAAAAGGAAGGAGAAGAAGAAGGAGGAGGAGGAGGACGAGGAGGAGGGAAGAGGAGGATGAGGAGGAGGAGCAGGAGGAAGCAAAAGGAAGAATAAGAGGAAGAGGTGAGATGAGATGAGATGAGATGAGATGAGATGAGATGAGAAGAGGAGAGAGACAGAGACAGAGACAGAGAGACAGAAAGAGAGGGTGAGGGAGACAGAGACGGAGAGACAGAGACAGAAACAGAGGGAGACAGAGACAAAGTAAGGGAGAGATACACACAGAGACAGAGAGAGATAGAAAGAGAGGGAGAGAAGGGGAGAGGAGAGGAGGGGAAAGGAGGGGAAGGGGAAGAGGGTAAGGGAATGGGAAGAAAGAAGAGGAGCAGGAGAGAAGGGAGAGACAGAGACAAAAAGATAAAATCCCGTTACCTACAGTCATTCTTTGCTAATTCCTTCCCTCTGTCTATTATCTCTTATTTATCCTGTATATCTCTTGCTTGTACTTAATTGTTCTATGTCTCTCCCATTAGAAAGTGAACTTCTTGAGAACAGATATTGTTTTCCCCCCTTTCTTTGTATGGTCAGTGCACAGTGTTGGGCACATATTAGGCACTTAATAAACTTAGCAATTGACTAACAATAATAGCTAAGATTTATATAGTGCTTTGAGGTTTGCAAAGAGTTTTACATATATTATCTTTAGGAGTTGATCATTTAGGAAACATACAGAAATTAGATTCAATTGCTAGGAAACTGAGGCCTGAAAGTTTAACTTCCTTAAAAAAAAATCCCAATGCTAGCTATTGGAGATCTTTGCCTAGAGAAGAATCAGAAAGGAGATGCTGGTAGAAAACTGTGCTTAGCACAGCTCTTATTACATAGTAGATACTTAATAAATGTTTGATTGTTAATTTGATCTTAATTAAAAAAAAATTCTTTTCCCACCTCCCCTGTTCTGGAAAGAAGTCATTTGATCTAGTCCATTAATATATTTTCTCTTATTTTCTCTTCTTTTTCTTGCCTTGTGATGTGGTTGCAATATTTTATTATTACATATATATGCATATATACCTCTATATTAATATATACATATATCTGTGCATGTATGCAAGCACATGAATAAATAAATGTGTGTCTGTCTGAATACAAATAAGTAAATACATATAGAAAATACATATACACATACACATACATATACACATACATATATAGGCCTCAAATTCAACAACTCTTTTCATATAATTAGTTCAGGTCCTGAGAAACAGCACATAATTTTTCAGGTGACAGTAGAACTAAATTACGATTTATACCCAGAGCAATTTCAGTGGTGCTTGGGCAAGCAAGCCTGTTATTTTAGCACCACTTGCTGATTTTGCTGGTAGTAATAATAATGAAATATAATAACACTTCATATTTATGAAGTGCCTTTCATCCATTGCCCGCAGGGTGCCTGGGCCTCAAGTAGCACTCAGGGTGACCTTTCTTTCCTGGGTGAGGTTCATACATTTCCCTGTGGCTCCTGTTTGTTAATAGGCAGAGCCACAGAAACTACACCTTCACTTAAGCTGTATGTGTAAGTTATGAGTCAGATGACAAGAAAATATAACTTTTGGTTATGTGTATGTTAATTGACTAAGGTATAATTATGTAAGGGATTTGTTCTAGCATCCAGAAGATTGAAGTATCCTCTCTGTCACTATCTCTTTGTCAGCTGCTGTCTTGCCCATGTATTCCCTCCTTTGGACCCCCTTCCTTCCCCTCTGTCCCTATCCCTTCTCAACTTTTCAGTTCTAGAACAACCACAATTTACTTCATATTGGCCTTGCTATTGGAAAGGGTATGTCAACCTATTAACTATGGCTCCATTCACCATCCCCATGACTTTCAAAAACAAAAATGCCCTTCCCTGGGAATGACTCCTTTATATTGCCTTCCTTCTATATAAGAGTCTATTAAGCTTTTTGAAAGCAAGAACTATCTTCCTTTATTTATATCTCTAGTTCTTGGCACATACTAAGTATTTAATTTTTTTTTTCATCAAGTTGTTTATTACTAGTTGTGAAATCATGGGCAAGTCACTTAAAATACAGTAAGAATTTATTCTTTAAAGACAGAATCTTATAACCTCTCTGAATCTCACATCATTCAAGAATGAAAACTTGAAGAAACGTTAAAGATAATTTAGCCAACTTCTTAATTTTATAGCAGAGTAAATGGAGACCCTGGGATCTTAAGGGATTTCAAACAAAGACTGCCTGATTCCAAACTCTGTAACTCTTGTCATTGTACCATGCTTGTCTCTAAAATGATTACGACAACATGTTGACTTCCTACCTCACAGAATTAACGTGAGGGAAGTATTTTGTAAAATCACAAAGTGCTATAGAAATGAGTTGTCATTATTATTAGTATTAATATTATTATTACATACTAATAACTCTCAGCAATCTCTCCTTAATAAAAATGATTAATAAATGTTTGTTGATTAATGTGCTTAAAATGATTTCTTATTATAAGGTAGTTGACAGCTAATGAGGCCTAGGAGATAGACAGCTGACTTTGGGTTCCGGAAGACTTGGTTCAAATCCTGTCTCTGAGACCCAACTGTATGACTCTGGGGTAACCCCATATAAATAGCTAAGACAATATGTTACAGAGTGAATTTCTACATTGATGAAGTCACAGATCCAGTCCAAAATATAAGATATTCAACATGTCCCAGACCAGGCCTCAGTAACTGATATTTGTTTCCCCCTATTGATGGAAGGGGGACTTTATAGAAAAGCAGAAAGAACCACTGAATTTGGAGTCAGAGGAGCTGACTTCAGATATTTCATTTGATGTTTATTGTCTGTTCAGTGGGACCTTGGGCTAGTTTCTTCAGAGCTATGAGTGTCAGATTACTCATTTATACAATGAGGAGGTTGGACTAGGGGACCTTTGAGGTCCCTTCCAGTTGTAAAGACAGTGATTCTCTCTTTTTTCTTGAGTTAGACAGGTTGCCTTGTAACACAAAGTTTATGTTTTGTTCTGGACACCAGAACAAAGAGTGAGCTGTCTGTCTTTTCTTTGCTAAGGAGGTAAGTTTGTCAAGGGCACCTCTTAGCCCTTTGAGGGTGTGGCATACAAACCACACTGCTGCTTCTCCCTTACCAATAAGTTTTCAGGAACAATAATAGCCCTTGTTTTCGGGCAGCAGATACTGTATTGCTCATTGTCATTCTCTATCATTTTAGCCAAGCTCCCTCTCTTTTCAGGAATGGTAACTTCATTTTTACACACATTTTCAAGCCACAAGCCATCTAAAAAATAAAGTTGTTCATTTACTCCTCCATCACATCCTCAGAGCTCTTCATTTGTCTGTGGTTACCTGCTATATAGGCTGGCTATATAGCATGTCCAAACATCTCCATTCTGGCTTCCATATGGATCTTTAGTATGGGAGGAAAGGACCTGGAGATGTTCAAATATGTCTTACAACAATCTCTCTTCTACTCCCATATTCCATCATTATATACTGAATTTTGAATATGATATGATAAAATTCTGAGCTTTGGGTTGCAAATGTAAGAGGGTGAACAGAAACAAACACAGTGAAAGTGCTCACATCCCTCCAGAGTAGAAGTGATGAACCCCAGGACCATCACTCTTGTTAACTCCTTCCCATTAGAATAATACATAATAGAAGTCAGGACTGGGTCCAGGGCTGGGGGAATCTAGAGAGCAAGGCTGGGGCAAAGGTAGCTGTCAAGAGAAAAAAATGAGGAAGCAGAAAAAAGCACTCCCATCTGAGATTTAATAAGGATCCTGCTGTAGATAAATGTAACCTTCTACTTTTCAGATGGTAAAACTGAGTGGAGATAAAGGATCAGAAAATTATAGATATGGTGCCTCAGATATCAGAGACACAAAAACTTATCTCCTTAATATCAATATTTGCTTGGTGATATTAATAGAGATATCAAGACCTTAGAAGACTAAAAATTGAACATTGCCCAAAGCTCAGATCTTTTTTCAGAAAAAACAGAATTTGAAGAGTTAAGTGGCTTGGTCACAGGCCTGTGTTGTTGTTTGTCTTTCATTTTAGAAGGCGAGTGACATCACTGATAATGTCTTGACTTGCATGTGAATTGGATTTAAGTGAGGCAGATCTGCATAAAGTCCTCAGCTTTACTCTCTCTTCCTGAGTCATTAATGTCCACTGGCATGAAAAAGGTCAGGACAACTGGCAACTGTCCAGGATGCACTTGGTGACTCAGCATCTTTTATGTCTGACTAAACTCTAAGTGGTCTACAGTGACTGCTTAAGACACCTTTCATGTCTATTGGAACAAATTGTTCTTATCTATTCACTCTGCCTGGGCAAGTCTTCACATACATGGGGTAGACAATTCCCTAACTCATTGTGGGGTTTGAGGCTTCAGCCTAGCTTAGCTCATCTGCCAAGTCTATTTTACTGGGGTGTGGCCATTGAGTGTGCTACAGCTTCTTGGAGCCAAGGTGACAGCTGGATGACAGTTGCTCACCAAAGGTTTGTGAGGAGCTTTGTAAAGTGCTCAGCAAATGGTTAATAAGTCTTGCCTGCTGGGGCGGCTAGGTGGAGCAGTGAATTGAGCACTGGCCCTGGAGTCAGGAGTACCTGAGTTCAAATCCGGCCTCAGACACTTAACACAAAAAACTAGCCGTGTGACCTTGGGCAAGTCACTTAACCTCAACTGCCCTCCAAAAAGCAAAAAAAAAAAAAAAGTAAAAGAAAAAATAAGTCTTGCCTGCCCTGCTTATTACCACCACCAATCCTTGTCAGCTCTGCTAGAAAAAGTGGGGCAATTAACTTCTCAATGACTCCATTGACCCTCCCTGTGATTTTCAAGACCAAAACATTCTTTCCTGGCTACATAGGACACCTTTTATAGAATATAAGCTTCCTGAAAAGAATGGTCTCACTTTTGAGTCTGTGTCCTCCACATAGTGTTTGGCACGTTGTAAGTACCTAATAAATCTTTTTTCATTCATTTATGCATTCATTTAACCCTTCAAATCTATTGGATTGACTGGTAGATAGGACTAGCATGAACCTAAAAACAAACAGCCCAAAGTTATTGAATATTCTTTTGTCCATTTCCTCATTATTATTATTATCATTATATGCTTCTTATTAGTCACTTTTTGAAATAGGTCACGTTGGAGGTGTTTTAATAGCATGTTATATCATCTTTTCATTTTTATTATTTGTCCTGATTTGATGTCGATTTTGATTTTTGCTTTGCCAAGCAGCTGGTATGTGTAGCATAGAGAACTTAATTGGTGATTTTTGGCACATTCTTTACTAGTCTTTTAAGATAGAGAAAATTCCTGTCTTTTAAGATAGAGTAAATTTTATTTCTGTAATGTTACTTGATACTATCTAGTACAGTTCCTGCTTATAAAGTATGCAATAAGGGGGTGGCTAGGAGGCACAGTGAATAGAGCACCAGCCCTGGAGTCAGGAGGACCTGAGTTCAAATATAGCCTCAGACACTTAACACAAAAACTAGCTGTGTGACATTGGGCAAGTCACTTAACCCCAATTGCCCTCTCCCCTCAAAAAGCAAAAAAAATTAAATAAATAAAGTATGCAATAAACATGCAATATACACTTTAAAAAATAAAGTGCTCAGTGAATCCTTACACCAGAGGTAGTAATTCAGAGGCACATACATATAGCTGGTATGTCACAGGAAAGACAAACCCAGGTTTATTGACCAAGTCTAGAACTTTCTGAACTTGGAGTCAAGTAGATCTAAGTTCAAATCCAACCTTAGACACTTAGAAGCTCTGTGACCCTGGACAAATCACTTAATCTCTTCCCTCATCTGTTAAATGGGGAACATAATAGCGTCTATCTCCCAGGCATATTGGGAAGAAAAAATGAGATAATATTTTTAAAACAGTTTTCATACCTTAAAGCCCTACATATAAATGCTATTTTATTATTACTATTTTTATTGTCACTGTTGTTGTTAATCTCTCCTTTCTAACTGAGAAATCCTTGGTTCTCCTAGAAGTATTTGCATTTTATAGGGGACTTCCTTGTTGACCTAAATACTCATAATCCTCAATGGAATTTTATGAAAAAACAACCAGGGTGTAGTGGCTGCCTGTATGTTGGTAGGGGAAGACAGTTTAGGCAGGCCTGTTATACCTGGGAAATATCTATAGAAAAATGTTTCCCTAATTTGTTTTTTCAATTTCCTTCTGGAATCTCAGCTTCTTTCCTTCCCCCACTTCTGTGCAAGCCTTCAACCTTTTCGCTATCACTCTGATGACAGGGCCAGCAGGAGTCCTGGCAGTGAGCAGGAGGTGAGAGTAGAAAGGTTAGAAATGGTTATTTGGTTGTCTGGTAATATGTAAGTTTGGTGTGAGTCAGGGACTGCCTGTATATTTTTCACTGTCATTTACCAAACATTTTAATATGCACCTACTATGCATTAATGCTAAGTGCTGTGGATATAACTTGGCAATCAAATGCACTTCCTGCTTTTCAGAGTACAATGTTGTAGAACAGATAAGTCAATTGTAATGCAAATCACAATATAAATTCTTAGATGAATTCCAGAATGCATGGAAAGCTTAAGAAGGGCAAAAATAACCTCTAATTGGACAAGTCAGGGAAAGTTTTTCACCATAAGTAAATTAATGCTTTTTAGTAGGCAATGCCAATCCCGAGGGAAAAAAAATATTGCTCTCCAAGTTCTCAATATGTGTTTGTAATAAGAGTTTTGAACCTGGGATCTGTGAACTTGTGGATTTTTTTCTAATATTTTGATAACTTTATTTTAATATAATTGGTTTCTTTCCAGTCTCATTGCTACTACCCTATTTCAAACTCTTATTAGGTCTTTCTGTAATAGTATCCTCTCTGGTCTTCTTGCTCCAGGCTCTCTTTCCTCTAATCCATCTTGAATAAAATAAAAATGCCAAAATGATCTTCCTAATACATAGATCTGATTTATGTTACTCTGTCTTCAGAAACCTTCACTTTCTGCCCATGAGCTAGAATGTCAAAGACAAATTCTTTGTCGTTCAAGGCTCTCCATGCTTTATCTCCTATTTCCCTTTCCAGATGTGTTTCACAATACTTCTCTTTATTCAGTGTTCCAGCTTGACTGAACCAATGGTCATCCCCTGATCTCTGCCTGCCTTTCCTGCTTCCATCCCTCATGTGTGCACCGAGCTCAGTCCCCATTTCTGCTTGTTGAATTCTTTTTCTTCAAAGCCTAGCCTGGGTACCATGAAGCCTCCTTATCTGCTGACTCCATTGGAGGAGCTAGCTGGCTCCCAGTCTGATCTGTTGTGACGTGCTGTTAGCCTTCTTCTATCTCATTTTCTCATTTAGCCTCATATTATAGGCCTTTCCATGCTTGTCTCATTCCCCTATTAACTTAGAACCTTCTTGAAAGGAGTTGTGGTTTTCTTTTTTGGTCTTTTTGTTAACTTTGTGTACAGCAGTTGCAAAACAAATTGTTGTTGCTACATAGATTTGGAGATATCAGGAATTAGATCATATTTTGTGATGTATCAAAAATTCACAAATTGGGGTGACTAGGTGGTGCAGTGAATAGGGCACCAGCCCTGGTGTCATGAGGTCCTGAGTTCAAATCCAGCCTCAGGCACTTAACAGTTACTAGCTGTGTGACCTTGGGCAAATCATTTAACCCCAATTGCCCTGCCTTCCCCACTCCAAAAAACAAACAAAGAAACCCCCCCCCCCAAACAAACCCAAATTCACAAATTACCCAGATATAGCACAGCCTAAAAGGACAGTACTAGCCCCACTCCCTGACACCATAATTATACATATTTTATATTTATATACTTGTGTGTGTATATATATATATGTATATTTATATATATTGATATACTCATTTTACTTATTAGGAAAATTTACTTATTCGTGAAATTTCTGTATAGTGATAGTGTCACATATATTATATGACTGTGTTAATTACAGTGTTATAGTGGAAATCATAGTGGTTTGGGAGTCAAAGAACATGAATTCAACAATAATAACTAACGTTTCTATATTGCTTACTATTTGCCTTGCACTGTGCTAAATGCTTTACAGTTACTATCTCATCTGATTCTTGCAATAATCTTGGGAAGTGGGTGCTTTTATTATTCTCATTTTATAGATAAGCAAAATGAGGCAAACATATTAAAAGTGTCTTGTCTAAAGTCTCTAGTAGGTGTATGAAGATGGATTTGAACTCAGGTCTTCCTGACTTTAGGTCCAGGGCTTGATCCATTGAGCCACCTAACTGATCCTAATATAGATCATGGTTCTGTGATTTATTGCCTCTGTTACCCTGGGCAAGTCACTTTGTGTCTCAGGGTTTTGGTGTCTTATCTAAACGAGAGGGCTAGACTTTCATTCCCAAGGCTATGATTCAACTTTAGAGTCCACAGAAATCTACCCCCTAATTTATTTGCTCCTATTTTTATTAATTCCCTTGCTATTTTTAGAGGGGAATTTGAAGGGTATGTTGAATCATGTTTGTTTGGGGAGAAATAGTGAGAGCCTGTTAAGGAAGGACCTACAGTTGAAGGTCTTTGAGGTCATGTCATTAGAAGGTCATTTGAAGAAACTGGGGCTGTTTATCCGGGGAAAGAGAAGACTCAGGTGGTATAATGATACTGAGATTTGAAGATCTTCCATGCCCCTTGAACTTGCTGACATAGCAGGAAGGGGTGGAGCAAGAGAATGCCTGAACCAAGCTACCTTCCATGGCACTGCCATGTACTCCTTTTTCTTTGAGCCAGTCAGAATCTTTGCTAAGGACTCTTGCTGAGGACTTCCAGGGATGAGAACTGAGGAGGGGCCAGAGCTGCTGGGAGCAAACTATCTGGATGCTGAGCAGTTGCTGTGAGTGAGGAGAGGAGGATCTTTGCCTGAGGTCTCCCGTCCTGTTTTGAAGGATTGAGAACGTGGGTATTTACTACTTTAACTACATGTGCCGACTTCATAACTGCTGTGTTGGCTTTGACTTTCTGGTTTTGGGACTCAGTCTTTTGGTATCTGAATAAATGCTCTAACTATATTTCTCGTGTAGAGCCTGTTACATTTTATCATTAATAACCACATCAGCATACTTATAGTTACTGTAGGCAGTGAATACTGGATTGCTGATACAGGTGAGACATGAGAATTACCTTGAAGTAGCTGAAAGATTTTCTCATAGAAGAGAGATTAAACTTTGTACTGTTTTGCACGTAGATTTAGGAACAATGGGTAGATGTTACAAAGAGAAAAAATTTAGGCTTGATGCAAGGTTAAAGAACCTAAGAGTTAGAGCTATCCAAGACAAATTGACCAAACAGGGAATTTGTGAATTTCCCTTTGCGAGAGGGCTTCAATCTTTTGCTGAGAATGTTGTAGCAGGTTAAAAAAATGAACTTCAGACAAAAAGGGAGGAAGCACTGATAATTGTTGTTCAATCATTTTTTAGTCATGTGCAACATTTTGTGAATCCATTTGTGGTTTTCTTAGAGATACTGGAATGGCTTGCCATTTTCTTCTCCAGCTCATTTTACAGATGAGGAGACTGAGGCAAACAAGGTTAAGTGACTTGCTCAGGGTCACACAGTTAATAAGTATCTGAGTCCAGATTTGAGCTCAGGGAGATGAGTCTTCCTGACACTCACATTCTATCCATTGTGCCCCCTAGTTGTCCTCAAAGCATTGATAAGAAAGAGCTAATTTTTTGTTTCAGGTACAAATTGGAAGAGATGGCCCCTGAGGTCCCTTACAGCTCTAAAACTCTATGATTCTCCTTCCTCAGCCCAGAAGTGTATTTCCCTCCTCCCCATATAAATATAAAAACAAAAGGGTGTGCATATGTGTGTATGAGTGTGTGTGGTGTGTGAGAGTGTGTGTAGGGAGTATTCAGGGGAGTGATCAGATTTTAAATATATAAGACCTCACAGTACAAACTAGTAACTTTGAAAATTGCTGACAAATTATAATTATATTAGCTGGTTAATTTGTTCACATCCTCTTGTCTGCATCTATCACACTCTCTTCACTGCCTTCAAAGATTTTGCAGTCACTTTACTATAATAGGTCCTATGAAATCCTCATTTGATACAAAAGAAAATGGAACCTTTGAATGCATCTCATACTCAGTGGTATGCTGCTAAATGTTTAACCACTGGTTCTCTGAAAAATGCAGGACATACCATTAAGCAATGGTTCTCAACCTTCCTAACGCTTTAATACTCGTATGTGGGCCTATCTGCATGTGGGCAGACCTGCCTGGAGACGGATAGAAGAGCGATGTCTCAGTTCCTAAGACCATGGAAATATGTGTTTTCTGATGGTCTTAGGCAACCCCTGTGACCCCATGAAAAGGTCGTTCAACCCCCAAGGGGGTCGTGACCCACAGGTTGAGAACCGTTGCTGTTAAGTTTAATCTTCATCATCAATATTTTCTCTATCACTTTCTTAAGTCTGGACAAACAACAAAACCATTCATTAAGCCCAGATTTGCAGAGTTTGCTGATTTCTGAGGTGTAAATGTTTGATTTAACAAGAGACATTTTGGAGCCAGTATAAGCTGGCTCCAGTATACCCCTGCCAAAGTAAGGATCATGTATGAGGGTACATGTGTTCCCAAAATAGATGTACCCTAGTAGGTTAGGCTCCATTGCTCATATTTTTTTATTTCTCCCTCCAAGTTGAATAAATGAAAGGAAATGAAAAAAGCACTACCATAAAAAGTACATTTTCCCCTCCTTGTTCAATTATGAAGGGACATCTATAAACAGAAACATAAAGCCCTGAGGAAAGAAGATATTGCTGAAATGTTTTCTGATAGTCATTTTAGCTTCCAAATTAAAAAAAAATGTTTGAAGATATAGTGAGGACATATAAGCAGAAATATTGGAGTCTACTGTGTGATGCTCTGGGTATGTTCATAGATGAAATACATGCCAGCCTAAAGGAGCACAGCTGTTAATTATATTGCTTAAGTAGGGGCTGATGGTCCAGCTCTATGATTCCCTAGAAGCCGAGGATATTAGAAATAAAAGGGCACTAGATCTCATCTTTACCAGTTTCACTGATAATCAGGATGGGGGCAATGGCAATATTGACAATTAGCAAAAGACAGAATTTGCAAAAAAAAAATCCTTTGAAATCACTGAAATATTCCGTTTGTTAAGGATCCTAAAACTGCTTCTTGCCTGCTTTAGGCATATCTGTTTTTCTGTCATCAGCCTGAACGGCTCTGCTGCTTGCTCTAAGTTCCCTGGGGGACAGCATTTATTTGTTCATTGCAATTTTATCACCTGTGCAGTGCCATATATATTTATAGCATCATTAAAGCTAGAAGCCATAAATCACAGGATCTAGTCAATGTGGAGGGCTACTTTTGCAAAGGAAGCTATCTAAAGCTATGCCTACATATGCAAACAAAACTTGGAAAATGGAGGCATTTATCCAGTTTATCCTAATGTTAGATAGCAATTAGCTAGCACTTTAGCATTTGCAAAATGCTTTCTATGTTATCTTATTTGATTTTCACAACTCTGGAAGGTAGGTACTCCAAAATTTCCATTTTTCAGATGAAGAGACTGAAACTGGAAGAGGTATAGTGATTTGTAAAGTGGCACAGAACTTGTAAATATCAGGCAGGATTTGGATTTGTGTCTTTTTGACTCTAAGTTCAGAACTCAATCCATTGGATTACCTAACTGCCTTACCTTACCAGCTCCCATCAATGCTATAGAACCCCTATCCCCTACCCAAACCCAGCAAAAATCCTAAAATATATGTGTAGATTGAAGGAAATATGTCTTTTTTTAAGTATGAAGTCTCAATAGGAATGGAGTGGTAGGTAGGATGTTGAATTGTTAAGGGAGCTGCTACATTTTCATAATTCCCTTTGCCTAAAGAAGCATACAGTTCTTTTATGGCACTAGTCTGTATCTTGGGAACATGATCAAACAGCAACTTCCTCTTCCAAATCTATATCATGTAGATATGAGTTCCTGAGGTTATTTTTCTTTTAGCAGGGTCCACCTATCTAACTCAGCCTTCTTTATGTTCATTAACAAGATTGTTTCCACTTTTTGAAAACTGTTTTTGATAGAGAATAAGGATGCTGACTAGCATAAATAATTTTTATTTAGCAAATTAATTAATTCCCCCCCCCAAACCATATCTGAAAAGCTGTTGCAATCCAGTTCTCCTTACATGACTTTGACAAATCAAAATTTCATAGTTTCATGGATTTAGAGGTCACCTAGTTCAGTTCTCTCATTTTACTGATGAGGAAACTGAGACCATAGAGGTTAAATGACTTGATCATAGGATCATAAATTTAAAACTGAAGGAGACCTTTAAAGGTCATTTAGTCCACACTTCTTTCATTTTTGGATGAAGAAACTAAGTCCTTTTGCTCCAAACCCAGATCTCTTTTCAATTGTATCATACTCTATCACATTCCCTCAGAAGTCATTTGGGGCTCACCAACCCATATCCATCTGGATTTCTTATTGAGCCGCCCCTTTGTGTGTAGAAATAGATGTTGGGAGTATGAAAGGAAGGAAACAGAGATGCACCTCAGTGAGTGGAGCCACCTGAGTCAGTCATTTCATAGTGGAGAGGAGGAAGGAAAGGAAAGAGGGAGGGTAGTTCTGAATCAGGGGAACAGAAGAGGAAGCCTGATGCGGTATATAGAGGGTAATTCCAGGTCTTTTTTCAGCCTCTCTCCTCCTATGGAAAACCAGCTGGGTAGCCTAGATGGATGGATCATAGATATTTGAATTTCCCTTCTCTGTTATCTCCTTTTTAGTTTCCCTGGAAAGAGAATGTTTCTCAATTATAACTCTATCACAACTCTGTGTTTGTTTTTGCAAGATTTTGCCTTGCTGTCAGTCAGACCTTTATATGGTAAACACTTCAGGGCTAGCTCCATTATGAAATGTAAATTTCTCAATAGCACTAGATTAGTTGATGATAGTATATTAAAATACAAGGCAGCTAGGGATTTCTTTATTTATAATCCATAAGGTTATAAGGTTGCAAAGCCAACTCTTTTTTAGCTTGGCCTTTCTTAGTATCTTTGGAAAATGTCTTTACAGCTTTACAGAATTTGAACTATATTTCAAGTTTTGTTTTGTTTTTGTTTTTGTTTTTTGCTTTTCCGAGGGGGTAGGGGTAGGGCAGGGCAATTGGGGTTAAGTGACTTGCCCAAGGTCACATAGCTAGTAAGTGTTAAGTGTCTGAGGACATACTTGAACTCAGATCATCCTGAATCCAGGGCCAGTTCTCTATTCACTGTGCCACCTAGGCACACCTATTTCAACATTTTTATTTGACTATTTTTCAGAGAGGTTGTAGAAGTATTTCATCCTTGGAGGCAGGACTTGTACCATGTGACTCCCTTCACCTCAAGATCTGTCTTTATATATCCTTTACTTCTTCCCTCCTGTCTCAAAGGATGAAGTGGTTTCCCTTTTGTCAAGGGTAACCCTTCTACCTGTGCTTTTGATCTAATCACCTTTCAATGCCTCCAGGATGCTGTTCTATCAATCATTCCCTTTGTCTTTCACCATAACCATAACGGCTGACATTTTTACAGCAGTTTGAGGTTTGTAGTGTTCATGGTCTCATTTGACTTTCACAATAACTTTTAACTACAGGTACCCAGCTAGATCCATATTGTCTAAATGAATAAAATAAAATTGAGTCTCAGACTGGTGTAGTCATGGTTGCCCAAGCAGCAGTCAGTATCAGAGATGAGATTTGAGCACATCTCTCTCTTTTCACGTAAGCCAGCCCTATCTCCACCAGTCTCCTGTCTTCTACTCTTTCCTTTCCCCCCTTACTAAGATGCTCAGATTTAATAAATTCTTCTTTCCTTAATGATCATTTTATGTCCCAGCAGACGGAGGAAATGGTGAGTGGAAGGGCTAGTCTAGACTGATTCTTGACTGAAAAGGGGATGGAATGCCTGCAAAATATGTATTTGACCCTGCAGCGCTAACATTTTTATCCGTGCCTTGGAAGAAGGCATAAGTTTTCTAAAATTGTAGATGGTGCTAACCTGGAATACGTAGCTACTTGGATTGCAGAATCAAGTTCCAAAAAGGTTTTTTTAAACTATTATATTATTATCATATTATATGATTACATAAATTATATATTATATAATAATACATAACATGTATTATTATATATTAATATTATTAGGCTACTATATTATTCCAAGTGTGATAAGATAAAATTTAGTAGAGATAATGTGTAGTCCGACATTTGGGTTAAAATATTCGACTTCGAGTATACAAGATGGTGAAAGGCAGGCATAGGTAAAAGTTCAAGTGAACAAGCGCTGGATTCTTCATTAGACCGCTTGGCCCATATGAGTCAAGAGTGTGAATGATGGTCAGTATTTCTAAGACTGTGTCCAGAGACAATGTCCAGAATGTGGGAAATGACAATCTCTTTGTACACCATCAAGGTGAGAGCATATTTTCAGTATTATATTCAGTTCTTGGTGACACCCTCTTGGAATAAAGTTGAAAATCTGAAAGGCACTCAGGACAAGAAACGTCTAGTTGTTGTTGTTGTTGTTGTTCAGTCTTTTCAGTCAGGCCTGACTCTTTGTGGACTCATTTGGGGTTTTCTTGGCAAAGATACTGGAGTAGTTTGTCATTTCCCTCTCCATCTTATTTTGCAGATGAGGAAACTGAGGCAAACAAGGTTAAGTGTCTTGCCCAGTATCACATAGTAAGTGTCTGAGGCTAGATTTGAATTCAGGAAGATGGTGCCCGATACCCTTGACCACTTAGCTGTTCATGAGAGGTTGAGAGACAATACCAAAAAGGATTAACTAAAAGAACAGAGGATAACCTGGTGGGGCCAGAAAAAATGGCATGGGGAGACTCAGGTTCAAATTAATCCTGGCTCTGCTATTTTTATCTTTGTGATCTTTGGCAAGTGGTTTACTCCCATAGGTAAAAATAGTGGCATTGGTGGGAGGTGCGGTAAAGGATCTGTGACTTGATGAATTCTGAGGTCTCATCCCTCTCGAACTCTGCAATCCTGTGGACAGGGGATGTTTATTAGCCTTCAGAAGTGGGGATGTAGGTGGAGACCTGAGAGCTGTCTCCAAGTATTTGAAGTGTTGCAATGCAAGAAAGGGATTACGGTTGTTCTCAACTCCGTGGGCACAGAGAGCTATGAACCTTGAGTGGAGGTGGTAGAAAAACAGATTTAAGATTGCCATAAGGAAATTCTTGCCAACAATGAGGGCTATTCAGAAGTGGAGCAGACTGCCTCAGGAAATACCAGGTTCCCGCTTGCTAGAGGTCTTCCTGTAAAAATCCACCACTTGATGGGGATGTTCAGGTTCAGGCCTGCATGTCCTCAGAGGTTCCTTCTGACCCTGACATTTTGTAATTCTTCTGTGATCCCTCCCTAAGCTACTTCTTTAGCTCTCTACTCCCTCCATGATCACCCCCCCATGCATTCCCTGTCCCTCTGACTTAAAGCATTCTCTTTTTCCTCACATTCAGAATAGCACCTCTGTCTGTACTTATCTCCCTTTACTCTTCATTTAACTTATATTTATTGCCCTGTATGTCACTTGAAAGCCAAGAGTATATTGTTTTTATTTTTATATCTCTAGAATCAAGTATAGTGCCTTGCCAATGGTAGTCATTTGACAAGTGTGTGTGTGTGTGTGTATGTGTGCGTGTGTATGTGTATGTGTGTATTAATGTGTTAATAGAATTGCATAACTTTAAGATCTTTTTCATACCCATGATTCCAGGATTCAACAACAAAAAATTATCTGGTTGGGTTTCAGGTGGCATCTCACCTCATTGGCCTTTAAGTCAAAAGGACAGGCTATCATGATGCACCACAACAGACAGGCATGCACAAGCATGTACACATACATACACCACACATGGACACACACCCGGTCCTTTCATCCCTTAACTCATCTTCAAGTCAGCTGGATGCCAGTTTCCTAGTGCTTATGTTGTTCCATGTCATAGTGAGTTGAGGGCTACATTACTGAATGTGGTTTGATTTCTTAAGGTGGGCTGAATATTTGAGCAATCAAGTTAGAGTCAGTGGACCTGGGTTTGAGTCCCAAATCTGCCTTTTACTGCCTAAGTGACCTTGGACAAGTAATTTAACCCTCCTCAGTTTCCTTATTTATGAAAGGAGGAACTAAGACTACTTGCCCTCTGAGGTCTGTTCTAGCTCTCAGATCTATTAGAATCATAAGAATCATAGAATCATAAGATTCCTTGACCTTATGATTCACTTTTCCAAACAGAATGATAAGGCAAGATATGACCCCCAAATATTTGAGACACTTTATACTTGTTTTCTTTGGCAATAGTTTATTTGTCTAATATGCAAAGCGTGGTTCTCAATCCTTTAATGGTATAGCTGGCATGACTCATTAGAGGGTAATGGCAGTTTTGCCATTCAGTGAATTTGAGGAAATTGGCTCCATGTGTCTTTAAAGTGAAATAGCCAATTACAGTTCTCTAAGAGTAACTGTGTTTGTTTTTGTTTAGGAGAACCATTTCAGAAAAGCATATATCATGAAGCAAGGAAGCTAGAAAGATCTCTGCGAGGGAGGGATTGAGCAAAGGCAGTGAGACTATTTTGGGGAGGACCAAGGGAGATGTTGGCTTAGCAGTTACTGTCATGAATGAGCCTGCATTTCAGGAGCTTCAGGTAGTTGTCAATCTTGTGTGAGTCTCTGCGGAGACAGTGCAGCAAATTATAAAATGCAAAGAGACGGGTGTCCTCATCAGCCATCTGTAGGGATGGAAGTCCTGACCAGGCAGAATAGACCTCATTTTCTCTGTCGCCTGGATGAACCTAAACCAACAAAAGCATCAGGAAGATTTATTAATTTTTGTTTGTTTCTCCTTATTTCTCCTGATAGACTAATAAACACAATGTAAAGAAAAGATCCAAGCATAGGGAATTCATTATATTATAATATTATACTGTATTGTATTATATGATTTTATATATACATATATGTATATATTAGAGAGTCCTTATGGACTATTAGTCTAACATTGGAGGCTGTCACTACATTGGGAAAAAAATCCACCGTATTTGGAATCATGGTACCTGGGTTTAAACCCTAACTCTGCTATTTACTATTAGGTGATCTTGGGGAAGTCAATTCACCTTTCCAGGCCTCAGTTTTCTTAGCTATAAAATAAGATGCTTGGTTTACATGACTCCTAAGGCTCTATTTAAATCTATGACTCAACCATCATTGCTAACTGTTGTACTAATCACTAGGCACCAAGAACAAAATACTGTACTCAATGATTTCCTCTCTTTTTGTATTTGCATTTTTGACTGGCCGGGTTTTTGCATGCTTGGAAATGAAGTTTATTTGTATAGGTGGAGAGAAGTGGAATATAGGTGAGGGCTCAAAAATATGTGTTGCTGTTAAATAAAGACTTTGGTATTTCCAGGAGAGGTCAGAAAGAGCTCTTCACTTATTCTATTTGGGTGGCTTTCATTTCTCTGGAATACATACTGCTTGGTCCTTCTATTTCTCTTGGCCAGTTACCATAGCTTAACTTTTGTTTTGTTGGCTTTTAAATCCTGTTTCTATCTATTCTTTGTATAATACAACTCACATGTGAAGGTGATGTGATGAGTACTCTACAAGTTTTAAGGTACTGAAGAAACTACCTGATGTGATAATAAAAGCACTGTCCCAGCAAAGAGAGGACCCATGTTTAAGCAGAGGAGTACCTCTGCTATCTCCTTCATGTATGATCCACAAGAAATTCATTGTCTTTTAACAAGTATTTCTTAAGGTTCCACCACCCTCTGTTTTAGTTTTCTCATTTGTCAAATGAGGGTGATTGTGGGGAGTGCTACCTGGTGCACTTGTCTTAAGGATTAAAAAGGAGAATATATGTGGAATCATTTTGTAAACTGAAATGTCAAGGATCTTAATCTTCCACACACTTGCACACGACACAATAGGGAAGGGCTAAGGTATTGTTGGGCATATGGTTTTTGTTGTTCTTGTGACAATAAGATTGTGATTGACCAACTCTTCAGGGTTTACTGAATTCAAGCCTTCTGGCTACTTGTAGCACAGCCTGGCACACAGAACTTCATCAGGGACACATGTAATGCAGGAGAAGACAGAATCGTAGAGAGCTAGTGGGAAAACAGAGTTCCAAAGAGATCATCCAGGAATAATAGAACCCTAAAGGCTGCCCTGCTTCCTGCTGGTTTCATTCTTTGTTGCAATTCTGTCATTTTTTAAAAAACATTCTCTCCCCCTTCTCATTTCTCCTGCATTATCATAGGACTTTCTATAATTATATGTTAGTCCAGAGTTTCTGACTCTCCATGCTAAAATATGCCATCTATAAGCAGTCTCAGAAGAGAGAGGAAATTGGTGGGTTCATTAGTTCTCCTAGTAGCAGATTCTGCCACTCTGGCCCACAGATGAACTGTTTTGCTTCCCTCATTAACATAAACTAAAATGTAATGAAAATATAAGTTATTGTTATACTATCACTAATAACAATAAATATTAAATGCTAACAATCTAGTAATAATGATTAATAAGACCTGTTGAAATACTCAAGATTGAGAAGGTAAATGAGAAGACTTCTAGGATAGAGATTCTCAACCTTTTCCTAAATAATTCATGTTTTCCCCAATCCTTGAGAATCCTAAATATGGCTGCAAGGATTGGTAAGTATTGGCATCACAGTCTCTGAATTTTAGGAACTGGGGAAGGGATCTGACCATAAGGCACATGTTTGAGTTGAGGGAGGGAGGGAGCGCTACCAGCGCTCCCTGTGTTGTTAGGATTAAAGGCAAATGAAAAACGGGTACAGCTGAGGAAGAAACTCAGTGCCAGCAATGAGCTCAGAGGTTTTAAAATCCACTGGTTGAACCCAGTCAGTTGTTTGGATGCCCATACATATTCTGGGTAGTTGCTTATAATTTTCCAGGGGATGCTCAGTCTCCTAAATTTTGGTACCCAGTGCTCACCTATCTTTTAAAAGTGATTCCTTTGTGGAGTAGCACTCAAAAGTGGATCCATCACTTAGAAGTTGCTATGATGGTGTTTTGCTATGTATTTTTATTTTAAAGAATGTTTTAATAGATGTTTGTTAAATAGGCCATGATGGGGTGGTGGTGGAGAGAATGGAGGGGATAGAAAGGAAGGAAAAGAAAAAGGAGGAGAGAGAAAAGAAGAAAGGAAAAGACAGAGAGAAATGAGACAACCTTGTCTTTTGTTAGTCCCTTGCATTGTAAGTAATGAATGTAAAGTATTATGTCCTTGTCCTTTCAAGCTCTTCCCCAGCCTATAACCCTTCCCAGAACTGCCAACAAGAAGCGAAGTATTCTCATAGGGTCTCACTCCCCCTTTCTTTCTATCCTCACCCTTAGAAGAGGAGAAAAGAGAATGGGATATTCTGCACAGTGGAAGCTCTTGAAGTTCTCAGGAAGGGCCCTCAGCATTAAGTGTCATCAACTATTTGATATTTTATTGTGAATACCAACTTTACTCACCAGAATCCTAGATTCTTGTGGATGTAAGTTTAAATTCTAGTATAGGGTGTCTTACTTTTTGGCTCTGTCTGGGTTTCTGTCTCTGTCTCTCTTTCTGTCCTTCTGGCAATCTGATGAAGCTAGTCTATGGGTCTTTCCTCAGAATGATGTTTTTAAATTATTGGGGGGGAAAAACTAATATATATATATGTCATATTTAAATTATATATAGTATACATAAACTATTATATCACATATAAATATAAAATGCATACGAAATTGTGTATTATATAAATATTTAAAATTATATATAAGTAAATGCAAAATTATATATTCTATGAGGTATAAATATATACTATATACATAATATAAGTATATATATATATACTCATATGTATATATTAACATATTTTTTTCACATCCAAGTTCACAGACCCCTTGATATCTATCCACAGACCCCTTTGGTGGGAGCCTGTGGACATCAGGTTAAGAACCCTTATGTTAGTGCCTCACCCTAAGCCTTGTCTCCCTCTCCAACCCACCAGCACCCATCCCTCTATTTCCTGGTGAACTTCTTTCTACATGCAGGTCTCCAAGCAGTGCAGTAGTTGCTTATAGAGGACTTCTGGCCACTGTTGAATGACTATCTCAAACGGTGCAGTGAGTTGAGAGTGAAGCTATTATAAAGACCCCCATGGCCAGGTTCCTGATTTTTACAGCCTTCTACTTTTCTAAGGGGGAAGATAAGAGAAAAAAATCAGTAGAAGCATTCTTCCTGGACAAGAGGAAGGAAGTTCTTGGTTTCCACACCTGTCCCCGGTCCCCTCACACCATTATGCCTTTTATTATCAGTAATGGGAAAAGGAAAGAAACAGGGAAGAAATAAAGTTTCCTTCCTCTCACCTGACCCACTATCTTCTCCATGCCTTCTAGAAGTCGTTTGTTTTGCTCCTCAATTTCCATTGCTTTCAAGAGGATGGTGTCAGGGGCTTCTTGCATACTCCGCACTTCAGTGACCAGATGATACAGGGGCTCATTCCAGGAGCGCAGGACCCCGAGCACTAAATTCAGGAGGTCTTCATGCTGTGCAGTGAGATCAAAAAGAGACCATTAAAACCAGTTCTATAGGAGGAGCTTGATCTTTTCTCCATCTGATTTTAGGGGCATAGATGAAGGGCTGAAAGAAACCTTCAAGGCTATTTAGTCCTAACTCTTCGTTTTATATTTGAGGGAGCTTGAGCCCAGATGTAACTGACTTGCCCGAGTAGTAGAGCACTGAACTAAGCTTTGAGATCAGATCCTTTTTCTCCCAATATTGTTTTATTTCCACTGTAGCATGTAGCTGCCTTGAGAAACCCAGGTTTATTACGTATGAAGATAATTTTAAAATTTGGGAAAATGGAAAAAAGAGAGCTTCATGAAGAAAAGGAAGTCATTATTCTATCTAACAGAAAACTACCTCCCAAGATCAAATGAGAGAATAATTGAAAGGCCCACAGTGTTGTGGATGGCACATAGTTGGCACTAGATAAATGTTAGTTATAATAATAATAATAATAATAATAAAATACAATCACTCTGTCATCAATTATAATATTAAAAGTAAATTATATAAGTTATAATGATATATGATCTGTAATATAGGATAAATTAATATGATTATAACATAATTGTTACACAATTGATTTTGATAATTATAATAGAATAACTTATTATTGTTGTTTTTATTATTTTTATTTAAAGCGGGAGATTCTGGAGTAAAAAGCACATCTCTCTCACTTTGAGTTTCTATTTACAAAGACAAAGCAGAGAGTGGGGCTTTCCTTCTGTTTGTTTCTCCTCTGTGCAGTGATAGAATCATTTAGGGTCTGGTGGATTTGCCTGAGCCTCTGGAGACCAAGCAAAATTTAACATTCCTTAATAATTAAGGGCAAGTGTAAGGTTTAGATTGAAGAGGAGGAAGGTCTTTTTAGTCAGGAGGGACAAGATAAGCAATCAAAACCTGTTTTGGTTTTTTTTGAGGGGGGAGATGGAAAGAAGGAAGGAAATAACTGTGCTAAGAGCTTTACAAATATATTATTTCATTTAATACTCAACCCTGGGAAGCAGGTGCTATTATCAACCCCACTTCACAGTTGAAAAAACTTAGGTAGACAGTGGTTAAATGACTTGTCTAGGATCACACAGCTATGGTTTGAGGCAGGATGTGAATTCAAGCCTTCCTGACTCTAGATCCATCCACTGCCCCACCTCGTTGTCTAGGAGATCCCTCTAGTCAGGTTGGAGAGTCTGAGTTCGAGAACCAAAGGTCACCCCCATACCACAATGAGGCACTGGAAGAAGACTTTAGCCAAGATGGCTATAACACTTCCATTATATTACTCAATCATTTTCTGATAAAATTTCTCCGCCATAAACATGTATTGGAAGGCCCCTGAAGACCTTTCCAATTTAATATCTATGATCTTATAGTTTGAAATACTATAATACTATATGCTATATATATTTTATAGTATTATATAATACTATATGGTATTATATAATTATATATTATATGTATATATTATATAATTATATATAATGTATATATTATGTCATTATATAATATATAGCATATATATTATATAATTATATAATACTATATAGTATTATGTAATACTATAACTACCATAGTGCATGCATATAAAGAACGATTTACCATTATGTGAGGCAGCACAATGCAGTGAAAATGACTTTGTTTTCAGAATAATTAAATGTGAGTTCAAACCTCGGCCCTGCCGCTCTGTATGCATGTGACTTTGGACAAGTCAGCCTTGGCGCCTCTATAAAATGAGGGAGTTGGATTAGATGATTTCTGGGCTCCCTCCTTGGCTTTAAATCCATAATCCTCCAATGTGTTCCTCCCATCATCCTTGTTAACAAATTGGAAATAGGACTTACGTGGATCTGCTGAGCTTGCTCTTTGTCCTCAGGAGTAGAAAGAGAAGAAGTATGGCAGCTATTGATGGCCTTGGTTATGAATCCCCTGCCCTGGGCATACCGTTCATCCTAGAGGTGCCCAAACAAACTAATTAGTATTTGTTATTAATATACCAAATGAATGAACAGTAGGTTCATAGCTATGATAGGTTTGCAATTATTTTTAGGATACAATGGAGAAATTGAAGCTAAAAATAAATAACATAGATAATGCTTTTTCCAACTTGTTTTCCTGTTGTCTCCATATTTTAATTTTTCCTCACCCAAATACCAAATCTAAATATTGCTGTTAGGATAAAGAAATTAATGGCTTCTCAGTATATGAGTGCTGAATAAAGTTTATTAATGTTGATGATTATGAAGTAATATGTAAAGGGCCAAGGGCAGATGAACAAACATTTTCAGAAAGTGATTTTAATAACTGAATAATCAGAAAGATGGCAAATACTAAGATATAGTGAAAGTATTTCCAAAGATAAATGCAGTTTTATAAAAACTTTGCAAAAATATATGAAACTTTAAGACTTGGAAGAGAAAAGGAGTAGTTTAAAAAAAGAGAAGATGGAAACAAAACAGTGGAACCGTGGATATTCATATGGTAAATATTGAATCAGATTTTCATTTGGATATCACTGAATTCAATGGAGCAAAAAAAATATGAGATGGTACTTGATTACATCAGACTTTTAAAAAGTGCTCAACAGAAAGAGAATAGAACTCTCCTCCCTACTTCTATTACTAATGACTCTAGCTAAGGCTATTACTGTAATTAGAAAACTTTTTTTTTTTTAGGACTATGACTCTTAAGTGTTTTGGATTCCTAATGTCCCATTGTTTTTGACTTCCTGACATCCTTTCCTCCCTCCTCCTGGTCACATAAAAAGAGAATTAAATAAAGTTTGTGTTTAATTTGATTAAATCCCTCCAGACAAATCATTAATTTCAAATGATCAGGGGATATTCAGAGTTTCAGAAAAGCAGGTGTGGGGATCCGTGAGATAAAACTGATGGGACTAGAGGAGATAAGTGGTAGGAGGAAATCCATTTAACTAAGTAAACATTAACAGGTGGCTAGCATAACTTCAAAACAACCTTATTCTTTCTAGTGGTCCTGTTCTTCCCATTAGCCATGGATGTTTCCCATTGACTACTTTTGACTTGTGAGGTTTTTGTTGGTGTTTTAAAGTTCAGTTATCCCAGAGTTCACATGAGGGGTCATTCTGGGATGGAACAGATACTTACAAATTCATTGAACATTTCTGAGGAAAGAGAGTGGATGTAGTGAGAGAGCATGACTGCACGGTCAAAAAGGTCGCTGAGGGACACCTGGCAGTTGACAGCCCCACTGGGACAGATGGGCAGAGATTCCACACTCCTTGACAGGAGGAGGCTTGACATTAGCAGCAGTAGCAGTAATGACCCTGCATGGGTGAAAATGGACATGTTTAGAATGATCTATCCAGAAGACATTATTGAAAGTAATGGAGTCTTAGGGAGTTTTATCTCTTACCAGCGTTCTCTGCTTTATGATTTGGCACTGTAATAGCTGGGGGGAAAGCCAACACCTTCCACTGTGTAAATTTAGATCCATAATTATATTTGCACATATATACAGTTTGAGAAGTAGGTCACTCCCTGCATTTTTGTATTGCTCCCAAGAGTACTTCTATTCTTTGCAAACATTTGGAGCTTAAATTAATTTTGAGGCAGGGTGTCCAGGTCATTCTCTTAAGATAGTTTAATGTCCTGGGAATTCCTGCAATAAATTTCCAGCAGCTGTGCTATGTAGCTATTTGAAAATTTAACCCTCTATCGTCCAATTCTTGCAACAGGCTTTGTGAAATGAAAAGGGATTGGGACAACCAACCTGCTTATTTTATCTATCATAAAAACCAAGGGGAATAACCACATTTATTTATTTATTTATTTATTTATTTATTTATTTATTTTTGCTAGTATCAGCTAAAGCCCTTTGGGGCCTAGTCCCCCTGCCTAATACAGAGATGGTCCTAAACTTTGCTTATAAGAGATTAGAACTGGGTTGTATGGAATGCATGAGAGATCTTGTAGGTCAGGGACTATTAGAAAACTCACTGATATTACTTGTAGAATGCAAAATGTTGACTTATATGACAGAAATTCTGAAGAACTGAATATCTCCATTCTTTTTGTTCAATTGAAATATTCTACTTCCTAAATGATCATGAAAGAGGGCATTGTCCTTCAGGGGGAGATGCAAGGAAAAAAAGAGAGTGACAAAACCACTTAAGAACACATGGGGCATGAATAATGGGTGTACTCGTTAACAGGGATTGTTGTATCTCTTTTAAAAGAAAATGGACATAGATGTCAAGACAATATTGCTTCATAATTTTAGTGACACTTATCCATAAGGACATCTGATAAACTAACATTTTTATCTGATTCCATGAGATATAATATAGATGGTGGGAAATATCCCAGAGAAAGTTAGATAAATGTTAAAGGTTTATATTTGGAAAATCCTACAATATGCATGTTCCATTAAGAAGAAACCCTCTAAATTATAAAGCTGATTCATTTTAGTTCAGGGAGGATGACCACATAAGACTTATTGTTTTAAAAAACTTGAAACTTCTGAGATGATAATTAAGCATATATACACATTATATATGAGGAAAAAACAAGTTCCCAGGAATATAGCCTATATAATATACATTACATAAACACTGGAAATATCGACTCCAAGAAATGTACAATTAAGTCATTATTTCTAACTTCTGTGTTTTCACTCATACATTAATCTATTATTTTTTAGCTGACATTTGTTTATTTGTTTTGAGGATGGTGGCTTAGACTTTTGATTTCATTGGGATAAGGAACTCCTGGCATAGGAAATGCCCTTTATGGATGCAGATTGGCAACTCATCTATAACATAGTCTTAGATAATTTCCTCGGGTGAGGTGAGATTAAATAACTTGTCAATGATCATGCAGCTAATAAGTATCAAAGGAAGGATTTGAACCCACATCTTACTGAAGGCCATGTCTTACTGACTCAAAGGCCCTTATCCCCTGACTTTGTCAAAGTGCCACTTTTTTAGTTTTTTTTTTAACTGTGGTTTTATTGGTGTAATGAACACCTGATAAAGCAAATCCCTCTACCAAAGAGTAGCTGTCATAATGCAAGTAAAAATGAATCAGGCTACTTTTACCAATTTTTCTTTTCTTGCAAATTATCTAGGAAACCAGAAAGGACTTCAATAGTTACTTGCTGGTCAAGGTGACAAATGATTTGAGTGAAATTGAAACAGTTATATAAAGGAAACTCATGCTCTATTGTTCAACTCTTGGTTATGCCTACATGAGTATAGAAGAAGTGAGTGTAACAGAAAGTTTCAGTCTCTCCAGTTTACTGTGGCCAGTATCTATGTCAATAAACACCTGGATGTGGTGTCCTTTCTTATTCCCTCTTAGATGATTTTGCCATAGTCTTTGATACTACTGAAGGGCTTTCTCCTTCCTGCCAAAATTAAGTCCAAACAAGTGACAATTTAGTTCAATTTACTGTGGCCGGCATCTATCATGTTGAGGAGTTAGAAGTTCAGTTCTTACCACTTATGAACATGGAATAGAGGACCATAACATCATAAATCTAGATCGGTTAGTGTCCTTATAGGTTGTCTAGTTGGACCCCCTCATTTTACAGAGAGAACTGGGGCTCAGAGAGGTTAAGAGCTATCCTGGGTCATATGAAGAGGTAGAACCATGATTTGAACTCATATTCATTGACTCCAAATATCTTTCTGTAATACTGTGGTTCAAACCAAAGCAATTTCTTAGTAAGGGTCTATTCTGAATGATTATATAGACTCATACTATGACTGCTGAGTGAAGATAGAGTAGGCAACACGTATCTAGGTTATAGTCCTGAGGACCCTCATCGACACTATATTTCCTAAAACATAAAAGAGATGGAAGGTTAAGGAATGCTAAAGAAGTCAACAATTGGTATACTTTTGAGGAGCTGTACCTACCTTTCAACGATGACCTTTTGGTGCACATAGTGGAGATTGTAGCTTGTGCCGTGTTTCACCAGAAGGAGTTGGTGGTCCTATTGTCTCCTGTTCCACAGAGAGTGGCTTTATAAGGACTCAGAAACTGATCCTGAATATGTTAATCAAGTTGTTCTCAACCCTTACCTCATCCACTCCCGTCATTGAGATTATACACATAATTATAAACATCAAATGGTATTTTATTTCCTATTCATATTCAGCAAGACATATTGGTAAGAAATTGACATTCGCAGGAGGATTTTGATTAATTAATTTCATTGTGGTGTCTTGGACTAGGAGTGTAGGTAGGAAATGAGAAGAAACAAGAGAACTGTGAAATCTGGTGGTTAATATGGGTCAGAATAACTCTGATAGAGGTCATTTAGGTAACTACCTACCTTCATTTTCTTTACCATTTCCTGGATGTGGCATCCTTTCTTATTCCCTCTTAGATGATTTTGCCATAGTCTTAGATACTTCTGAAGGGCTTTCTCCTTCTTGCCAAAATTAAGTCCAAGCAAGTGAATCTGTACATGTAGATTCCAAAATTCAGATACCTTTGAGTGGAAGTTGGGAAAACTAAAACAAGATGTGCCATGAATGAGAAAATAAAGTCAAATGAATAAATTCCAGAAAAAGTGACAGAAAACTCATGAAAGTAGATAGGACATGTAAGTAGACCAGACAGAAAATAAAAAATCAAAGAAGAAAAAGCCAGCCAAGAGTGAAAGAAGAAGACTGAAAATAATCCTGAGAAGATCTTGTAGGATGGAATATAAAAGGAAAGGCAGCAGGAAAGCAGTGAACACATCAGTTGATAAAAAAGGAAAGAAAACATGGCATCTAAACAAAAGTCATATATTCTGAATGTGAGTTGTATTCACACCTTCCCAGAACTGTAGCATTAGAAGGTGAACTATTCTAGCCCATACCTATACCTATAAGAAAATTCTCTTATACCACTCTTATAACGACTCTTAAAAAGTGGTTCCTCCATTTTCACTTGAAGGCCTTCGGGAAGAGAGCATACATTACTTCCTAGGGTGACACTTCTGAATCTCTCCAATTCAGGGATTCTTAACCATTTTTTTGTACGTCATAGGCCCCTTGGAAGTTTGGTGAGACCTAGCAACCCCTTCTCAAAATATTTTTAAATGCCTAGAATAAATTACATATAATAATGACGAAAATTAATTATATTGAAAAATGGTAATCAAAGCTATATTAAAGTTCACAGAACCTGTGCTCTAATTATTGGGAAGTTTTCTGTACATCCACCCTGAAATTTCTTCTTCACACCAAACAGAATAAATGTAATGCTGCCTCTAGATGATTGCCTTTCAAATACTTGAAAGCAGCTATCATATTCACCCTAAATTTCTTTTATCTTCAAGTGAATCCCCAGTTATATCAAGTGATCCTCAAATGACTTAGTTTTGAGGTTCTTAGCTATCCTCATTGCCCTTCTATGGATGCACTCAAGCTGTTCAATATCCTTTCTAAAATATAGCACGCAGAACTGAGAATAATATTGTGTATGTGGCCTGATGCAAGTAGAATACCATGGGATTATTACTATTCTACCTCTCTATGAATCTCTCACTTTAGATCAAATGAGTTACTTTGCTTGCTATCTTATTACACCGATCAGTCACAAATACAAAAAAAGGGAAAGCTACTATGAGTAGAAGAGAGAATGAGAGGGGCAGAGGAAAGAAAAAAATGACCATTCAAATATTACTTTAATACATTTTATTTCCCAAGTATTTTTTCATGCCTACTATATTTAACAAGCAGCTGAGTGGTGTAGTGGCTAGAATGTGGGCCTGAAGTCAGTAAGACTCATCTTCTTGAATTCTAATCTGGCCTTAGACACTTAACTAGCCGTGTGACCCTGGCCAAGTCATTTAACCTTAGTTTCCTCATTTGTAAAATGAGCTGGAGAAGGAAATGACAAACTGATTCAGTGTCTTGGTCAAGAAAACTCCAAATGGGATCATGAAGTGTCAGATGAGTCTGAAAATGCTTGAACAACAAAGCAGCAGTCCAAGCTAGAGTTGATAAAGATTTGAACTAGTGTATTGGTTGTTTGAGTAGGGAGAAGACAGATTTGAGGAATGTTGTAGAGGTAGAAATGGCAAGTCATTTTACTTCTGAAATCATCCATTTCCTCATCTGTAAAATGAGGGTGCTTGACTAGGTTGTATCTCTGTTATGATGCTTATTATTTTAAATAATACTCTCAGTTAATTTCCTCACAATGTCAAATGAGAAGCAATGTTTGATTAAGGAGGAGAGAGATTTAAAAATAAGGACAGAACAAATTAAGGCAGAAATCGGGTGATGTGCAAACAGTTGGAGAAAGTTAAAAAAAATCATTGTGTTTTGAATGAAATAATCCTTTTGCATCAGTTAGCTATTGCAATATCCTGTTAACAGGAAAATGGCATGATGAAGCAACAAGGAAGCAGGCTAATACATTTATACAGAGGATACTTGGTTCTTTGGAGCCAGATAAATCAATTGACCGCCATTGAATAAAGACAACTTGGGTTTTTCTAGGTAATTTCTACTGTAGATTTCTATAGAAATCACAGTATCTATCCTTTAAAAATACATTCCCAGTTCTTGGGGTAGGATTTCTTCATTCTTAAGTTCTTAGGAAAGAGGGGGTTGCAGGGAGGTATATATTCATTTTTCAAATAGTACAACTCTCCTAATGGCATAGTTCCAGGTAAAAGCAGATAACTAGGATTCACTTATTTCTTCTTGACCTAGCTTTTGAATGTGCACAGCCTATAAATCATTCCCCCTGATAGCAGGCTAGCCAACAATCTAGATGCATCTAAGCTTCATTCTGTTCATTCTGAAGCAATTAAAAAGCAAGCTTCTCTGTGAAGTTGGCCTTCGTTACAATTATGATCATCAGGTCCACACCAGAGCAATTAGTCAGATAGTTGCTATAGGATGACTGTAGCTTAGGAACTATAGTGATAGTAAGCACAGTAGAAATAGGTTGATTGCCAAGTAGATAATAACCTTATTCTTTATTTTTAATTACCTCATTCCTCATAGCCGTTGCAAAGGCTTATGGACATAGAGACATTGAAGGACATAGCCAATCCTCTGTGCCCATCATGTGGGCTTATAGTAGGTTATCTGAATGAAGTAGGTCATTAAATACTTAGTTCTTATTCATTACGATCACTTTATTTAGGAGACTTAATGGATAAATGGAATAGAGGAACAGATGAGAGATTAAGGATTTATTATTTTATTCATGTAAGGGTCACTGGGTTGGTGGAAAGGAGGGAGAGGATATAGGAATAACCTATAGGGTTATTCTATCTGAATTTTGGAATCTACATAGGGTAGGAATAACCCATTCACCCTTGACCTCTAGAATAGGAAGAGGAAGGATACAGAACTTGTATATATCATGTCAAAGATGCCTAAGAAAGAATATTTTACACAGAGAGCTTTGACTGCTAAGTTTAAAGCCATAGCTTGTAGAGTGTCATAAATATAGTCAGTGTTCCATCTCTTCAGTCATGTCTGACTCTAGCTGCCCCTGGACTACTGCAATAGCCTGCTAATTGATCGCCTTTTCTTGGGTCTTCCCACCCTCATCCATTTTCCACATGGCCACCAAAGTGATTTTTTCTAATTCAAAAGTTTGATCATGTCACTCTCCTGCTCAATAAATAGTCCTTTGGTTCCATGGCCTCTAAGATTAAACACAGATTTCTGTTTGGCATTTAAAGTTCTTCACAATCCAGTCCCAACTTATCTTCCTATCTTTCTACCTACATTACACATCATTCCTAATCACTCATTCTATAGTCCAACCAAATTGAACTGCATCTCTGGTCTCCTGGACTTTGCGCAAGTGGTCCTCTGTGATTGGAATGTATTCCCTCCTCACCTCTTCCTTTTACAACTCCTAATTTCTATCAAGACACTTCAAATTCCATCTTCTGTATAAAGTCTTTCCTGATTCTCAGCTTCCCTGATTTCCTTTCCAACAAAAAATCTCATCTTTTACAAAGACTCTTAATTCCCAACCTCTTTTAATTGTAGTTCTTTCCTTCTATTATTTCCCACTTATCCTGTATATAACATGTTTGTATGTATTTGTTTGTATGTTAATTCCCCTGTTAGATTGTGAGTTCTCTGAGGGCAGGAGGCTTTTGTTTTTTGCCTTTTTTTGTATCTCTGGCTCTTAGCACAAAAGCCTAACATAGTATGTGCTTAAAAATGTTTATTGATTGATTGATATGGTATGGTGGGCCAAACACTGTTCTGGAAATCAGAAAGAATTGAGTTTAGCTCTGACTTCAGATGCTTACTTTCTACGTGATCTTAGACAGTATGACTCTCTGGGTTATAGTATTCTTATCTGTGAAATAGGGATGATAAGGCTCATAGACTTGGACATATACTTATATATACGTACGTATACTTATATACATATACTTAGTCAGTATGACTCTCTGGTACATAGTTGTAAGAATCAAATAAGTTAATTAACATATGTAAGGTGCTTTGTGGAACTTAAAACACAGGATAAAAATGAATTGCTAGTATTTTTTGGATATGACTATATTACTCAGGGTGTCTAATTGTCATCCCTAACTATTGGTACATGATTAAGGCATCTCTTTTCAACGATAGCTAGGTTGGGATTAGTGTGAACAATGAATTCCACTATGTGGTAGAATGTATTCAAATTCACACTATTCAAAGTTATAGTTATATAAAGCATAGTGATTGGTTCTAGCCCAATTTCAAATAGGAAGTTCAAATTCATATAAGGCGAATATTTCATAGAATTCACTATTTGTATTAATGAGAACCTAGTTATAATACATATAACCTATTATATCCCGTATAGTATCTCTTTTCCAGAGGTTATTATTGAAAATCTGCTGCTGATACTTTATAACCCTTAAAGAATTATAAAGACTGTGAGTCAGGAAAGCATGACTTCAAATTCCGAGTCAGACACTCACTGTACAACTCTGGGCCAGTCACCTGCCCTCTCTATGTCTCAGTTTCTTTATCTATAAAATGGGAATAGTAACACATCGTATGATTGTTGTATCAGATGAGATGATATGCGTCAATTGCAAACCTTCAAGTGGTATATAAATGGCAGTTATTATAATTAGCTCTATGTACACATATAATATATGCATACACATGTGTATGTGGAAATAGGTTGATTGCCAAGTAGATAAAGATTTTAGAATACGGATTTCTTAAGAGTACAAGTCACTTCATTTTTTGTCTTTATATCTCTAACACCTTGTATGGTCCTGGCATATAATAGATTAGTGAATGCTCGTTAATTGATCAATCTTACTGTTCATAATATTGAAAATAAAGTAGTAATAACCATAGTGATATATAGTAATTATCAAAGATGATTAGTAAAAAGTCTTCACTCTTTGTTTTTTTAAATGTACTTTATTTCACACTTAAGAAATGAAACAAACATTTCTATAGCATAGTAGAATAGAAAAAAAGACGATTGTCGATGAAGCTACAAATCTGTGATGTACAACTTGCTATTTCTTTTAAATAGATGATAAAGTTATCACGTATCTTTCTTTTTTCCCCTTTCTCTCTCTTTCTACCCCCCACCCCCGGCCCTGGTCCCATGAGAAGACTTCCATTAGACACAAATGTTTATATATGTAAAATCATTTTATACATATGTCTGTTTATCAGTTTTCTCTGGTTGCAGATAGCATCTTTCTTCATAGGTCCTTCTTATTTAATTTGAGTATTTATAGTAGTCAAAATGATTTAGTTGATCAAAGTTTTTCTTAAAACTATATTGCTGTCCCTGTATACAATACTGTTGGTTCTGCTAATTTCTCTCTTCATTATTTTATGCAAGTCTATTCATGTTTTTTTCTAAGATCATCAGTCTAATAATTTCTTATAGCACAGTATTATTCCATCATAATCATATACACCAACCTATTCAATCTCCAATTGACGGACATTGTATAATAGTACAGTGCATGGCAAAAAGCAAAAAGAATGACTTGGATTCTCCATGTAGAAGACAACACAAACAAGGTACTTGTGTGTGTGTAGAGTCATAAGTGAAGCCCAAAGAAGAGTAAAGGATGGTTGACTTGGCCCTTTCCTCAAAATGGAGGTTCTTGGAAGATCTTACCTAGAGGAGGACCTGTGGGGCCACAGAGGCAGAAGGACTTTCCAGCATAAGAAGGGAGCTAGCTCAACATAGTGCAAAATGTAGAGTCCAAAGTAGAACAAGGAGATCAATGAAGGAGCAAATGGCTTACCCCTGCCCCATCTCCAATACCCATGTGCCTCTTTTCTTTTCACTTACCTAAAATAATTCTGTTATGTCTGCTTATTCTTTTCTCTTATTCATTCACTTTCTGAATGCTGAGCCTTCCTTAAGTGTATATGATCCAGGGGTGAGGAACGTGTGGTCTTGAGACCACATGGGGCCCCCTAGATCCTCAAGTGCAACCCTTTAGTTGAATCCATACTGCATAGCACAAATTCCCTTAATAAAAGGATTTGTTCTGTAAAACTTGAACTCAGTCAAAAGGACAAATCCAAGGACCTAGAAGGACATATGTGGCCTTGAGACCACAATTCCTCACTCCTATTTGGTGTTCAGAGATTAGGTAAAACAAAAGGCTCTCTTTTCTTTCATAAAACATGAGTATTTTTACTGTAAAATTGAGAGAGTATTGCCATGGAAGCAATGGAATTGCTTAGATTTATCTTCTTTCTATCTAGGCAAAAGTAATTTAAAATGTAAACCTAAAGGATTTTCTCACACTTGGCTACCACATAGAGACAAAACCTAGGTAGGAATCTTTGAAGAAGCTTTATCTTCAACAATTTTTAAAGTATTTGACAGACAACTTAGTTTGGTTTCTCCAACCTCTACTACTCTCACCTTCTTGCCTGAACTTTAAAACAGCCTTTTAACTTGTTTGTCCACTTCCTGGTTATCATTCTCCCTCCAGTACACACTTCATACACACCTAGATTTAGTCATGTCACACTCTACAACCTTCAGTGAATTCCCATTTTCTAAAATGTAATCACTGTTCAAGACCGTATACTACTTGGTTAGGCTATTGTGGAAGTTTGATTTTTTATTTATTCTTTTTTTGTTTTCTTATATTCCAGCCAAATTTGACTCCTTTCCATCCCGTATTCTTGCCGCAACCTTTTAACTGTACTTTTATGATACTATCCTAGGGAATGGATTCTTCCCATCATCCCCCTTTCCATTTCTCAAAATACCTTCATTGCTTCAAGACTCAGCTCAGGTCCTACTGTATTCTACTGTCTGATCTTATCAGATCCTAAAGATTTTGACTATGATCCCTGAACCTGGACTCTTTGATTGTCATGGGTACCAGTCTTGCTGAGTTTCAGATTGCTGCTCATTGCAGAGAGTGAGACATTTTCAAATACAGCAACTCATGAATGCAGTCTACTAAGGTGTTGGTATGAGACAAAGCACCCACATCAATGAAAACATGGATCCATTGAAGTATTAATGAAGTATAAAATAATTTTCCTCAATATAACTATATATAGATTTATTTTCCTTCAATATAACTTTCTACAAAAATGCCCATTTATTCCTGTTCAGGCCAACTTATCCCAGTTCTTTTCTATTCCCTAATTCTATTCCATGAAATACCTCCAATGTTTCCAATTAATAGATAATCTTGGACTTTTTAAGGTAGAAGAGTAAGTTGAGATAATTTAACTCATAACTCTCACTTTGCACAGAAAGACTATTAAACAATAGATAAAAGGTCATATGGTAGGAGAGTAGCAGACTGGGGATAGAGCCCAGATGAGCTGAATAACCTGAAACACTTTTTCTCTGCTAATTTTAAAATTCTATCACACTCCTGTCATGTACTAATAATGTACTCAAGGTAAATGCTATGGGTTGTTTTTTTTTTTTTATCCAGACGGTGCTGTATTTCTTTGCAAATATACAAATGTTACCTTAAAATGGCATAAAAACTATTCTATATAAACCACTTAGACCTTAGTATACCTCTAGGCTTTCCCTTTTTAGGGAGGGGAATTGACATCATAAAAGAAAATCTGAGGACTACTTTACAGCACATTAAAATAAGAAATTTGTTAGGAAAAAATTTCTGATGACTGAAATAGGTAAAGAAGAAAAATCCATTAACAACTTAACTTTGAAAACATCATACTTTGATTTATCTGCCATTTTGACCTCTAAGACCTCTTTCACTAATATGAGTATTACACCTGTCATAAAATCTGAATTTAACTTTTTCACTTGTCATTTTTACATCATTAGTAGAATGAAACCCAATGAATTCATGTAGATAAAAAGGTTATCTGTCGGTACTTTGAGTGAAGAAATATAGTTATGTTATTCTTGGTGATGGGGCATTTGAAAGTTCTTTCAGTTTCATACCCATTGTGTTATTATCCCTTATCATGCTATCTTTGGAAAATAGAAATTAAATGACTATTTTAGAAAAGGGGTGATGAGAGGGACTCATGAGGAAAGGTGAGTGAGGTACAAATAACAATAGAAAATGCAATTAAAAATTACATCTATAGACCAAAGGACAGTTTTTACTTGTGTGGGAAAGATATCTTTTTTCTCAGCCACATCTTCATAGTGGTAGGTCCTCTTTGAATATAAAGAAAACCAGCATCTATAGGTCTACATAGAGCAATTATTAAACCGTAAAAATGTTTTTGCATGTAGTAATTTGTCTTATAAAAATAAATCTATTTTCATAATCACATGACATATGTAGAATATATATGTATATATGTGTATGTGCTTGTGTATATGTATATATACATATACATACATACACTTTAAATATATGTCAACAATTTTTTATTCAATGTAAAACCACCCAAAACCTTGGTAGGGCTCCACACCTAATGTGTCAGTACCCCAGGTGCATTCCTTTAAGAACATAAGGCTAACATGACCGTAGGTTTGGAACTGGAAAGGCCATTTTGTCCAGCTCCGTCATATTACAGATGTGTGTGCTAATAAAATGCATGCCACATAATAACCTGGAATATCACGATTTTTTGGTTTAAGAGTTTTTCATTAATTAGCATATTCCATTATATCATTTTCTACTGCAGACTTGTCTGCATGTGAGAGAGAGACAGAGAGACAGAGGTAGGGGGAAAGGGAGAGAGAGACAGAGAGAGACAGAGTTGGCTCTTAATAGAATACAAGCTCTTTGATGGTAGAAACTAACTGTGCTTTTGTATTTGTAGGTCTAGTAGTTTATTAAGTGCTTGGCACATAGCCAATCCTTGACAAATATAGCTTTTTGTTGTTGTTTACATTCATTCATTCATTCATTCATTCACTCATTCAGGATTAATGTTAGAGGGACTGTGGGAATATAAATACACTGACGTTCCACAGGTCGAGCTGCTAAGTGGTCCAACCATTTTGGATTTCAGTCTACAATTAGATAATATAAGTGCCCAAACTCTCTATATCCTTTAATCTGGTAAGCCTACTACTGGATATATGCCTTTATAAGGTATATATTCAGACAGAGATCAACACAAAGACAGAGACTTAAGGTCCAACAATTCTAACATATTCACAGTTACACTCAGAGTGAGCAAAGAACTGGAAACTAATAGAATGCTTATTAATTAGGAAATGGACAAGGAAAAACCAAAACCAAAAGACTGATATATGCTTGCAATGGAATATTAACGAGCTGTTCAAAATGATGAATATGAGGATTTTAGAGAAACGTGGGTAGATTTGTATGAACTGATGCGATAGAGATAAAAACTAGACTTGTGATCTTCCAGAAGAAGACATTTCCTCCATTAATGCAGGTCATGGCTTCCTCTCAACCCTTGTACTCTTGAGAAATTTCTTGGAGCACTGAAAAGTTAAATGACTTGCCCAAGTCACACAGCCAGTTTGTTTCAGAAGCAAAACTGGAGCTCATGTGTTCTAGGATTTGGAGTCAGTTTTGTCTCCATGTAGTCACTTTGAAGTGATACAGTTAGCAAACCCAAGAGAATAAAATTTGCAATGACTACAATGTGAATGCAAAGATGACTATAAAAAAGTTGATGTTTCAGTAATAAGGGGGGGAAACAACATGAACAAACCCAGAGCTATGAGGGTCCTCGTGAAGAGATAATGAAACATACCCTCCCTCAATGCAGAATGGCTACTGCCAGGATATTGTATAAATTGTCAGACATGGTCTCTACATCAGATGTTTTTGCTTAATTGCTTTTCTTTTTCACAAAGGAGGGTTCAATCTGGAGGGGCTGATGAGTGAGAAATCACTGTGATGTTAAGAGGAAAGGCAATAAAACATTTTTAAAAGAATTATATTGGTTTGATATACTGCCAATGTAGCAGGAGCAGAGAATACATTTCAGCCTCTCTTCCATGTTCCAAAATTTATACAAAGCACATGTCTTTCCCTATATGATTAAAAAAAAACACTTCAAGTCTTTGAAGAAACTTTGTCATTAAATTACTTAAAACAAGACCAACTTCCTATGGCAGTGGAGTCTGATTTACCTGGACAAGAAGGTCAAGAAAGCAAGGCAGGATATGGGAGATTTAAAACTCCATATTTAGCATTGCAATAACTACTCTTCTAAAATCAATGATGAAAAAAGTGCAGTAGAAATGATGTCCTCTCACCCTAGGCACAGCTCCATTGATAACCAAGGCTGCAAAGGTCAATTAAATTAAAGAGGTACACCTGCAAGTACATTCCTGCGTTTAAAAAATTCATTAAAAATGGCAGGTACTTTCCTATTTGGCCACTTCTATAATGAATATATTTGCATTTAATCATTGCGGCCCACCTTGAGAGCTTCTCTGTTCATTTTCTCTGCCTTTACCCTGAGCAGGCAGATTTCCAAGGTTAAGGCTGAAATCTTTACAGAAATGTCATGGCTTTGTCCTTGTCAAAAATGCTGAATCTTATATGTCTTTCCTTGTGGTCTGCTTGCCTATTATTGCCTGCATATGGGATGCCATAAAATTCACACCATGTTTCTTTGGATGATTATGAAAAATTTTATTACCCTCCCTTCCTCTTCCAAAGAGCCATTTTTATCACTGTCTCTTTAAGTGGAAGACCACACTCAGCACACTATTCTATATTACAGATGCACAAGCTAAACCTTAGAGAGATGTGGTGCTTTTCCTGGGTTTGAACAGCTAGTGAGGGCTGGACCTGAAATTCAAATCCATTGCTCTCCTGGCCCCAAGTCAATTGCTCTTTGGACAAATTTAAACAAAGACTAATCTTAAGGGGCGGCTAGGTGGCGCAGTGAGTAGAGCACCGGCCCTGGAGTCAGGAGTACCTGAGTTCAAATCCGGCCTCAGACACTTAACACAAAAACTTGCTGTGTGACCTTGGGCAAAGTCACTTAACCCCAACTGCCCTCCAAAAAGCAAAAAAAAAAAAAAAAAAAAAGACTAATCTTAAGAAAATTCATTCTAGTCTGATACTTTTAGGGGAGGAGAGGGTTTTTTCAGGGTCAATATCAAGATTTTGGGAGACTTAGGATATGTGTACTCTGTTGGTGGCTTGTCAACCAAGATTGAGGAGCTGTGTGGGCTTTTGAAGCCTGCATTATGTCGCATGTATCAAGTTCAGTTCACTAAGCTTGTACAGCCTCTACCCTAATTTAGGTCAAGTCAATAAGTGAATGTGCATTTAAGTGTCTAGCACATTTGAATTTTAAGGCTCTTCATGACCTAACCCCTTCCTTCCTTTTTAATCCTTTTATTTCTTGCTCCCCAAACCCTACTTCAATCTTCCCACTTTATACTCTGTGCTTTATACTCCAGTGACACTCGTGCTGTTTCTTTTTTTTTTTTCTTTTTGGAGGGCAGTTGGGGTTAAGTGACTTGCCCAAAGTCACATGGCTAGTTTTTTGTGTTACGTGTCTGAGGCTGGATTTGAACTCAGGTACTCCTGACTCCAGGGCCGGTGCTCTATTCACTGTGCCACCTAGCCGCCCCATTCATGCTGTTTCTTGAACATGACTAGATTTCCTGACTCTGGGCATTTTCACCGACTGTCTTTCATGACTAGAACTATGGCCCTTTTCATTACTGCTTTTGGCTTCTCAGGCTTCCTACAAGTATTAGCTAAAAGGCCATCTTTTGCAATAAGTCTGTCCAGATCTCTCTTAATCATAATACTTTCCCTCTGAGATTATTTCTAATTTATCCTAAATATGTCTTATTTGTACATAGTTCTTTTCATCCTTTCTTTCCCATTGTATTGTGAGAGAAGGGATTGTTTCTTTCCTTTCCTTTCCTCTCCTCCCCTCTCCTCCCCTCTCCTCTCCTCTCCTCTTCTCTCCTCTCCTCTCCTCTCCTCCCCTCCCCTCCCCTCCCCTCTCCTTTCCTTTCCTTTCCTTGTTACCTCTGTCCTAGACTGTTGTAATTATTGTCTAATTGGTTCCCCTCTTTCTAGCCCTCTGCTTTCCAATTTGTTCTCTTGAAAACGAAATTAATATTCCTCATTTTGTACTATAAGAAATGACAAGCAGAATGCTCTCAGAAAAACTTGGAAAAACTTAATGGAACTGGTACAAAGTGAAATGAGCAAAACCAGGAGAAAATTATATGCAGTAACAGCAATATTGTACAATGATCAACTATTAATGACTTAGCTATTTTCAGCAATACAACAATGCAGGACAGTTCTGAAGAACTTATGATGAAAAATGCTATCCATTTCCAGAGGAAAAACACATGTAGTTTGAATGCAGATCAAAGCATGCTTTCTTTTAAAACTTTTTTTCTTTTTGGGGGGATGGGGGGGGAAGGAAGATCCTATGTTTTCTTTTACAACATGACTAATGCAAAAATATGTTTTGCATGACTGTGCATGTATAACCTATATCAGATTGCTTCCCTTCTTCATGAAGAGGGAGGGGAAGGAGGGAGAGAAACAATTATTTTTACAAGTAATTGTTAAAAATTGTTTTTACATGTAATTGGGGAAAATAAAATACTAAATATATTTTTAAAAATCAAAATTAATATTTCTAAAATATTTGGGCTCATCCTTCCATCCATCCCATCCATTGAAAAATCTTTAGTATTTCCCTATTTCTTTTATTTTAAAATACAAAATATGAAGCCTGAATTTAACACCCTCTACAAGGTGGTTCCTCCACACTTTCTAGTTTTATTTAATGGCACTCTTTAACATATTCTAGTCAAGTTCTCATCCTCACTCTTCCTTATTTGTGACAACCTATCCCTTGCCTTTGTATAGCGGTTTCCCAATGTTTGATCTATGCTTTCTCTGCGGCTCTACCTTTTGAAATCTCCATTTTCTATTATGAAACTGCTCAGGTGCTACCTCTCACAGGATACCTTTTCTGATCTGCATCATTTACAAACACTGGTTGCTAAAGTTCCTTCCCACTTGAAACTGAGATGTTCATAAAGCGATTTATAACCCTTAAAAGACTATATAAATGCCAACTATCATCATCATCATCATCAAATTATATATAATTTTAGTTTTGTTCCATTATTACTTCTTCCTCTTATATTTTTGCATTCCAATGTTGTCGTTTTCTTTTTCGGAGAATCTATGGTCTTAGAGTGATTTTTAAAAATTCTTAATTCTATATCTTCTAGGTAGGTTTATAGATTTCTTGGTTAAGAGCTCTACAATCCATTTTCATTTTTATAGGGTCAATATGGCATGGTGGACAGAAAAAAGAAATGGTTTCAAGTCCAACCTCTAACATATAATGGTTGAATGATCCAGGCAAGTTTCACAAGTTTTTCTGCATCTCAGGAAGTACTCTAATCAATCAAACAATCAACCCACAAGAATTTATTAAGTACCTACTACATGCAAGGCAGATGCTGGGTAAACAAAGAAAAAAGTGAAGCGACATTTGTCTCCAAGAAGTTTATGTCCAACTAGAGGAATGTATATATGTTCATATAAATATATGTTCAATCCAAAAAGGTGGGTTGTCTTGGGAGAGAAAGCATTAATTGCTAGAGGAACCATGAAGTAATTAATGTGGAACATGGGGTTTGATTTGAGTATTGAAGTAAACTAGTATTCTAAGAGGAAAGATAAGAAGACAGTGCATTCTAGACATGAATGACAGCCAGTGCAGAGGCACAGGATTAGGAGTAGGAAGTGTTGTGTGTATAGGACATCAAGGAAGCTAGTATGAATGTGTCATATTTAGACCTGGAAAGTATCTTAGAAGCCATTGAGACCAACATCTTAACTTTACAGGTAAAGAAACTGAGGCATAGAAAGGTTGAGTGACTTTTCCATTGTCATATAGATGGGTCTTCCCGCCTCCAAATCCAGTGCCCTCTCCAACACATGTGCTATCTTTCTGAAGGTTTGTAGAGTGGATAGAAGGCAGTGGAGTTTCAAAGACTAGAGGGTTAGGATGGGAACCAGGTTGTGAAGAGATTTACATGCAACCAGTTTATATTTGATCCTAGAGGTAATAGGGAGCCACTGGAATTTTTGTGTAGAAAGTCAACAAGTCATAAGGACCTCTGACAATCTACATTGGTTGAGACAATTTTTTTCCCTCTAGGAATTTCCTATAAGAATAAAGCTACTGGTCTGTTCTAAAAAACAATTTCTTAGTAGCTTTCATCTAACTCCTTGATTACTCTTCTGAACTGTTTTGAAGGTGCTTAGAATTACCTAATTGTTGTTGGGGGCAGGGCTTGCCAGATTTCTTAAACTACACTAGCCATTTGAGGACCTTATGATTGAGTTTAAGTTCAGGGTATTTGCAGGTTTGCTAAGGTAACCTCGTTTTGGTATATGTATTTATAGAGCTCATTTCTTCACTGCTTGGCTACTTACTTGTGTGGTAAGTATCCCTTAGATATATCCCTTAGAGAAGAGACTTCTTTTGAAATGCATGTAGGGGCCAAATGTTTCCAGGTGAAAAATGTGGATTTATTTTTTCTTCCTTAAGTACCTTCTCTAGGTTCATATAAACAAAGAAAATGAGGATATGAGTGTCTCACACATATTTGTAATTGATTTGTTTTACAATTCTTATGAAAGATTAGTCTTCAGATCTCTCCATGGAACTCAGCTATGGATTCTAATTCATCTCAATTGAATAAAATGTCTTATATCTGGAAGGAGACCTTCCTTTTCTTATTCATATGACTGAACATTAGGCTTCAAACCAGTTAGGTTTCTGTTGGCCAATAAGTTTTTAGCACATTCCAAAGGGCTAGAGGTGTAAGTGACCCTTCAGGGAAAGACCCTATTTTCCAAAACCCAAGCTGCCCAGCAGGGGTGGATGGAAACAGAGAATGAAAGTGGATAGAAAACCCAAGAGAGCACTTGGTTTCCCTTTGGAGACAGAGAAAAGGGAAGGGACGATTAACACCTCTGAGCTCAGCTTACATTTGTGCTGCAGTGCTGATTTCACCCACTGTTGAGATTGTTCCCTTTGTCTCTAGCTCTGGATTTGCTGCTGCCTCAAGGTGACTGGAGTTGACTGACCTTTGTTTGCAGTTCTGATGATTTTTCTCTGTCATCTTCTTCCTCATTCCTCCTACAAACTCCTTTACCCTCAAAACCAGCAGGTTACAGACCTAGGATAATTGAGGAATACTGGCAGCCCACCTCATCTATCAGTGCAGGTATTTGAAGGCCTCCAGACTCCTCAATCAATATTCCTATGCTCTATAGCCCCTACTATATACCAGGCACTGTTTTGGATACTATGCAAATATCATCTCTTGTGATCCTCACAACAACCTTGGGGAATAGAGCAAAGAGGCAGAGGTGATGGCAGGGCATTAGGAGAGGAGAGGATGTGATTCACCAAGATTCTCTGAAACTGTGTAAGGATTAACTCCAGAAATCATTCATTCGCATTGTGAGTACTATGAAGGATGGGGTGCTAAAGTGTCCAAACATGTGGAAGGCATAGGTGAGCAAGAAGACAGGCAGAAATGGCAGTAACAAGCCACAGGTCAGAGTCATGGTGCTCAGTAATTATTTTTTCTGTTAAAACTACATTATGGGATATTGAATTTTCTTCTTCATTTGTGGTGTGTGTGTGTGTGTGTGTGTGTGTGTATGTGTGTGTGTGTGTGTGTGTGTGTGTTATGCTGCCCTGGCTAAGCTTGAACCCATTTTCCTCTTGACTCTGTACATACTTGATTTTTAAAATAAAATGTTTCATTTTATTTGTTGTTGTTTATGTGTTTGCTTGTTTTCAGTCTCCCTGGCCATCTAGATTGAAAGAACAGGGAATAGTCATGGGCCCTATCCATTCAGATTATTATGAGAACTTTCACTTCCTCCATTTCCAATCTGATCTAATTTACTCCTCCTTAGGAAGCTTGGTGGCCCCCTGCTCCTGGACACTCACAGTGTTAATTACAACTTCAGTGTGGATGCCTGATTGACTTAGTCCCCTGTAGTTGAGAACTCTTGAGCTTAAGAAATACAGCAGCCTTCACCTCCCAAGTAGTTTGGATTATGGGCGAGACACATCATGCTCAATTTGATTCCGTACACACTTGTAAGGAAATATATCCTAGATTTTTAGGGGAGAAGTTTTTATATCAAATTTTCTTGCTATATGACTTTACCACATGACCTTTTATAAAAGCTGACTAATGTTAATTAATTAATATTATGGTGATAGCTATTGCTAATTGGCATGAGGAAGGAATACACTGGGAATCTGCGAGCAATAGTGATAGATAATATTATTAAATAATATTAGCATAATAACGACAGAATGTAAGCCTCCTGAATGTAGCCTCATCACCTAATATCATCTGCTTAATAAATGCTTAACCAACTAAGTTACTGAATTGAGTTTAAGTAAATGTAAATTGATGGGATTCCATCTAGATTCATGTAAACTTCAGTCATGTCCAGTCCTGGTTATGGGTCATGTGACTGCAGTAAGTCAAAAGAAATTTAACAGCTTTTGCTACATTAGAGGCAATAAGATGATTTGTCAGGAAATACTTGAGATATTTTCAATTGCATAGCAAAAGGTCCATTAACAATTCAGTACGTTCTAGTGTCCCTATTATGTATACTTTCTAAATAAATATTAATTTTCTCATCTCGTAAAACTGCTCACTCAATCAGTGGTTGATTTCCCCATACCCTTCTTCAACAAGTATGGAGAGCTAGGAGAATTCTCCAGTAATTGCTGTACAGTATATGTTATTTGTATTTCTGCCAAAACCAAGTAACTTATCTATGCCTGAAGTACAGGCTTCTTCCTAGAAGAGTAAGCAAAAGGCCTGGAGAATTGGCTTTCCATTCTTTATGTTATCAAAGTGAATGAAATGTTTACTTAAAATAAAAGGTCTTCAATGTAGAAACAAGGGATCTGGAGTAGAAAAAAGGTATTTTTATCTATGGTGGAACATGGGAGAGTAGAAGAATGTGAAATTAGGCAGAAAAGTAGCTATTACATATTATACATATCATATATTATATTTAGATCTAGAAGAGACCTTAAAGTAATTGAATAGAACTAAATGTAAATTGGTGGGATTCCATTTATATTCATGTAAACTTCAACCCATCATTTTATAGATGACCTCCAGAAAGGCTGTGACTTTCCTCAAAGCTCATATATGCTAAGTGGTAGGGTTGGGATAGGAATTGACAACCTCTGACTCCAAATCTATTATTATCTTTCTCACTTTAATAAGGAAATGAGGACTACTAAAATAGTAAAGTAATATAGAAAGTTGATCAATCAATTGATAAACATTTATTAGTCACCTATTGTGTGTCAGACTCTGAGGATACAAAAAGAGGCAAAAGAGAGTCCCTCCCCTCAAGCTGCTCACAATCTAATAAGGTAAACAAAAGGCACACAAGGTAGACAGATATGAGAGTTTCTTTCTTTCTTTCTTTCTTTCTTTCTTTCTTGCTTGCTTGCTTTCTTGCTTCCTTCCTTTCTTCTTCCTTCCCTCCCTCCCTTCTTCCTTGTTTCCTTCCTTCCTTCCCTCCTTCCCTCTCTCTCCCTCTCCTTCTATTTCTCTCTCTCTCTCTCTCTCTCTCTCTCTTTCTCTCTCTCTCTCTCCCCCTACACATACATACACACAGGATAACTAATGAATAATAGAGGAAAAGCATTAGAATTAAGATGGGTTGGGAAAGACATCATGTAAATTAATTTCATTTTAGTTGGGACTTAAAGGAAGCTGGGGAAATCAGTAGGCAGAATCGGATGGCCATCGTTATCCTTTCCAGCTCTATAACTGTGATCCTAATAATCCTTTTCTCTTTGTATCTTCTGCAAATTGGATAAGTATACCCTTTATGCCTCTATCCAGGTCACTGATAAAATTGGCAAATAGCACAGGATGAAACATTCCACTACATATTTTCCCAATTGGTATCAACCAGTCAAAGCTAACCATTCCAGTCATTTTGAATCTACCTAAAGCAATAATAATTTATCGTTTGTCAATCATCTATCATCTATCATAAGATAGTAGTATTCAAGTTTTTCATCACATCTACACATACACCCTGGTGAGACAGAAGATATCTTTATTGTTAATGTCTTTTCTTTTTTTTAAACTTTATTTCTATCTGTTTTCTTGTTTACATTATCCATTTTCATTACATTTTTGAATTACAAAATTTTCTCCCCATCTTGCCCCTGCCCCACCCCTAAAACAGCAATCCCACTGTAAAGCCCCATCCCCTGTTCTGCTCTCTTATTTTCTGGTAGGACAGGGAGGGTCTCCCTATCCCAGCCCCTGTATATCTTAATTCCTAGTTGCAGGTATTATAGAATTTTAAATTCTAGATACTTTCAATTCCTCCCTTGTCCTCAACCCCAACTGGAAGGACACTCAATTCAATACAGGCTGTGGATGTGTGATTATACAGGACATCTTCATAGTGGACATATTGTGACAGTGATCCTCTGTCTCTCCTTCCTATCCCTCCCCCCCTTGTTCTGTTCTCTACCCTGTCCCTGTCCCTTTACTG
>CM053594.1:147724287-147753762 GCA_028646575.1 Pseudocheirus occidentalis
CACCACCCCTAGACTCCTCCCACAACCTTATTGTATATTTATACCATAAAAATATAAGAAAAGGAAATATTTCCTTTTCTTTTATACCATAAAAATGAAGAGGAGCCCAAAGACGGTTAGGGCTGCCCGAGACCCCAAAATACCAACATGCCGGGTCCTGTGGAAAGAATTCCACTCAAGTCTTCTCAGCCAAGGAAAAAGTAAAGTTTATTGAAAGTTCAAGTTCACCACGTGGGGTGCTAGGCCATTTAAAGGTGCTCTCACAGAGCAAGTCTCTGCTAAGCTATTCTACAGCGCTCTCACAGAGCAAAGTCTCTATCTACTAAGGCATATAGAAGACGTGTTAGGATCTGAGGACATAATGACAAATATGAAACTTCTCTTGTTCTCAGGTGGCTTATATGAGGGATAGAGACAGAGGGAGAGAGAGAGACAGAGACAGAGAGACTGAAAGAAACAGAGAGGGAGACAGAGAGACAGACAGAGAAAGAGAGGAGAGGTGGAGAGAGAGTGAGAGTGAGAGCGAGAGCGAGAGGGAGAAACTTTTAGTATGCCCTTACTATGGGTCAGGTATTGTTCCAAGTGCTGAGGATACTAAATCAAGCAAGCAAGACAGTCCATCAGCTCTTTGAGCTCATACTTTGATAAAGGAAGATACCCATATAGGGGAACTGGTAAATGGGCATGGGGTACAAGCTGAGGCAATGTGTGGAGATGACACTGATTCAGGGAAAGATAAGGAAAAACTAACACAAAGAGAAACAGGCACAAAGTATATACAAAATAATCTTCAGTAGCCATGGTCCTGACAACTGGGGAGTTTTGTGTAGGGTAAGGCTATATTTTATATAGGGAAAGCTAGGGATACTAGGATGCAGCCATAAAAAGGGAGTACATTCTAGCTTTGAGAGAAAACCTGTTCAAAGGCAAGAAAGGGGGAAAGAGAATTTTTTGGGGCAAAGGAGTTGGAGGCACGGTTGACCTCGAGACTCTGATTTCAGATATATGGAACTACAGATATGTATGCACTACTCTTCAGTAATTTATGTCATTATTCAGTTGCCTGGGTCCTGAGAAGTTAATGGTTACCTACCTAGTATATTATCAGATTCAGAATTTGAACTCAGGGCTTCCTCACCTCAAGGCTGGTGCTCTATCCACTATATCACAGTGACTTGGCAGAGGATTAATGTAACAGTAAAAAATTCAATATGAATATAACAAAACCTAGTCCAATCAATGAGAAGGATTGAAGTTACATATGAAATGACTCACTTCCAGAGGAACTAGAATCCCCAATTGATTTGGCAAGGGACATAGAACAAATGGAGTTCTTATTAGTTTGCGGTCTGTTAATTTGTTCAGTTCTACTTTATCTCTTATTGGGAAATGTTTATTTAGTCGCTTGCCTTTGTTAATGGTTATTCATTTTCATTAAATTCTTTTAAAGAAATTACACCCTTCTCATCACTTCTATCCAATTAGGTATACCCTCAATTTTTTTTTCAACGTCAAACATTCCTGATTTGATTGTTCCATGTTTGATTTATTTTGCTTTTGATTTAGGTTTATTTGATTTTTTAACTTCCATGGGCCACTAGCCTCCAATTTGCTACAGGCTCAAAGATCCCAATGAATGGATTATTCCATGAACAGAATCGCCAAGTAAGTGGCTAGAGAAGAAACAAAGCATTTGTCCATTGCAGTTTCCTGGTCGACTGTTGCAAAGTAGTGAATGTTGCTCTGAATCCCCAAATATTATATTTTATATCAAATAGATTTTGATTATAGTGATGGAATTCACCACACAAATAACTTTGTATATACTTTCTACCATTTGTTATCTGTGGCACTGCTGGAAATGCCCTGGTGTCATGTTAAAATGCATATGGTGCAGAGGTAAGAACCTTCAGCCTCGAGGTCACACATGATCTTCTAGGTCCTTGGGTGTAGTCTTTTAACTGAATCCAAGTTTTACAGAACACACCCTTTTATTAAAGGGATTTGGTTCAGTTAAAGGATTGAATTTGAGAACTTAGAGGTTCCCCACTCCTGATTTAATGTTTGGAGATCCATGCCCCCCTGCAGGTAGGAAGGTAAGCTTCCCACCAGAGGCTATACCATAGATTAGAAGCATTCTGCCAGCAACTGGGCTCAAGCAATTAACCAAGGATGAAAAACTACTAGCAATTTGCTTCAGTTTTATTTACAAGACATTTTCTTCCTCTTGTACTATTAAGTTAGCTATGCACAATCTTTTCAGTACCAATGATTAGCCTAGCATCCATAAAATTGTCAATTGATGCCCTTTGGGCAAATGGTCCCCAGATATGTTTGGCAGCTGTCAAAGTCCCTTATCATTTTAAGCAGGCTGTTTGGAATAAAAGCCACCCAGGCACCAGCCCCTCTCTCAGTGGGTTTATGGAACAGGCCAGAAGGCCTGGAGAGGGTTTGAAGAAGGCCTCGTTTATTTTGCCAAGCTGAGGGCCTCCTCCCTGTTGTGCCCGGACTGACAGTCTATGGAATGCCTCTTGCTGTGTGAACCCTAATGGAAGTTGCAGATATTTTGTTTTAATAAAGGGCTCATTATCCCCATAAAATCCCAGTGTGAAGCAAGATGACTGTGGCCGTTTGCATAGAGCTGAAAGTCAGGATCTTTCAGAGCTTACAAATGTGCCAGTAACAACTGATTATCCTCCATTCCCCTTCAGTCACTTTCTCTGTGCACAAAGGTTGTTAATTTAGACCCTTTGCTTCTGGGGGTGGGGAAGGGGCTGTGGCTTGCTTATTGCTGCCTCTATGCCCTCTGCTGCAGAGAGACCACAGAGCTGGGAATAGGGGTGGCCCTTCCCCCAAGCCACAAAACCTTGACATCTGGAGAGAATTTCAACTTGCCTTTCACCCTCTGAAATGGAATCTGCTAGTTTCTTAAAAGCGGAGCAGAAGGATCACTCAACAAGAGATACAATTAACTTTTATCTGACAGGCCCATGACAGTGTTCTTGACTCTCCACAGAGGATTGGGGAGAGAGACCTTTCATTTGCTTGAAAGGTTTGTCCCAAACATTTCAGGTTCCAAAGGCTTTTCTGGCCTGTGAATAAAACCAGACAAGCTCACTTTACTGCTGCTGTTGCTATTTCTATGAAGTAGCTTTCACAGACATTGACCTGGCCCCATAGTAGATGTCCTGGCTGGGATGATTGCTGCTAGCATTGGCTTTACTGTGCTGAGGGGTTTTGGGAGGTTTGGGGGGAGTGAAGGAGCAAGAGAGGGAGAAATCCTGGGTTAATCTAATCAGGACTTAGACTGAGAATCTCCTTTTAAAGGCTGCCTATGGTAATTTTGAGAGGACTTCTTGAACCAAGGCTTGGGATTAAAATTTAATTAATTATAGTACTCTCAGATACTTCCAAGAGGTCACCTAATCTTCTGCATTCCTTTTGCTCAGACTTCACACAAAGTCATGAGAGAGAACAGTTGTCCTTGAAAAAGTCCAGGAAACTCAGCCCACTATCTGCCTTAGTGAAGTATTCCTTCCACTATTAAACAAACCATACTATATAAGTATAATTATATATTTACCAATTCAGTTAGTCATTAATTTTTTTAGTATATATTTATTAAGTACCTACTGTGGGTTAGCTGCTGGAGATACAAAGACTGAATGAAAAACTGCCTCTATTTCAAAAATTTACATTGTGCTTATAGTTCTTTAATAAGGAAATTTAAAAGTCTGTGAGCTAGATTAATTTTCTTTTTCTGTCCTTAGAGGAATCATTTATTAAGTACCTACTATGTGTGAGGAACTGTTAAACACTTTAAAAATATTTTTTTGGGGGGGGGGGAGAGCAGGGCTATTGGCGTTAAGTGACTTGCCCAAGGTCACATGGCTAGTAAGTGTTAAGTGTCTAAGGCCAAATTTGAACTCAGGTCCTTCTGATTCCACAGCCGATGCTCTATTCACTGCACCATCTAGCTCCCTCCACTTTGTAAATCTTATCTTCTTTGATCTTTGTAAAATCCTGGAAAAAAAGTGTTATTATTATCTCCATTTTACAATTGAAGAAACTGAGGCAGCCAAAGGTTAAGTGACTTGCCCAGTGTCATGTAGTAAGGGAGGCCAAATTTAAATTCAGGTAGATCTTCCTGACATCAGAGCCCAGTGACATAACTGCTATGCTACCTCCTCATCCTAATTATTTTCAAGTTAAATAGTTTGCATTCTTTCAACCTTGAACTTTTCTAGGTTCCCAGATGCCTTCTGTTATGATTCATTCCCAGATCATACACACCCCAGTTGCGCATATAGAATCATTCTACTCTATTGTTAAAAAAAAGAATGGGAACAGCTCCAACTCTCATTTTGCCAATGAAGGACTGAGAGGCTCAGAGTTTCATAGTCAGAGAACACACTTAAAATCTGGTCTCTTCACTCCATTCCAGTGCTCAATCATTGGCATGTTTATTCTAGAGTACTTTTCTGCTCCTAATTCCTAAAACTTCTATACACAACTGAGGTGATTTCCTATGTAACACCTCCACAAAATGTCTGCATCTCACATAGACTCTGTGACCTGTTGATACACAACAGTTGCCATAGTTTCAATTTTTATTTGTACCTATTTACTAAGCTTCCATTTGTACCTGGCATCTCATTGGAGGTGCTCTGGAGGTAGAGATAGGTAGTGAACATCTAATTTATTTCCTGTAATTGGAGAGTTTACAAACTAACAGGGAAGCAAAACAAATAGAGAAAAAGCCAAAGAATTCTCCCTTCTTGGGTATTTGCATTTAGTAATGGTGTTGATAATTTTCACATAATTAAAAAATGCACTCCATTTTAGACAATAATTTCAGCCTCCTTCACCACAAAACAATGTAAATGGTTAGTTTATGAATCATATCTATAAGTAAAATGTCATAAAGTTGGTTGTTTTTATCTCTTGCCCATGCTTATTGCTTAGAGGAGAAGCTAAACAGCTACCCATAAAGTATCTAAGAACCAGCCTCTGCCAATTTAGAGATTGATCTTGTGGAGTTGCCTGGGACTAAGATGTTAAATGATTTGTCCATAGTTATCCAGCTAGCAAATTAAGGTGTGAGAGGTAATGTGAACAACAGCTTTGGCACGTAGAGAGTGGGATGGATATGGCAGCACTTATGGTCCAGCAATCTGTCCATTCTAACATACTGCCCCTAAAGGGCCAATAAAATGATGTAAAGGTAGGGCGGCAAAGGGAGAAGGTACTAGCAAAAGGCAAAGAGTATCTCTTGGCATATTCAATCTCATGGTCTATTCAGGTTTAAAAGGCAATTAGACTTGTGGGGTCAGATACTCAATGGTAATGTATGGAGAATAATAATAATGGAGAAATGTGCATACCTTTCCATATAAATAAATTATGTGCTTTCTTATTATGTAAAGAAATGATGCCCTGATGGTGTTTGTTCCCGTGGTCTTTGCCTATTCAGAGAAGTCTTCATGGACATGTTGGTCTTTAACTTTATGATTTTTGAAGGATGGAGAAATGAAGTTTAATAAATGTTAACAGGATAATCTAGGTTATTATTGTTGTTCATCCTTTATTTTCTTTTTAAAATATTTATTTACTTTTAGTTTACAACATTTAGTTCCATAATCCCTTGATTTCAAATTTTCTCCCTCTCTTTTGTGCCCTCTTTCCCCAATGTAACCAAGATTAGGAGGGACATGGAAAATTGGGAAAGAATTTTTACAATCAGTGTCTCTGATAAATGTTTCATTTCTAAAATATACAGAGAACTGAGTCAAATTTATAAGAATACAAGTCATTCCTCAATTGGTAAATAGTCAAAGGATATGAACAGGAAGTTTTCAGAGGAAGAAATTAAAGATATCTATAAGCACACAAAAAACTTGCTCCAAATCACCACTGATTAGAGAAATGCAAATCAAAACAACTCTAAGGTATCACATTTCAATGGTAAGATTGGCTAAGATGACAAAACAGCAAAATGATAAATGCTGGAGAGGATGTGGAAAAATTGAAACACTAATGCATTGCTGGTGGAGCTGTGAACTGATCCAACCATTCTGGAGAGCAGTTTGGAACTATGCCCAAAGGACTATAAAAAAGTGCATATTCTTTGACCCAGCAATACCACTTCTTCCTTTATTTTCAAAGAGGACCACTGACATTATGTGTGATATCTTGACTTGGGCCTGAACTGGAGTTAAGTGAGGCAGAGCTGCAAAAAATCTTTCTTCCTGAGTATAAAGTCAAGGATGAGCAGCTTTCCAGAGGACTGCTGCTGTGAATAGCTCTAAGGTTCTCATCACCACCCCTAGATCACATTGTCTTAATCTCTCAGTCAAAAAAATCGTATTTCTTTTTGCGTGGATATTAGTTTCCAATCATCCTTAACTCACTTATCCTTAAGGGGTACAAGTTACAGAGTATAAAATTCTCCCACCTCTAGATCAGAGTAAATCATGATCTTGTCAGTCAGCACTAAGTACCCGAGGAGAGGTCTTTCATCTTTGTTTGAGGTTGGCTCCCTAATTCTATGGTTCTTCTTCCATGGGTCCAGCTTCCTGGATCTACCCAACTATTACCTGGATTCACAGGCAGCAGCTCTCAGCTCCTCGTCCAGCTCCACGTCCAGTTCCTTGTCCAGTTCACATTCCATATTGAAGCTTACAGTGTCCAGTCCACCTCAAGTTCTTCACAGTTTTTGTTTCTGGGAAGATAAAGCTTAACAGAGCCACAGTAATATTCATTCATGTTGCAAGGACTGTCATCAATTCACTTTCTGCCTGTGAAATCAACATAGACCCACAAACAAGATCTGAGAAGTCAACATAAATCATCAGTTTAGTACCAGGACCTCTGAAAATATCAGTAAAATCCTGCTCCAGGACTTCTGTAAACAGACAACAAGAAAATCATCTTTCAGGGCTTTTGAACCAGAAGTAAGGTCGCAGGGCTTCTGTAACAACAACAACATCCTCTATCAGCCAACAAATCTGACAAAGTAATACCAGCACAGACAGACAAAGCACCAGCACCACAGTCATGCTTCCTACCAGTTCTGCTCTCTCCCAGTTTGTTCTCCTCCTTTTATATCATCAATTCCTTCCTGTTCCACCCACCTTTTATGTCCTTCTTGTTCCTGTCTTTGGCAAGTCCCTCCCACTGTGGGATTCACAGGTTCTGTTTCTTAACAAAGACAATACAATCAGGACAAGACTCAAAAGAAACTTGAACTGAAACAAGGTGCTAAGTATTCATTTGCTTGCCATTACACTTAGTCATTGAAGTCCAGTGGCAGGACTGGCAATGGCCCAGGAAACAGGAGGTGACTTTAGTGTCCTCGATGCCTGGCCAAGAAAGGTGGAAACACAGAGATAAGGGACCCCTTCAAATGAACAGTGTGATGCCTCCTAGGGATACATAGATGAAAAAGCTCATAGTTCCTATCCTTGAGGAACTTATGATTGTATAGGGGGCATTAGTGGGAAGAGGGAAAAAAGACTAAGACAATAACCAAGTTAGAATATGATTAGTGCATATAAGAAACCAGTCAACAAGGATTTATTAAAGAAAGTCAAAGACCAGGTATCTGCCCTCAGTGTGCATCCAAATGGGGGGCGGGTGGGAGAAAACCTACAAACAACTTTTAGTTATGCACATATAAGATATATACAATAGAAGTGGAAGGCAATCTCAGAGGTAAGGCACTAGTGGTGGTGGTGGTAAAAGCGGAGATGAAGAAAGAAAGGCCTTTTGCAGAATGAGGGATTTAGGTTGAGATTTTAAGGAAACTAGGAGGTAGAGGTGAGGAGGGAGAACATTCCAGGCATGAGGAACAGCCTGTGAAAAGGAGATGGAGTGTTTTGTGTGAGGAATAACAAAGGAACCAGTGTCACTGTATCATAGAAAGAGAGGAAAAAAAGTATAAAAACACTAAAAAGGTAGAAAGAGGCCAGGTTTGGAAAAATCTTAAAACACTTGGAGAATATAACCTGGATGTATTAGGGAACCAGAAGTTTATTAAGCAGGAGGCTTTAGATGGACCGCTTTGGTAGCTGGGTGAAAGGTAGACTAGAAACCAAATGGGGTGGGAGGGAGCGGCTGGGTAGTGCAGTGAATAGAGCACTGGCCCTGAAGTCAAGAGGACCTGAGTTCAAATGTGGCCTCAGACACAACACTTATTAGCTGTGTGATCTTGGATAAGTCACTTCACGCCAACTGCTCTGCCTTCCCCCTCCAAAAATAAAAAAAAAAACAGAAACCAAACAGGAAGACAGGAGAGATCATAGGAAGGAGAAAGTCTAGGAGGGCTCAGGGGAATCAGAGAGGGCTTCATGATGAAGGTAGACTCCCAAACTGAACCTTAAAAGAAAGAGTAGGTGGAGATGTGGAAGGATTCTAAAAGGAATAAACACAAGAGAAGTTGAATGGAAAGGACAAACTAGTCAGGGTAATGGCTGGATGGAATAGGATGTTCTTTTTCCTTTTATCACACATAGCAAAACAAAATGGTATTACACTAATTATAAACTAATTTCTGGACCAAAGTATTCCATAATATGTTTTGTGAAGTGCAGGTCATTATTTTGACTTGGTGTGATTTTGTATTTTTAAATATATTATTATTCTTCAGCAAGTCAGTGGATCTGTGAGCTTGATGATATAGGTGTTCCTAGAGAGGTCATGGTGCTAGAATTTGCTTTAAGACAGAATGTCTATTAGAACCTTGCCTTTAAAACTAGAAACGTGTTTTAAACAGTGGAAAGAAAAATGCTTCTTAAATAGCAATAAGATAATTCTTTTGTTACCATTATTATTTTGAGTGTGCTTACTAGATAGATACCATGGACGTTCATATATACCACAAATGAATGAAGAAATCATATCTCCCCCCAAGATGTGAATACATCAGGGAGATATAGAGCTGACTCAGGCCCTTTTGAAAACAGTGACGCTATTTCAGGCTTTGTAGTCAATGAATAAATTGCTCCTCTCAATCACATGGCTAGTCAATAGGAACCAGTTACAGAAAGTCCATACATGTACTTCCTTCATTATAGGAAGCAGCTGCCTTGTGCCTCCACGTGGGGATGCCATCTTAGAAAGCTGATATGGTCTGCACATGTTCCAGATTTCTGTTATGCTGCTAATCCCTGATATGGGGTAACTATGGTGTTAGGTATTTAAGGTTCTACCCCTCCTAAAATATTTGCATTTTAATAGAGAACTTTTAGAGACAGAAAAGCCCCTAAGACCTAAAGATGTGTCCCTCTCTTCATACATACCAGACAGACAACTGCCTACTTGGAAGGCTAGCCTGTATGTAAGATTATATTGCCTTTTGCTGATACACATAGGCACACAGGAATTTTGACAGGATGTCCTTACTGGGTATATTATGTTACTACAGAGTACTGCAAGCTTCTCTCACTTCAGTCTGTGGGCTCCATTTGGGTGGGCCTCAGAGAAATGTTTTCCAAGCTTTTTGCTAAACACTATATTGCATGAATGTCCCAAAGCTGGACTCCTCCCCGCCTTTTTCTCCAATGCATTACATTTATAAATAAACTAACAATAAATGATAGAACCATCCACTTTTCCTAGGCCTCCTCAGAAGGGGGAATGGATTTACCAAGGTCCTGAATGTTTGAACTTTCATCCTGTTTTAGGTCATGATGAGAAAGTCAAGGCTTAAAAACAGAAATTCCAGGTCTTCTTCCCAAACTGCCCCATTTTGAAAGACGGAATCATGCATCGAGTTTCCTCTAGCTACTCTGGCTGTTTCCAACTTGTACAGCAAGAAAGCTTAAAAGGCAATTAGGGTTTTTGGGTCAGATATTCAATGGTAAAAAAAAAACAGGGGGGAGGGCTGCCAAAGGAGGCGGGTACAGAATCCCACAAAGAAAACAACCTCTTTTTGAAACTGGAAACTTTAAAGGAAGATTTATGAACTTTTGGGTTTATGAAACCATCTGGTGCTTTGGAGTTTGTTAGACCCTTTGCTTTGACAGTTCAAAGTTTGGAGATTTTTTTCCCCCTGCCCTTGAACAGCTTAATTCAGTCTGTACGTTGACATTTTAGAGGCCAGCTCTTTTAACTTACTGGACAACTTGTAAAAATCAGTAAAATTTAGAGGAATATACCTGTAACTTTTTAACAGCGGTTTTACTGTTTGCTACATGCATTAAGAAACGCGGCTTGTGAACTCTGACTCTTCAGTCTGCTCGGTTTCCTTGCAGGAGCACTGGGTAATTTTGGTTATGTTTTGACAGTTGGTAACCTTTGACCTTCTTCAATAAAATGTTTAGGCTGAGGAGGACCAAAAAGAGCTTTCAGATGGAATATTTTCAGGCTCTTTTTGAGAGAGAGCAATCTTTCCCTGCTTTGGGCCCAGCAAACCCTTATATAACGATGATCTCTCATCTCTATACAGAGTGCTGGTGGACCAAATTGGATCAAAAGCCAGCTTAATATGTTTGAAAAATCCACATCCGCATTGTAGAACAGAAACATTCTATGGAAATCAATAATATCATATTCAGGCAGTCCTTACTTCAAAGAGAATCCTCTGTGTGTTCTCAATTTCAAAAGAAAATGGGGAAAATGAGAACAGGGTGCCTAAGTTTTCTCTGCTTAATTCTATTTGTAACCCAGCTGAGATGTAGAATGTTTCTTTACTGCTCTCTGAAGGGTCCCCAAGGACCAGGGGTGCAGGGCAATCTGCTTATTAATTGCCTGCACCTGCAATAATCCTGTACACTTAAGTTACAGGAGTGGCAAACTGTCTTCCACCCCCTGCTTTTGGAATGCAAATGATCTGTACTTTATTGAAGGAGAAGTATTCTAGGGAGGAAATAAAAACAGAAAATCCATGATAAAGTACCTTAACCCTTTAGCACCCTGAGATTGTACTCATTTGGGTCTGTTATCCCTAAGCATTGTGTCCATTGTGCTTTTGGAGAAACCACCTGAGCTTAGAACCTTCCTAGGCATGAAATTTTTAAACTACAGAATCACTTAAGAGGCACAGATTGATTATCTATCTTATGAGAAATGCTTTCAAATATACATGTATACCTCACTTTGAAGGTAAATAAAGGTCAGACAGTTTAGAAGCTGAAAAAGCCTAGACTTCAACCAATGAAGCTTCATTTGCATAGACTCCGTGATTGTTTTTTGTACAGCTGCGCTCATGCACCCTCAATTCGCATAACTAACATTTATTTAAGTGCCTACTGTGTGCCACACACTGTGATAAGCACTTTACAATTATTATCTCATGAAGCATTAGCAAGAACTAGAAGGCCAAGTGTTAAGCATTCTGGAGCAGCAGCATCCTGAATAAGCCACTCTTTAGCAGAAATGTGGGCTTCCCTTTTCTCCCTGAGATGTTTGCCTGAAGTGGTATCTGGGATGTGTAATAGCTGAGGCATTATGGTAGTCCCATTGTGGAAGAGTTGTAAAGCTGTTAGAGAGAGGGTGAAGGATTAGATCTAGTGTACTGGCCTGTTTCTTGATTTTATTTTCTTCCTTTTGACATAATGTCAAAGGTCACCCTTGGAAATGTTAACCCTTCCCTGGTCTCTGTGGCAAGGTCTTTTATTTTTTTCCCTCAAACTGTGAGAAATTTCAGTGAGAACCTTTCTTCAACCAAGTCTTATTCTGTCGAAGACTATGTGTGGAATGGAGAATCAAATTGAATATGGAGAACTTTAAATGGTTCTAGATGGCCACATTTTTGGATATTTATGGGATGATAAACGATTATATGTGTACCTCTCAACATTTATCTAATTTTCATCCAGCCAGCATTTGACTTTATTCTTAGATCACAATAGGGTTTAGACTTTAGAAGTATTCTAGAGTTCATCTGTTAGTTAGGTGGCACAGTGGATAGAGTCAGGAAGACTCATATTTGTGAGTTCAAATTTATCCTCAGACACTTGCTAGCTGTCTGAACTTGGTCAAGTCACTAAACTCTGTTTGCCTCAGTTTCTCATCTGTAAAATTAGCTGGAGAATGAAATGGCAAACCACTCTACTATCTTTGCCAAGAAAACCCCAAACAGAGTCACCAAGAGTTGGTACAATTGAACAATAACCAGAATTACTTTACCCAACCCCCCTCCCCCCCCCTTTTCAAATAATGAAACAGGACCAGAAGAGGAGAAATTATTTGCTCAAGATAGTATAGTCAGTAAACAGAAGTCTGCAATTAACTGAGATCTTGCCATGGTGGAGTAGAAAGCAAATGCTATATTCCAAGTCAAAGGGCCAGGGTTTTAGTCCTAATTCCCTGATTCTTTGTGATTTGGGGCAAATCTCAAATTGCGTGTCTTAATTTGTTTATCTATAAAATGAGGAGGATAGATTAGCTTACTCTATGGTACCTTCTGACTCTAAATCTATGACTCTAAATCCATTATATTTTCCTTTAATGAAAAATACTTTATCTTCTTAAAAAGCTTAATTATTGTAACCATCCTTTCATTTATTTTTTTCTTATAATCACCTAATTAAGAATGGATGTAGTTTTAATAGTTTATTATTTCCTTATTTGTTTCAGATATGCATTCTATTCTGTTTTGCTGCAATAACGTTTAATAATTTAAAATATATTTAATTTTAAACATAATTTTAAAAGCTCCTTGGAACAATGAAGTCATATAGGCATGAAATGTAACAATGAAAATTTCTTTGCTAATAGATCTTCCATATTCATCTGTGAATATTGACCTACAGATGTGTAAAATAATAAAGATATTTTTTCAATGAAATGTTTCTTTTCTTTAGAGAGGTCAGGTAGCAGTCAAATGGAAAACTTCCTTAGACTGTGGGTCAGGAGAACTGGAAATTTAGTCCTGGTTCTGCTTTTCTGCATCCTTAAGCAAGTTGCTTCTTTCTGTGGCACAATTTTCACATCTGGAAAACGAGAAGGTTAGATGATCTCTAAAGTCCCTTCTATCTCCGATATTCTGTGACCTTTCTAAGTTCTCTCCTCCTGGGACAGCTGAATTTGAGATTGTCATTTCAGTTTGACCTTTAGGGTTTTAGGACATGGTCTGCCATAATGCCAGAGAAAAGAGAATTCATTTTGTCATATGACATGTTTCTTAATTGGAGATATCTTGGAGCTTTCACATCCTTCAGCCCCTCTAACTACTGTTATCATAAACAAAAAAATCAGTTATTTTATCTGGTGTCATAACTCAGACCCTATTCCTCTTCAATTTTAAGAAACTTCTTATTTACATAATTGCTTTAAAAAGGAGCAAATAGAAATCCTGTCTACCTTTTCTACTTAACCAGACATGTCTTCTCCATACCCCATGTAGTGAATTCACTGGAGGAGTAGCAGCCTGATCTTGTTCTCCCTCCCCCACCCTCCCTCCAGGCCTCCACACACACACACACACCACACTATAAGTGCTGCTGCAGGGGGGCAGTTGGAGATTTGGATGTTTTTCTGATTATTTACTCAATTTCGCTGGAACAAAGCCACAGATTGCTTCATAAGTATCCGGGGAACTTGCCAGCCCTGACTTGTTGATCATCCCTTGGAGATTTTTACAATTATCACTGGTTTTTGAGGAAAAATGGGTGCATGTATCTGACGGTTTTGTTGAGGTCTTACAGTAAAAGGCTTGCTTTAGTAGTTTTAATGTTAAGGGTGGCAGTGGAAAATGATATATTTTTAGAAGCAAAGTGACCCCAGGGTCCTGGGTAAAATGCAGAGAAAGAAAGTCATGGTTAACTTAGGAATACTGGACATAAGCCCAGAAAAAAGTCATGATGGGTATTTGGCCAAACTTCTTGGGTCAATCTTTTTGCAGCAGCCTTGATTCCTATCAGTGTGTCTGAAGTAGTTGCATTTTTAGGATTTTTAAATTATTTTAATTAATTTTTAAAAACAGCAATTGAACACAATTTAAACACATTCATCAGGGTCTCCAAATTCACAAATAGTGGCTATGGAATGGAAAATATTGTGGCATTTCATCTCCCTGTGGAACAAACTTCAGAGTCCGTAATCTAGACTAGGGGCCAGACAGATTTTCAGTGGGACAAATTGTGATTTCCATAGTAATTATGGATAATGAATTCACTGTCACTACATGTAAACACTGCACCATTTGTTATATCTAGTGATGTAAGAAAGAATAGAATTCAGGGAATCAGGAGACCTGAGTTTTAGTTATATGTTTGACATTAACTAATTTTGCCATCAACTTGATCAAATATTTTAATTTCTTGGGCCTCAGTTTCCTTATATGTAAAATAAAGGGTTTGATATCCATGGGTACTATTTAGCTCTAACAACGTCATCCATCTCTGATGGACTTGGCTCTATATGACTTGAGGGAAAAGTGTTTACATAAATATATAATAGTGAGAAAGGAAGTGTGAAATCTTAAAATTTTCTCTTCTGCCCTTTGAGGTTTCTCTCCCACTAAGTGAATATACAGCTTGATGAGTCTCATTTTGTTTATTGTATCATAGTTAATACATTTGTATAAAATCTAGCTTCAAATAGTTTTTCCTAATTAAAAAAAATTAAGTTTTTTCAGTGTTCATTTTTTAAGCAGTAAAAATCTCATTTTCCTTATGTGATGCTTAGGAATTTGGGGGAAATTTTTTTTTAAATATATTTTCATTGTCATTTTTTGCACATTTAACATTTCCAAATGTATTTCTCACACTCCAAGAAAGCAATCCTGCATAAAACAGCATAGAAAAGAGGGGAAAAGAAAAAATGATTTAGCAAAACTAACCAATATATTAAAAATGGGAGAGATGTCTTTTTTCCTATCATTAGCTTTATCATTAAAATTTCACAGTTGTAAGTTTCAATTATTTTGTTCTTGTTCTTTCCATTTACACTGTCATAACCATTTTATATACTGTTTTCGTGGTTCTATTAACTTTAGCTTGCATCAGTCCATAAATCCTCCCGTTCTTCTCTCTATTGGTCACATTCATCATTGTTTGCATCACAGTAATGTGCTATTATATTCATGTACCACAACTTGTTTAGCCATTCCCTATTGGCTATGTACTTTGTTTCCAGTTCTTTGCTTTTATGAAAAGTGGCACTATAAATATCTTGGCAGAATAGAGGGCCTTCCTTTTTCTCCTTGACTTTCTTGATACTTAGTGAATCTCTGGGTCAAAGGAGAAGGACATTTTACATGCCTTTTTTTTTTTTTTTACATAATTCCACACTGCTTTCCAAAATGGTTGGATTAATTCAAAGCTCCATATTAGTGGGTATTGCTCTCCATCATGAAGAAAGAGCAGTAGTTCTTGAACATTCCACATAATGAAGTATACACTTTAAAGTTAGAATAGAGTACATGGGTTGACGAGGTTGTGCAGTGAATAGAACACGGGCCCTGGAGTGGGGGGGGGGGAATCTTAGTTCAAATCCAGCCTCAGACACTTGACACACTAGTCATGTGACTTTGAGCAAGTCACTTATCCCCGATTGCCCTGCCTTCCCCCCTGCAAAAAAAAAAAAGAATACATGTACTTTTGTCTAATTGCTTTGAAAGCTGGGTTGCAGCTTCTCTGTGATTATTTTTTCCATAATTTTTATTGTTACCATTTTACAGATGATGAAATAAAGGCCCATCATAGGTAAATGAGTTATCCAAGGTCCCACAGTTGTTAAGTAGCAAAACTAGTTTTTTAATTTTTTCTTTAAACAGTCTTGTTCACTTGAATATTGACACAATATTATATACATACATTTGTATATATATTTGTATATATTTTGTGTATATATTTGTATATGTATACATATATACATTTATATAAATATATACATTTATAATACACATGTGATATAGTTGCCCACTACAATAGTTTATACTACAAAGATATCAAAGACAAAAGTAAAGGACCCATAAATACACATACATTTTGTTGTAAGAAAGAACTGGACACTAAGAGATTGTTCAGGAATAGCTAAACAATTTAAGGTATATGAATATAATAGAATATTATTGTGCTATAAGAGATGACAAAAGGAATAGATTCAGGGAAATATGGCAAGAATTTATGAAAGTACTGTTGTGAAGTGATCAGAAACAAGAGACTGTAGCAATGCAGAGAAAAAAGAAATTGACACTTAAGGATACTAATCAGTCCAGAGGTCTGAGGAAGAAACAAAGTACTTTCTTCCTGATAGAAAGGTAATGGAGTTGACATGCAAAATGACACCTATATTTTTGTGTGGGACCAGTGTGTGATTTTGCTTTACTTAGATACATTTGTTTTATATGAGGATGGATTTACTTAGGGGAAGATTTTGATGGAAAGATGAACAATATCAGTGTTTGTCTTATATAAACTCAGATAAATAACATTTTTTTCAAAATAAAATAATATCTCAACATTTATTAAAAGTTGCTAAGAAAGAAACCAAATAAATAGTTAATTTCATTATTTCTCCTCTTTTCACAAACTGAAAAAATAATCTATCAAAAAAGTTGAAGTCCATGGTCCATTTATTTGTCAGGTGACTTACTTTTTGATTTATTATATTTATGTACTGTCTACTTTGGTTTTGAAACAACTCTGTATTTTGCATCTTATGACAAGCTAAATGGCAGTTTTTCTTTTGTTTAGTAAAGTTTTTCTTAAAGACAAATTTTAAATCAAAAGATTACATCAGGGTTTACTTGTAAATTGAATAGTGCTTTGGAGAGAAAGTGCCCTACATGCTACGTAACTGCTTTTGTGTATATCAATAAACATAAGAGGAAAAATTAATTTTGTCATGTGCAGCCCAAGAAAGGTCATACTGGTCCGTGTCCATCTTCATTTAATCTCTGGATCTCATTTACTCTGGGTCGAACCAGTTATGAGTGATAGAAATGCAAATGTTGGCACTTGCTTTGGTCATGAGCAATTTATAGGCTATGACTGAATGGTTTTGGATATTCCTTGTATGCCTTTTTTTTTTCTGAGTCTGCTCTCAGACATTTCCAGAGGGATCAGAGAGAATAAAGAGGTTGGAATTAAGGGGGTGATACAGCTTGGGTTGTTATGTAAATTAAGGTTTATTTGCCGTTTTTCAAGGGTTAAGTGATATGCTGTCTAGCATTGAGGTAAGTGCTTCAAATTGGTGGCAGTTCAAATCCTACCAGGCAGAAGTAGGAGACTGGCAGAGGGTCTTCCTTAGGCCTAATTAAAAAAAACATGGCTTTTTGAATCATTGGTGCAAGATGGAAAAGCAGTAACTTCTGGGTAGCACTTTTCTTCATAATGGTACTTTATTAATACAAGTGGAAGTGACTACATTTTCTACTTATTTCATGTTTGCATTCATCTTGTAAATTTCCTTGAATACTTTCATGGCTTCTAGGCAAGGTCAGGTAGAAGCAAGGTAGTTTTTCCATTCATTTTTATGGCTATTTTCTGTTTGGAAGTAATCACTCAGGAAATGATGAAGATCTTTGAGATCTTTGATGCTTCATAGATGTTAGGCATGCATATTCAGTCTAATGATATCATTTTCTCCATCAACCTTCCCTTCTCCCCACTAAATAAACATACTGACATTTGGCTATGCAAACAGCTATTCTCATCTATCTATGTAATTTACAAATTTATCTTTTTGAGAATTTGGTCCTTTAGGTCACAAAGACTGCCTTTGAATTGTCTGAACAGTGATTGGCAAATTGAGAATTTTTTAGAAATGGCAGAAATATTAAAATGATATAACAATTTAGAATATGTTTCTTTTTTCCATTCCATGCAAAAGCTTAACATAGGATGGCATATTAGTTACAGAACGCATAACTTCTGTCAGTGAGGCATTGCAGGATAAAAGACTTCTTACAGATCTTTTTTAAATTAGTTTCTGTCATTTCAAAACAACATATCCCATTACAACTTGAAAATATACTTTAATTATATTAATCTCTTTTTCTTCTTTTTGACTTTATAGCACCTATGAAATTATCTTTTCAGGGAGTTACCATTGAGAAACATCCTTTAGGAATGCAAACGAGTGGGTGTTGTTGTACAAGTTACAGTATTAGAGAGTTGCAGGGGATGTTGAGGTGCTTAAGTGACTTGTCCAGGATCACGCTTCCAGTTGGTGTCCAAAGTATCCAAACTTTTCTGACTCCAATGCCAATTCTCTATTTACTGTACCATGTGGCTATCTAAAATAAATACCCTTCAAAAATCTTAAAACTAAGGAAAAAGTACAGGGGGACAAAGGCATCCCCCCTTTCAGATATAAGGTGCTGTTTATTTTTAAAGATATTAAATACAACATTAGTTACCTTTCTAAAGACATTTAGTACAGTAGAATGGGATACTTGCATATTGAACTCTAAAGTAATGATAATTCATTTTGTCAAGAAAGAGTGGAAGGTCTGTACTGTTTCATGAGTTGAAATACATACACTGCAATGGTAAACATTGTCTGGAGCTTTTCAAAACTTGAATTTGTGCCTTGGAAAATAGGATTTTAACTATAACCACAGTCACAAAGAAGACTGCTTGCAATAGACTATCAATACCTTAGTATAGGAGTGGGGAACTTGCAGACACCCCATGTGGCCCACCCCTGCATTAGCAAGTGGGCTGGTCTCTTCTGTTTATCAGATATCCTCAGAGGCAATGTATGAGAGCTGACAAGGAAGTGTATTTCTGAGATATCCCTTGAGATAACACAGATTCACACAGCTTTAACCATCACTGCAAGACTTCTAGTATAATCAGAAGTGAAGGGTTTAGGTGTGCACCAAATTTCAGGCTGTATCACTAAAGCTTACATCCCTATGAATAGACACTAAGAGTTGAGGAAAAAATATCCAGCATGGTGGCATTGCTAGCAGGAGGCCATGGTAGCATTCTTAGAATTCTAATCCCACCTGTGTCAGTAACACACAAATTGTGGTTACTTGTAATGTAAGATGGATATTTTGCCAAAATGTAGATAAATACTTTAGCTAGATACTGTAGCTAGGTAGGGCAGTATATAGAGTGTTGAACTCTATCAGGAATCAGGAAGACTCATCTTGAATTCAAATATGGCTTCTGCTTTTTAATAACTGTGACTCTGGACAAATAACTGAAACCTGTTTGCCTCAATTTGCTCATGCATAAAATGAACTGGAATAGGAAATGGCAAACCATTCTCATATTTCTGCCAAGACAACCCCAAATGGGGTCACAAAGAGTCAGACATGACTAAAAGATGACTGAACACCAAACTAGACACCTTTGCCAGGCAGATCAGTCTTGAAATGTTAACTTGCTAAGTCATACTGTTTATCTATCTTCAGCTGCAAGTGTCATATGTGTTTTTAAATTTTCAGACTTATTTAATATTTTTTTTTACTCACTGGAGGGCAAGAGAAATGTAGAAGAAGGAACCAATGGAGATTTCAAATGGCTCAGTGGTCACTGAGGTTACTGAGGTAACTGACAGCTCTGACAGTACTTACTTCTAGTGAAATCATGTTTGACTTCCCACCCAACTGTATATATTTATTCAGAAAGCACTTATTTTAATTGGTTGTTCTGCATTGTACACATTAACAGCAACATTGTATGATGATCGACTATAAATGACTTAGCTATTCTCAGCAATACAATGATCCAAGACAAATCCAAAGGACTCTTGATAAAAAATCCTATCCATCTCCAGAGGAAGAACTGATGGAGTCTGAATGTAGATCAAAGCATGCTATTTCTACTTTCTTCTGTGTATGTGTGTGTATTTTCCTTTTGGTCTATTTCTTCTTTCACAATGACTAATATGGAAATACCTTTTACATGATTGCATGTACATAATCCATATCAAATTGCTTGCCATCTCAGGGAGGAGAAAATAGAGGGAGAAAGGGAGCAAATTCAGAACTCAAAATGTTTAAAAATTAATGTTAAAATTTAGAAAAAATAAAGTATTATTAAAATGAATTATCTATTCTGGCCATTGTGGAAGATATGAAAGAAGGGAAAGTATGAACTCAACCTTCTAGGAATGTAACAACTTATTTGGGATAATAGGTCCACTATAAGAAGCATCCAAGATGATAATCAAGTTAATGATCACAGATAGATACTTTGATACTTCCATTAATATGCACCTCCCTTCTGTGTTTTTTTTTCCCTAGTGGTATGAATAGTGACAGACTTGTGTCCTCTTATTCACCATGGAGTTCTTGTCCACATCCTTATAGTAGAGCCCTGCAGGGATTGTACTCAATATATTATGGATCTGCCTTGTTTTACATTTCTTGATAGTGTTTGGATTCAAGCAGATCTTATGGCCTCTTCCATAGGGTAGCCTTCTCTTAGAGAATTTTAGAACTGGAGGTGAGTTCAGAGTTTATAGATGATTTATTCTAACTCTTTCATTTTCCAAACTCAGCAAATTTTGCCAACAGAGATGAAGTGATTCACCCAAACTTGTTAGTTACAGAACTGAGACTGGTACCCAAATCATTTGATTCCTAGTACAATGCTCTTTTCCCCCCACATAATAATATAGCACAAACATTTATATGTTTTGAAATGTCAAGTAATAAGTGATCAATGTAAATTTGGTGATTTTTAACCCTAATTAGAATTATAAATTAGTTTCCATATTGACTGGGCTGTTTGTGGTGAGACCTTTTAAATATATACTAATAACTATCTATCCATCTATCCATCTATCCATTTATCTATCTATCTATCTTTTTGTATATGCACAACACATGTAAGTATGTATGTATGTTTGTGTATGTATGTATGCACGTATGTATGTGAAATTGCCCATTGTTACTGAGACATGAACCTAGGAGAATATTTCTTCTAGGAGTTGTGGTAAGCATATGATGAGCAATTGACACTTTTCTCTTGTCTCTTAGTCATCCTTGTGACTAACAACACACATTTGGTCAGGGCCTGGGAAAACATTTGTCTTTATGAGAGCCACCCACAATATTATTTTTCCAAACAATTGTCTAGAGCACACCACAGCTGACTGAGAGATAGGAAATAAAGTCCTGTTGTGCTTATTGTCTGTTGATTGAAAAAACAATAACAACCAACAACAACACACACACATTTTACTCAGTGCAACAAAGCATGACATTTGGGGAGTCTTCTCAACAAATAACATATCTCTCATGTCTATGTTAAGACCATTAATGACTCAATGATAAATGCTACCAAAAAGGTAGCTTTGGTCAATGATTGCTTGAATATCAAAATCAGGTGGGACATAAAATAAATACAGATGCTTTCCACAGGTGCTCACTTATGTCACAGAAGATATCTTCTGTCATTTTTAATTGGAAAAAAAGGATTACCTATAAATAATGAATCACTCCAGGTCAGCCAATCAACAATAATTTAAATATTTACTACATACTAGACATGGGGGTACAAAGGAAAAAAAATTCTGGTTCTCACGGAGTTTATATTCTATTTGGGTAACAGATGTGCAAGTGCATAAATACAAAATCTATATAAAGTAAATAACTGCATCCTAATTTCACCAGCACTTAAAAAATTAAGGGGTGATAAATACATTCTAAATGTCATCTTCAATACAGAATACCATTTGCAAATGACACCAAAGTTAATATTAACACATAAACTCAAAATATCAAGATGTTCATCATCAAAAATGCAAATTGGTTGGAATTGAACTTGATGATATTATACTTACTGTGTTAAGTCCTGGGACACTACAGGGGCTTATACTGACAAACAAAACAACATAGTAAACAAAGAATGAGTATTGCCCAGATGATTCTATCATTCTTTGAAGTTTTATGGACAAGCCTTTTATAATGAGAGAGAGAGACAGAGAGACACAGAGAGGCAGAGGCAGAGACACAGAGAGAGACAGAGAGAGAGAGACAGAGAGAGATAGACAGACAGAGAGACAGAGAAAGAGAGAAAGAGAGAGAGAGAGAGAGAGAGAGAGAGAGAGAGAGAGAGAGAGAAAGAGAGAGAGAGAGAGAGAATGGGAGATTGGGCTACCTCACATATGGGATATCACATATCCCTTTTAATGATTATATGCCATCCCTGTCATAGAAATCTATTTTTAGCACCACTTTCCTCCTAACAATGGCATATAACTATGAATCATGGATCACTTATTCTCAGAAGAATTGATTATATGTTCCAAATGGCAATGGAAAGACATGGTGGTTGAGGACAGACTTCAGAATATTACTGGTGATTGCTTCTATGTGAAAAATGGAGATATGTATGACTGGATAAATGAACGGCTTCAGTGTTGATATTCAGGAAATGTTATAAGAACCAAAAGAAAGGAAGAAGACCTACAGATCTTTGGGAATGAATAAACGAATGAAAAAAATACTTCTTAAGTGTTCACCATGTGTCAGACACTGTGCTAACACTGGAGATAAAAATACAAAAGACATTTTTTTTTCTTCTCTCCTATTAGTCATCCTTGCGATTAACAACATGTATTTGGTCAGTGTTTGCTTGGGAAAACATTTTTCATTGTGAGAGCCACCCACAAATATAATTTTTGCCCACAGGCATCTTAGATTCTAAAAGCAGGAGTGGGCCCCTCTAGGGAAGTTGTAGCAAGAAAAAGATAAAATGACAGAGATAATGAATTGACCCACAGGGCAACTAATGATCAGGACCCTTGATGGAGGATTTATGAAAAATCAAGGATAGGGATTTGTTTAGATTGAAAACATATAAATTTGTATAATCTAGGCTAGTGGAGGCAGTGTCTACATGGATATGATCATGGATTCATTGATCTTTTATGATATGGAAGTAGCTACTATTAACAGCAACAACAATAATTATTTTCTGTTTACAAAGTTGTTTTAGCTTTACTAAGTCTTTTTCATATAACTCTGTGAGACAGTGTGAGCGTCACTTTCTTCATTTTACAGGTGGGCACTTGAGGTTCTGAGGAGTAAAGTGGTTTGCTCATGCTAGGATGTATCTGAAGTAGATTGACTCTAGGTCCTGTACCATGGCTTCTACACTCTACTAGCCTAGAGAATGTGTAGATTAAATGAGTGCCCATGGTTCCATGAACACTATTCTCTAATCAAGCCTTTCAGTAGCTTGGTTATACATGTTCTGTCTTTTCTGCCTCACAGTTTCCTTGTAGGTTAAAGATGGGGGGGGGATCTTACTGAAATATTGTTTTTGAAAAGTGATTTAATATTTCATCTTCATTTATAGGATTAAAAGAAGAGGGAATGATATAGAAATAGGCAGGAGAATGCCAGCTGCTTGTGTCTGTACTTTCAGCTGGCTTACTTATTTATCATTTATTGAAGTGCTTATTCCTGGAACATGAACTGAGTCAGAGTCTGTCATAACATCCTCTTTTCCATTTCTTCCCTCCTACCTCATGATGGTACAGGTTCCCTGCTGGGGGAAAAGGGAAAATATAGATAATTCAAAATGTCATTTTCAATAGAGAAAAACATTTGCAACTGATACTAATGTCAATATTAATTTATAGAACTCAAAAATATCATATCAAAACATTCATTGGCAATAATGGAGGTCAGAAATGAACATTTGAAGTTTGCAGAATTAGGACAAACTTAATTAAGAGTAGGAATAATTTCTTTTTCATCCCCCATTAGTGTATTTGTTTTTTTCTTTTTCTCTAAGCTTTATATTACCTCTGGTTCTACAAGCATTTATGACCAGACATTTATTTTGCAAATAGTTGTTTTTTTTTTTAAGAATTGAGCATAGAGCGGGTGTGGGGAGCCTGGTGCCCCGAGGTCATGTGTGGCCATATAGGTCCTCAAGTACTGTCCTTTGACCAAATCCAAACTTCAGAGAATAAATCCCCTTAATAAGAGGATTTGTTCTGTAAAACTTGGACTTAGTCAAAAGGTCTCACCCAAGAACCTAGAGGGCCACATGTGGCCTTGAGGCCATAAGTTCCTCACTCCTGGCCTAGAATAAAAAAAGTCTCTCACTCAGTTGCTTGAAAGAGCTGCAAAACTGGATGTCATTTGGTGTTACATATAATTTTTGATATGAAATGTGAAATTCAAAAAAGGCTCTTTTTTTTCAGGTGCACTTGAAAAATAAATTTAGCCTTGCATATTAGCTATATAATTTAAAATGTGTTGTCAAATGATGGGTCTTTTAAGTAGTCATATTTGTGGGATGGTCATTTTTCTTATTATTTATTTCTTTTGGTTTGCATATTAAACTAGATCCCTTTACTCACACTGTCCTGCATTACAAATGAAATACTGTCATGTAAGACAAATGAAGGTAAAAAGAAAAGAAAGAGTTTGTGTCCCTTTCTTTCTCTCTTACCCTTCCCCCTTCTATGTGTATACTTGTACTGAACATTTTAAAAGTAGAACAGCTGCTTAGGAAGCACTATGTTTGGTGTATGGCATCCATGGAAGCAGCTTTCAATCCATTCAGATGAACCTCCCAACAAAGCTCCTCTTGTTTCTCTTCTCTTGTGGTCCCCATAATGAGGAGATGAGGAGGAAAAGCAAGAGAGGAAACATGACTTTGCTTCAGTTAGCTTGAAAGCATGATAAAAACCAGAAAAGACTAAACAGAAGGAAAAAGAAAGAGTTTGGTGATCTGGCAAAATGATTCACTTTAGAAACTACTGCTACCACCACCACCACCACCCCACTGTGCTTTTTGCTCTAGGCAAAACTGTGAATTCTGTGAAGTGTAAACTTGATTATAAGAGCTGTTTCTTATTCGTGCTTGTATGTCTCTCCCTGCCTCATCCCCTAAACCTCTTCCTTCCTCCCTTCTCTTCCTCTTAAAATTCTCATCATAGAGCTTTACACATAGCAGACACTCACTAACTAATTAGTGTTTTGAATGAATTCATTCTTTTTGTGTTCTTGCCCAACTAATGCTGCAATATTCTTTGAGTGCTGTCCCATCAACACTTGCTCTCCTAGGCTAAGTTCTGCTCTCTTCACCTTTCCTGATTCATTCTTGCCCAATTAAGATGAACCAGTCCTATGTCTCATTTTTTCGGGGTCCTGCTAGGGAACTAGTAACCTAATCTGAGAAACTAATTCAAAGTGTAATGGGACTGTTTCTCATATTTCATGTGGGGCTATTAATGTATGGCTCAAAGGAAGGCAGGATAGACTTATCTAGCCTCTTGTCTCCCATCCCCATGCTGTTCCCACACCCGTTCTCCACTTTAATTCCCACCAGGAGAAGTGGGCAGTTGAGTCCTGAAGCCATGATGCTGCTATCCTCAGAGAGGGGGGATGTTGGGCTAGAATTATATGTATCTGCTGCCTTAAATATTGTTAGTTTAGGGGATGTGATTTTCAGGTTCAGTCTGACTTCTGATTACTTTGTCATTACTGGAGGGGTTGGGGAGGAGGACTCCAAGTTTTATATCCAAGGCTTGACCCCTTTCCTGCTAAATACCATTTCCAGATTGAATAAGCATAATTGCAATTCGCCAAGAAACCCATTATTCAATTCTATAGCAAAACAGAAAATCTGAGAAGGAGAAGACTCTCTCACTAGGAGCAGGATAGCTCAGCTCAACCACAAAAGACGGTCCCAGATCTCACCCAAACAGAAATTTCCCAAAGTCTCTAGTAAAACAAGCTGAAAATAGTGACATGATGGAGACTAGAACCCCCTCTCATATTAGCTACTTCCCAGAATCTTCTTTTCCAAGGTGGAATCTTCCAACTTCAGCCTCAAAACCAGAAGTCAAAAGGTCTGAAAAGCAATCTAAAGAAAACTTGAAGAAAATTAAAGAGATTAAGGCTTTCTTCTACTCTCAAAAACTCTGACCCACCCCTCATGCAGGCACAAGGTACTGATCTCCACCAATCAGGAGAGAGTGCCATACCAATGAGCTTTGGGGATAGGCTTACACTAATAAACTATTAGTGATTAATAATGATTTGCTATATCACCCTTCTTTAGCAACACTTGTAAATGGAAATGGAGGAAATTGGTGACATGAGAGTTTTAAGTACCAACAGAGAGATATTTGGGTGGTGGTTGTAGGCAGAACTTTTGGAGCCCTTCAAATTATAGCATGTTGGTCACATTTTATATATGAATGTGTGTATATATATGTATATTTATATATACACAGATATTTGTATATATGTATATACATAATTGTGTAAATATACATATAAATATATAATTATAAAATATGTATATAAGCATGGAAATCAACTATGCCTATATGTAAGAATGTCTCCCTCTAAATATAATAATAAAATAATAATAATAATAACAACAACAAACATTTATATAGTGCTTACTATGTGCCAGGCATTACATTAAGTACTTTGCAATCATTTTCTCTTTTGAGCCTTGGGAGATAAGTATTGTTATTATCCCCATTTTACAGATGAGAAAATTGAGACAAACAGAGGTTAAGTGACTCACTCAGGGTTTTATAGCTAGTAAGTTTCTGAGGCTGAATTTGACCTCAGATCTTCCTGACTCCAGGCCCAGTGTTCTACCCACTGCTCTACCACCTAGCTGCCTCACATTTTTTTTCTGTTTCACTAATGAAAAATGGCCCTTATTAGCAAATATAAGTTCATGTGTCTGGCATTTAAAGTCCTTCATAAGCTGATACTTTCCTACTTTTTCAGTCTCTTAGCTTTACTCCTTTCAATGATCAAACCACTGACCTATGTGCTGTTCTTCACAAGGGTACTCTATCTCCCAAGTCTATGAATTGGTACCACTTGTGCCTCCAATGTTCTCCCTCCTTACCTCAGCCTCTTAGTTCCCTGGATTATGAAGAGAACATACATTCTCTTTCCTATTAGAATGGGAGCTTTATGAATACAGAAACTATTTGCCTTCGTTTTATCCATAGTTGATAACATGATATCTTACACATAGTAAGTGCTTAATTCTTTTGACTTTTTGACTTTATTACTTTTGACAGTATTCATCCAGTAATACCACTGGTATTGGCATAAAAGAGATTCAGAAATGACTGTGTATATGTAGAAGGTCCTACTTTGACAGGAGAGGATTTTTCAGTGGTCTGTTTCATGTTTATGTGTTTTATATATTTCATCAAAAATGTATGAGTGAAAACAAAGATGAACTTGCTAAGTGAAAGGAGCAAGGCATTGCTGATAAACAGTCAAAACGCACCATTGGTGTACTTGAAATGTTAAGAGAAACTGCAGAAGGCCCCAAGTACCTTGAGGTGGTCAGCCAAACAGTAAATTGAAGAAAAGACTTGGCTAAGAATTTCACAGAATGGGCAGGAATGGGTGGGTTTTAGTTTGTAAGAATATCCAAATAAATGAAGGAGATCATAGATACATTGGAGTATCTGATTATTTATATATTTGTGTATGTAATCAACCCAGGCAGAAACAAATGTGTAGTATATCATATTGAATTCTCTTCTGTAACAGCTCCATGTGACCATGGAATTATTCCCAATATTTTAGAACAAAGAAATTCATAAACTGGCAAAGCCCCTGTCTCTGAAGTGCTATGGCACTATTCACCCTTCTTGGCTTATATCTGCATTATATGTTGCATTATAGTTATTTGTCCAGACCCTGTCTCGCCTATCTTCCTATAAACTTTAGGAAGGCAAACACTGAATCATTTTCTTTGTCTATTGAACCTAGCAAAGTGCCTCAAAGATAGCAGACCCTCAATAAATATTTGTTCAATGAGCAGAACTATATATACTAGGATAATGATAGCTGATAGCATAGCCATGACCCTTAAGGATCCTTGATTACATAGAAGGGGGAGAGTAGAAGATAAATCATTTCCTTTTGTTCTAGGATGGAAAAGACAGGCTTGGTAGTAGGTAGATCACTATCCACAGAAGAAAGCCCTACTTATTATTATTTTTTTTTGGTGGTATCCAGGGTTTTCTTGTTTAGCATGGGGTACTGATTCTGAAACTTTTGTAACTTTCTGAAAATCTTATTCCTCCCTTGACTTGGATATTGGAAATGAAGTGAATCAAAAAATGTTTTTAGTTTTTGGGGGTGCTTTACAATGACAATTGTTCTCACAACTTAGATGCCCGCCCTCCCTTTTTGTTGGGAAAGTCCAATCAAATTGGGCTATAAACTCGGGAGCAAAACTTTTTGGGAAGTTTACTACCATGAAAATATGATTCATCATTTTGGCTTTCTCCTTAAAAAAAACAAAACTTTGCATTGATCTTTTAAAATGTATTGTTAGAGCAGAGTTTGGAGCTTATAGCCTTGGGGGGAATTCAGAGCAGAAAAATTAGGACCAAACAGGAAGAAAACCAATTCACATTTAAGAAGAGGTCTGGGAAACAGAAAGACGAAAATGATTTGAATTTTTATGTTTTTACATTTTCCCCACCTAACTCCAATAATTATTTATCAACTAGGAATGGAAGTACAATTCTGCTAAATTTTGGTACCTAGACAAAGCTTAACTTGCCCTGCCTTGGTTCTGGCCCTTGTCCTAGAAAACATCATATTGTGGTCCATGCCATATCATCGTAGTTCTCATCATATGCTTTCTTCTGCCTTTCCTCTCATGATTGCACCATTCATTAAGAAATCAAGTGGTAAGAAGGAATATAATTTAGTACTTCAAAGATCCATGATTTGATATGTGTGAATGGTCCCTCTTCACTGAAGCTAGCATCCTACTCTCTATTTCTTACTAGATAATCTTCACAAATTGCCGTAGGTGGAAAATCTTTACAGGGTGGCCAGTAATTAAATGCTAGTTAAAAATAACATTTACTTAGTAGGGCAGAGATATGGTGAAACCTATACTTTAAGAGGGCAGCTAGGTGACACAGTAGATAGAGCACTGGGACTGGAATCAGGAATACATCTTCATGAGTTCAAATCTGGTCTCAGACACTTACTAGCTGTATAACCTAGGACAAGTCACTTAATCTTATTTGCCTCAGTTTCCTCATCTTTAAAAATAAGCTGGCCGCACTTACGGTCCAGCAATCTATCCATTCTAACATATTGCCCCTAAAGGGCCAATAAAATGATGTAAAGATAGGGAGGCAAAGGGAGAAGGTACTAGCAAAAGGCAAAGAGTATCTCTTGGCATAAAATGGGGTCATGAAGAATCAGACACAACTGAATAGCAAAAATGTTTTAAGAAATTCACTTCAACAAATCTGTGGAGGACAAGGACAAATTGGAGTTGGGAGAGATAATAGCGAGTTACTGAGTTCCATTTATTCGGTCTATTCTACAGATATACTTTTCTACTGCTACTGTCTACTAAAGAGTTTTGATGATTATTACTCTAAAAGTACAATTTGAGTTTTGAAAGTGCTATTCCTTCTTCTTATATTATTTTCTGTATTATTTCCTTTAATATTATAGATAGTTTGTTCTTCTAAGTGAATTTGGTTTTTTGGATCTAGTTCTATATAGTGACCCTTTGGTTACATGACTGTTATGGAACTAAATTTTTAAATTAATTTTTGTAGCAGCATTTTTTT
>CM053594.1:147754262-147779379 GCA_028646575.1 Pseudocheirus occidentalis
TGTGTATATATATATATGTCTTAATCCTAGGGTATAATGGTTGTAAGCTACTAAGGTGGCAGGTTAAAGGTCTAATAGCTGCTTTGTTGTAGCCATAATACTGAAGAGGAAGCATTTTTCATTTCCCATTAGTTATTTCTAATACCATTGGTGTACATTGAATGAACATGAATAGGATAATCTTGGAGTGCCACCATCATTCAAAGTATGTTTCTTAACAAGAGGCAACATGGAGAAGGGATGTTGCTGCCTATACAGATGAGGCTTCTAATAGCATGATTAAGAAACCCTTAAAATAGGAACCCATAAAAGAGAGAATGTGACAGTACTAGTACAATAATAATGAACCTGGGCAGCACCAGAGCACCAAACACCAATATTTTCTGCTGGGGATGGGGAAAGGCTGCAAATTGTTTTTGTAGAGAAGTCAAAATGTGGTGAAGTGGCATGAGTAATGGATTTGGAGTCAGATAATCTGGGTGCGAATTTTACCCTGCCTATTTACTACCTGTGCAAACTTTGATCAGTTTCTCTGGACCTATGTTTCCTCAACCTGAAAGTGATAGGGTTAGACTGAGTGATTACTAAGTTCCCTCTTCCTCTAAATCCTATAAAGAATTTTCTTCAAAGTAGAGCCCTTGAAGGATTAACGATAGCATTATAAGAACTGTGAATTGTAGTAATCTCTTCTATTGGTCAAGCAGACTTTAATTTATCAGTAATGCTTCTAGAATTGATTCTAACAGTTTTTATGTGAAGGATCATTCAATTCAGTTCAACAAGCATTTTTTAAATCTTACTATGTACAAGATGGTTTGGACTGGTGCTAACTCAATGTGAAAAGACCTGAATGAAAGTGTCCAGTACGTGGGATGGACCACCCTGTAGCAAATATATCGAAGAACATACGGTTGGGGGTCTCACAGAAAGGGCAGTCTTGGATGAGTTATAAACTTCATCTTCAGTTATTAAACACTTATTAGGTGCCTACTGTGTGCCAGGCACTGTGCTAAACTCTAGGGATATAAAGAAAGGCAAAACACAGTTTCTGTCTCCAAGGAGCTCACAGTCTAATGGGGAAAGGCAACACATTAAAAAGAAGCTGAATAGGATGTAAGTTTGAGAGCAAATAGAAGATGGTACCTATAGTTGGGTGAAGCTCTAGACCTTCTCCTTAGGTGGAATATCTGGGAAGAGGCCTCTGAAATCTACCCCAAACCTCTCCAATTATAAGAAAGAAGAAGCCCTACTTGAGGCTACTGAGGAAGTGCTAGCTTCAGAATTGATGTGATCTTGCTGGATGATGATTTTCTGGAAAAAGTGATGAAGTCTAGGAGAGAAAGAAGATGGGAAATGATAAGGCAGTTGCCCTGGGATCCCCTCCTTAAGTGAAGGATATGGGAGGCAGTCTCTGATGTACATTTCTATCCTCTTCAACCAAAGGGAGGGAGGGGCCCTAGGGACAGGTAGTCCTGAAGATGGTGTGATTTTCAGAGTTGAAATCTTAATCTTTGAGGGATATCATCTTTGAGGATAATACCCATATTGTTGAGATCATGTATTGTTTGGATTATTGAATTATATGTAAGTCAATAATGCTAGGAGTTAGGGATGAAGGTCCTATTCAAAATCAGAAGCTAGGGGGAAATACCAAATAATAAAAAATATGTGAATAAACACAACTCTTCATTTGGTCTCAGAAAACAATCTCACATGATTTGGGGAATTTAACAAAGATAGTCAAAATTTATATGAAAATGTTTCTAATGCAATAGGTGTTGGGTTGTTTTTTTTTGGAAGAGAGAAGGTGATGTAAAAATAAGCAGAACTCCTTATCTTTGGTATGTAGATTCTTGTTTTCCCTATTTTTAGAGAATTTACTTTGCCTATGTAATTTGACCATTTATTAGAACCAATTAGTGTCATTTCCTCCCTAGACCTACAAAGTTAAACCATGTTGGAAAAATAAATATTGTGTCTTTCAAATATTATGCCATATTGCTTAATGTGATGCAGTCATTCATGAGCCACAGTATATTTAGGTAAGAAGATTGGGAGTGATAGGAATCCTGGATTTTAATTTTGTGGCTTTCATGCTTTAAAATCTTCAATGTGGTATTTTTGTTACATAGTCTTATACTTTATGATTTTAAGGCTGTTGCAGAGGTTGAGAAGGTAGTGGAGTTCTATTAAGAATGTGCTATTGTCCTTGAAATTACATGAATATATACTCTAACACTTGATGGCTTGAATGCAAAATTGGGTATGGGGGATGGCAAAATTATATTGGAAATCATGATTCAGGACTATGAAATGACAAAGGTCAAAAGCTTCTAGACAATAGAAATATCTCACTCCAGTATATCACTAGTACTTTATTTAAGGTGACATTAATGAAGGGTATGTTGGTAAGTAATCACTAAATTGACTATATTTAAACAACAACAACAACAATAATTTCATATACCACTTCATTTGCAAAAGATACCTATATATTTTATTTCACAACATTTACATATTTAATTCCCACAACAGTCCTAGGAGGTAAGTATTTTTATTGTAGCCTTCTTATAGACCAGGAAACTGTAGTTGAGAGAGATTAAATGAGCTGGCAAAGATCAAATGGCTAGTAAGTATCTGAGTTAGGATTTGAACATAGATGTTCCTAATTCCAGGGTCTACATTCTATATATTGTACCATTCTGTCTCCCAAAAAGGGCGTGACTGGTTATTGATACAGAAATCATTTTTAATTAGCCACTGGGAAACAGTAATATCATCAATCTATTAGCCAGAGATTAAAATCAATAACAAACTAGAAGAAAAAAATAATAAAAATAAGGGACCAACTCCAACCTGGCCCATTCAAATAAGCTATAGATGTAAAAAAAAGTTAAGAAATGGACAAAAGAATAGACATCTCTCTAACAGAAGAATAGACAATTCTCTAAGGAAGTTTAACTGATAGAAATCAATTAACACAGTGAGAAGACCAAAAGATACTAGAAACTGACTCAGCACATACTGGATCCTAGGGAATTGTGGCTACTCATTGCATTCATCAGAGTTCTTACATCTTTTGAATTTGTTTGACATTATAATGTTATTTTTTAAATTGTTCTCCTCAGGCTATACAAGTCTTCCCAAGTTTCTCTCTAACTGTTCCCTTCTGACATTGTATCATTTCTTATAGCACAATAGCATTCCATTGTATTCATATACCACAATTTGTTCAACAGTTCCCCAGTTGATACGCACCCCTTTTATTTCCATTTTTTCCACCACAAAAAGAGTTGCTATATATATTTTTGAGCATAATTATCTTTTTTTCTCTTTCATTGATCTCTTTAAGTATCAGCTTCTTAAGTAGTATGAAGTAGTAGCTGAAAAAGCAAGCTTTCAAAAAGCTCAGGAGAGGAATTTAATTAAGTGACATCATTTCATAGTCATTTACTGATGAAAGTGGAAGAGGAAATTAAATAGAAAAAACCTCTTATTTTGATAACAAATTAAATGTTATAAAATATATTAATTCATGTACAATAATATCATACTTAAGGAAACTTAAAGTGGGGAAATCAAGATTAATATAATAAATAAAGGTGATTATTCATTTTATAATGCAAACAAAAAGTACTCACTTTATGATAGGACTCTCAATAGTTTCACTTTATTGCAAGTTCCCCTAGTGTATTTAAATAAGTTGACCTGTAAAAATGTAATTCATAAACAATTAGTACCATCTGCTACATAAAGTAAAGCATACCTGTAGAATGATCTCACCTAGTATGACATTCAATATGTCTGTAGGTATGGAGAGCAGAAATTTTGCATGTAATATCTGTTTTCCAGATAACTTGCATATTTACTTTGTCTTACTGTCTTGTCATGTGTTTTGTGCACAAAATACAGATGCTAAGTGCACATATTACCTTATGGCAAAAACCTGGTGTTTGGAGGCAAAAAAAAAAGAGTGGTTAAGTTTGTCATTATTTCTGACCTCATTGCAGCCACTTTATCTACTGCTCTTCTGATCATTTCTCTGTATAACTTCTACTATTGCTGATAAAAAATGATAGCTCACATGTATATAATGTTTTTAGGTTTATGCAGTACCTTATACATACTGGAACCTCATAACAACCCTGTGAGGGAGAGACAAGTTAATATTATCCCCATTTTATAGATGATGAAACAGAGGCTGTGAGGGAGAGGTTAAGTGGGTTTTCAGGGCCACATAGTTTTTTAAAATGTTAGAACAAATCGATAAAAAGACAAAATTTTAATTTTTGCCAGGATCTGTATCCAGGTTTTTATGGTTTTTAGTTCAAGACTCTCTCCAGTACCCTGTATGCCCCTCCCCCCAATACCCCTTGCTCCCTCCCTCAGCAGTGAAATAAAGAACATTCAAATCCTCTGGGCTTTCCTAATTTTTTCTGATTGTGTTTATGAGCAGGAGGGAATGTGTAAGTAAATGAGGAAAAAAACTGAAAGAATTACAAGGAGATATTTACCTCATTCTGGAAGGTGCATCAGAATTAGAGAAACCTTATAGTCCCACTGAGAAAAGTCATCTGAGTAATCCATGTAATACTTTGATCAGATTGACACAGCTCCAGGCTAGCCATATCACTCCAAACTAGTTAGTGGGTTTTAAAAGGACGTTGCTTATGCTTATGAATGAATTGGATATACTTCTGGTATGAATATAAAGTGAATTGAGAGAATTCTAAACTGTACTATACTTTTTCTGGGCTTTTTTTGTAAACTGGAATTTAAAGCAATCTGGATACTGTAGTTGGAGATTTGAGAAGTCAACTAAGTGAGTCAAACAAAGCTGCATGGTTTTCGGAGATTGTTTTATTTCACCAGAGTTTATTACTCTTAAACCTAGAAATTTGAAATCTTGGACCCAAAAGAGAGATCTTTGTTTTGAAAATTGTGTTTTTTTTTCTGTCATCAGCTAAAATAGCAGCATGTGCCTTTAGTAAATTAGTCACAGATAGATAAAGACAAGGGGACATTATTGTGGACAATGAAGGGCATTTGGCAGAGGACTCAAGAAGTAAGATTGCTTTAGGATCTTAAGCTACTAGTATTAATTCCCTAAACTCATACCCCAGAAAGACAACAAACTGTAGAAACGATGTTAACGTGAGCAGTAATAGTTGCAAGAATAATGCCCACCTGAGCCAGTGGATGCAATTTCAAAAGTACAAATGTACAATCACTGAGTTTCTTCCAAGTGGAGAGAATTTGTCTCCTTGACTATAATTTGACCAACCTGAGCATTTGTTTGTTTCCTTGTAGCAAATTTTCCTACATTTTACTGTTACTTTTCCTCTCATTCTCTTATTTTTGGGTCACTAAGTTTGGAAGGAAATGAAAAGGAAGATTTTTTTTTAAACAACCTTAGGAAACTATATGGTAGTTTTTCTTGCATTTTTCTTGCACTTGCAATTGCAATGCAAACCAACTATTTTGATACAAATGCACCTTCCTTTTAAAATTTTATTTTACTTTTAATTTATGGAATAAAACAACATTTACATAACATAGTAGAAAAGAAAAAATGATGGCATATGAAATTGCAGATCTCTTATGTACAACTTGCTATTCCTTTAAAATATATAATAAAGTTATCACATACATTTCTTTTTTTTTTCTTTTTGCTCCTTCCCTCTCCCTGCCCACTATGGCTACTGTTAGACATAAATGTGTGTGTATGTGTATGTATAAAAATCACTGTATACATATTTCTATTTATCAGTTCTTTCTCTAGATGTGAATGACATCTTCCTATGATTTGGGCACTTATAAAAGTCAAAATGATGTTCAAAGTTGTTCTTAAAAGAGTGTTTCTGTTACTATATACAGCTTTCTTTTGGTTCTATTATTTCATCTTTCATTATTTCATGCAAGTCTTTTAAAATGATAAATTTTGGAGGGGATGTGGAAAAATTGGGACATGAATTCCTTATTGGTGGAATTGTGAACTGATCCAGTTTTGAAGAGCAATCTGGAAACATGCCTAAAGAGTTATACTCTTTGACCCAGTAACACCACTACTAGGCCTATTTCCAAAGATATCTTTGGAAAAAAGGAATAAACTTATATGTTTCAAAATATTTATAGCAACTCTTTTTGTGATGGCAAAGAGTTGGGGAGTGGTTGAATAAGTTGTGGCATATGATTGTGATGTAATACAGCATAAAAAAAAGAAAGCTAAAAGGGAGAGAGGGTACCTATGGTATGATTATAGTAGAATCCAGAGTGTAGCTTGGAGAACCATTAGTATAATAGGTAATGTTCTTATGTAATAATGTTATGAATATGAAAGTTTACTGTGACATTCATTTTTGTTATGGGCATATATGCTCATTTAAATCTATATTGAGCAGAATTCATCTTGATTAGGAACTAAATGCATGGAAAATATTCATATATGCAGATAAAGATTTTTAAATTATTCTCATAAGGGAAATACCTTAAAAACATTTTTAGTTTGGACATTTCTCTACCTCAAATTTCCCAAATTAACTTTAGTCTTGGCTCTATCTAGTGCAGTCAACTTCAACGTGAAAGGCTACATAATTTGTGAAAGGTTAAACGTTTTAAAATGAAATGGTCACCAGCTTTTAGTAGACTAGAAATTTAATAGTTATGTATTGTGAGAAACTATAAATATGTACAGTAAATTATTACATAGCATGATTGGGGACTGAGGTATCCTTTTTGTTAATACAATTTTCTTGTTAATGGAGGATTATCACATATATCATATTAGGATGAACAATTGTTAAGGAATTAGAATAGTATGCAATATCCTTGATAGTTCAAGTGTGCTGAACCTAACAGCCACTCTTTCATGGTTCAGACAATATTTCAGGATCTTACGGCATCTCATAATCATTATGTACAGGAATTATTGGAATTTAATTCATAAAACATGAATTAAACACCTTCTATATGCATAACATTGTGCCAGGCAGTGGAAATAAAATTTAAAAGATGTGGAACAACAGTCTCTGCCCCCAAGAAGCTTCCAGTATAGTTGGCGGATGATATGTATGCAATTTCCTTTTATACAAAATGAAATATGCAGAGGGCAATGTACTATAGTCACGTTCAGTAACATTCCAGGAGGAAGGAGAGGTCACTCTGAGCAGAGGCATCACAGAAATCTTTGTGAAGAACAAGACATAGGAACTGGATCATTGCTGAAAATAAGATAATAAAAGACACTGCTATGGAAGGGTTATCTTTCAGGCATATAAGAAATGCTAGATTTCCAACATAGTTAATGATGAGTAAGGTGCTTTTTCTATGTAATAGTGTGGAGAAATGAAGGAAAGGTTAAAGACCAAGTAGTATCACTTTGAAGGAGAAATAACTCAAAAATTCATAAATTGCAATAATGTTTAATCTTCCATCAGCATTGTATACAAATAATGACTTCTCCCTCAGTTACTTACTTTGGTAAATTAAATTACTATCTTCACATTGGAAAAGCTAGGTGTTGCCATGGATAGAGTGCTGGGACTGGAGTCAACTCATCTTCCTGGCTTGAAGTCTAGCCTCAGACACTTACTAGCTATATGATCTGGGCAAGTCACTTAACCTGTTTGCCTCAGTTCCTCAATCTCTAAAATGAGCTGGAGGAGGAAATGACAACTCCAGAATCTTTGTCAAGAAAACCCCAAATAGTGTCGTGAAGAGTAGAGCATGACTGAAATGAGTGAATAAAGACAACAAATATTCACTAGTTTATTTCACAAGGCTTTTAAAAATATCTTAAATTAGAGTGCTGGATTTAGTCCACATTGTACTAATGGTCTTGATCAAGGTAGAAGCCCTAAATCAAATAAATCCTTAGCCTTAGTGTAGATAACATCTATGTGTTATTTTTATCAGTCATTCTTTATTGTCATCTTTAAGTGGGGGAGGGTAGAGGAGAAAACTACCCCCAGGTTCAAGGCATTCAGTGGATCTGTATAGTACACGATGCCCTTCCCTTCCACTTCCTCCTCCTCTCTACCTGTTCCCTCTCCCCAAAACAGTTACTTTTAATAGTCAGTCAGGCACACACAATAAGCTTAAAACAAAAGTATTTATTCACTGAAATGGCATCATAGTTACCAAAGTAAGAGACTACTCTCTCCATAAGAACAGGGGCAAAACACATATTCAAGGCAACTCACACCTCCAACACTTTAGGGACACAATGATGTCCTTCATGCTTTTTTTTGTTGTTGTTTTTGTATCCTTAAGCTTCTTTCTCTTTGTTGAGCAGGTTCTTCACTGAGGGACAATTTCCTCTCAAGGTTAGATTCATCTTCTGTACCAGATTCTTTTCACTACTATTAGAGGTCATACTCCTCTGAGCTGTTTCCTGGCTATCAGAAAAAGCTTTATGTAGGGGGTGGCACTTGAGTTGAGTTTTAAAGGAAGATAAATAAGAAAGAACTGAGGAAGGAGTATCTTTCAAGCATAAGAAAAAGTTGGGGAGATGAGAGATAGAATATCTGCATTGAAGAACAACAGCAAGAAATAGATTTTCCTGGACTACAGAATCTGTGAATGGGAGCAATATGTAATAAACCTAGAAGGGTAGATTGAAGTAAGAGTGTGAAGTGCTTTAAAAGTCATACAAAAGAGTTTGTATTTTATCCTAGAGGCATTAAAGGGCCAATGAAGCTTTTTTATGACCAAGATAATGACACAGTCAAAAATGTGCCTTAGGAATACCACTTTGACTGCTATACAGAAGATATATTTGAGCAGAAACTTAAAGAAGGTAGGCAGATTTTTCAATTTCATTGTAATGGTATAGGTGAAAGGTGGTTAGGATCTAAATTGGAATGGTGGCTATGAGTATAGAGAAAGGGTACTGAGGTACAAGATACTATAAAAGTAGAACAGACATGATTTGGCAATGGATTGGATACAGTGAACAGTCAAGAGTAATTCTTAGATAAAATGAGTACAAATGGAAATAGGAAATTTAGGTAGAGGTGTAGACATTCCATAAAGAAAACGAATTCTCCTCAGGACATGTTGAATGTAAGCTACCTATATAACATTCTGTGAGAAATGTCCAGGAGTCAGTTTATGATATAGAATGGAGCTCAGTAGATATGTAGATCTGGAAGTCATCTTAGACATCCCAATTGAATCCATGGGAGGCCAGAAGGAGAGAATAGGGCAATGACAGAATGTTAGGGGTATAGGTATACCCACAAGCATGTGTTATGACGTAGATGACAAGCAAGCAAAAGAGACTGAGAAGAAATGGAAAGATTGCTAGAAAAAGAACCAAAAGAAAGTGGTGAGACCCAAACCCAAGAGAAGATGGAATAAGGAGAAGTTGTTAATATTGTCAAATACTGCTTATAGGTCAAAAAAGATGAAGACTGAGGAAAGGTCATTGGTTTGATAGAATTTATGGATAACTTATGGATAGAATTTATGGATAATCTATGGATAACTGTGGATAACTCTATGGATAGAGTCCAGTTTCAATTGATCATTGAAGTCAGAGGCGAGATTGCAAGGGGCTAAGAAGTGTTATGGGATAGCTGAAGTAAATTTCTAAGATTTTTTTTGTCATCCAAGCTGTGACTAGACAATTTTAGAACACCTATCTAGAATGGTTTTTAATTTATTTTTTTCCCTTTGATATGACTGTGTCATTGGTAATTATGTAAAAAGACCTTCATACTACCAAGTATCTAATTCCAATATCAGTACTAATTTCTCTTGATCCTAATAATCCTTTTCATTTGTGCAGTGTTTTATATTTTTAAAGCACTTTTACATGATTAATTCATACAATCCTTATGATGACTTGCCAGATATTGTTTTCTCTACTTTGCAGATGAAAAAAATCTGAGGCCCAGGGAGAGTGTGACCTGTTTAGGATCATATAAGTACAACTGAAGGCTTCTGGCTTCCAACTCCAACACCCATTATATTAAAATGGAATAGATTATAAAGACAAGTAGCTATTTTGTTCAGATATGGTAGAACAACATTATAAAAAATGTTGACAAGCAATAAAGTTCCACACAGTTCATACAAATTCCTATTTGTGTGTGTGTGTGTGTGTGTGTGTGTGTGTGTGTGTGTGAAATGATGTTTCTGGACACACATTCCCGCTTCTGTGTTCAGCATTATCTCATTCGCAAGAATATAGTGTGATTTTCATTGTATAGTCTTGGTTAAAGATGTGGACAAAATTCAAATTTTCTTTTTTAAGATATAAATATATTTTCAGTTTTTTGAAAATTCAAATTTATTTGGAACTTTATTACTTTACAGGAAAATAAACTGAATATTAAATTCTCCTTAGATTTGTGGTATAAAAGCCCCCCAGCACAAACATAGGTCTCACCCTGTCTTTGACTCTAGAAAATCAGTTAAGCTCAGAGTGTGAAGGGACCTCAGAAAAAGCTAGTATAATCGGCATCGGGAAAAATAATTCTACTATCAAAGAATCACCATGACAGCATAACCAAGAGGTGATCATCTAGCCTTTACTTAAAGACCACAATTTTTTAAGACAGCCCATTTCATTTGTAGAAAGTTCTAATTGTTAGGATTCCTGTTATCAAAAAGAAATTTGCACCTTTGCTGCTCCACTCATTGCTTTGGATTCTTTTTTATGGGGTCAAGAAGAAATGAGACCCATTTCATCTTCCATGCTATGGTCTTTCACATACTTCATGTCTGAAGATCTCCATTGTTCCTAGCTGAGTCTTATCTTTTGCAGATTAAAGAAACTTAGTTCCTTCAAACTATATTTTCTCAAGATAATTTAATTCAGGTCAATTTATTAATGCTTATTGATTCATTGATTTAATTTAATTTATTTGATGACTACTATATGCCAGGAATTGTACATCATGTCCTATGTTATGGACTCATGACCATCTTGACTTCATGGTTACCTTTGTCTGGAAAGCATTCCAACTTATCAAAGTTTTTAGTAAACTGTGATGTCCAGACCTGAACAAAACCTAGTAGATAAATCCTGGAGAGTTGCCTGAGGAATACAAAGCTTAAATTTCTTGCCGAGGATCACACAGCTACTACATATCAGGTGGAATCTGAACCACATTTTCTCAAATCTGTGTCAAGCATCCTATCCACTACATTTACTGCAAGCTCTCAGCTGCTGTTTTATGTGTATGACGCACGTAGGTGTATATATGTATACATGCAAACATGTTTTTCATTGTAATTAATGAGCATATATTGTGTTAGCCTTTTCACTTTTTACAGAATAATAAAGAAGATATAAAACAGTGATGTTAGTGGGCATTATTTTGTACTTTAGTTATTCCTTGGGAGAGTCTATTAAAATAATTCCTTTCAAAATCTTTTGTTTTTTAAATGATTCCAACATGCTTGGTATAGTTTTTCCTTTTAAAATACGCTTGCAATTTTCAGTATTTCATACCTTTCTGGAAACAGTTTGGGTGCATTCCCTTAAACTTTCTAGCAACTACTCTTTTGGCCTTTTACCAAGCATGAAAATTTTCAGACTGAAAACATTAAAAAATAAAGTTTTGGTGGGGGTGGGATTTGGAGAGATGGGGCCATGAAAGTAATGCTTATCATGGAAGGTTGGCATTGACTTTGAACTCTGGAGTTGTAACCATGGTTCCATAATGCCCAACTTTTAAAAAGATCCCACAGAAAAGTAAACATTTTGATAAGAATCTAGGCATCAGTTGGAGCTTATCCAGTATTAAATGGAAACACATGCTTTGTCCTAGGCATTTGGAGAAACAAAACCTCCCCAGTGTTTTTCTTTTTCTGTCTCCCCCATTCCCTTAAGTTCATGGTTATATTTAAGCAATGTCATTGCCAAATAAGCCCATGAAAACTGAAGCAATGTTAGCCCCTTGACTCTTTTCTTGTCCCTTATTCCTTTTATCCATCACCTCCAGAGCCCCCTTTATTGCACACAAACATGCTTTGGTCAGGTGTTAATTATAAGCAGCAATAAAAAAAAGCAGAACCACATATACCTTTTTGAGTGGAATTACAGGACTCAACACTTTGCTTTTCTATTTATTTTTCTTCTTAGCTTTACTGAAAGTAATTTCTGGTGGTTTTCTGTGTGGTAAGGGAATACAGACTTTGGGGAAAGAGAGAACAGGCTTTATCTGGACTTAAAAGTTCTCATCACCCAGTGCTATAGTGACAATGAAGGAATGACAAAAGGACAGGACATTTTTTTCTGGACCCTGAACCTTCTACTTGCCTAATTTTTACCAATGTCTTCAGAATAAGGCATTGTTGATTTGATTCCATAATCCAAATTACTAATTAACTGGTTGATTGATATTGCTCAGTGTTATGATGACAAAAACACTGGTTACTAAATGCCCCCTAGAGATACTCTGGCACTGGAGAGACCATAATGGAAAACAATACAGTCCTTGTCCCTGTCCCTTGTCCCTGTTATATTTCATATATAACATTATAGTATTGCGAAGTTGTAGAGGAAATAAAAGCAGTAATGTTTGTGGATATCATTTTGTACTTGAAGTATCTCTTGTGATTCCTACTGAATAAGACAGGATGATGGAGAAGAGAGGACACTAGACTGGAAATAAATGGACCTGGGTTTGAATTCTGGCTCTTCTATTTACTGCCTGTGTGGCAATAGGTAAATTGTGAAATACCTTGTAAAATGTGTAGGTTGGATTACAAGATGAATAAAGCTTGACTCAACTGGAAATGAATGATACATGATTTGACTATGCCAGTAAGTATATTGGGGCAGCTAGGTGGTACAGTGGATAGGGTGTTGTATGTGGAGTCAGGAAGATTCATCTTCCTGAATTCAAATCTGACTTCAGACACTTACCAGCCGTGTGACCCTGGGTGAGTCGCTTAACCCTATTGGTCTCTGTTTCCTCATCTGTAAAATGAGCTGTAATAGGAAATGTCAAGTCACTCTAGGACCTTTGCCAAGAAAATCCCAAATGGGGTCACAAAGAGTCAGATGTGACTGAAATAACTGAACAAGAACAAAATATTTTATTATAATCCCTCTCTTTTTGTTGTCAAGGATTACTCCTGAATTACTCTAATTGATTTAATTGATATGTAAAGGTCTTTTACTTAGTTGCTTACCATATTTATTATTTATTTTGAAATTTGGAAGCTTAACCACTATATTTCTTGTTGATTGAAACTTGTGGTTCCTTTTTTAGTGATCTGCCTATTTAATCAAGCAGTAATTTGCATTTTGTTTGTTTTTAATACTTTTGTGCAATTTTCTTTTATTATATGACCAATATTGATAGGGTTCAGGCTTTTTAATTCATCATGTTTTTCTGAAGAACCTATGATACTCAAACTATCTTGGAGTAAACTACCCTTAAACTTGGAAGCTTTGAGTTATATAGAAATGATGATCTGGTTTGCTTTTCATTAACTCTGTTTTGTCACCTTTTCTTTAGATCTTTATTTTTCTGTTCCATATTCAAACCTCTGCTATCTCAAAGGCATTTTATATTACTTGTTCTCAATTGTCCACTTTTTGAGTTTTATTGATTTGTTCTCAAGAATTTTGTTTTTCATACTAACTTTTATTCTAAGCTGCATCTTTTTTTCTCTTTCCTTTTCCCCTTTATTTAGAAGCAATTACAGATCTATTTTTTCAGAGGAATCCATAGAATATGTTTCTTGTTTTTATTTTGCTATCTGGAATTTTGTTTCATTTCATATTACAGGATAATATTTCTACAATGGATCATGACCTTTTCCAATCTCCCCTAACAGTCATCTTTCTTTATTATGAATTCCCCTGATAGTCCTCAATTTGGTCCTATGTTGTTTTATCAGAAGGCTTCATATAATATGGCCTTCACTTCTATTGCCTCCACATCTTGCTGCCATTTGGATTACTATACGTCTGGTGCATACCTTGTTGATTCACAGTTGGAGAGTTCCGGAAATTATGCTGCAATGTCTTAATATCCCATCATTTCTCAAATAATAACAGCTACAATTTACGTAGTATTGTAAAGTTTGTAAATACTTTAAAAATGTTGTCTCATTTAATCCTCACAATAACACCAGGGTGTATATTCTATGCACATTTTACAGATAAAGTGACAGAAGTAGATAGAAGTTGCCTGAAATACTCAAAGGGTCACACAGCTAGTAAGTGACTGAGGCTAGATTTAAACTCAAGTTTTTCTTGCCTCTGGGCTAATATCTATCCACTATGCCACCAAACCATCTCATTTAAATGTCGCTTACTAACTCCATATATACTATCATTCAGATGTGCATTTAGGGGTTAGTAAGAAGACTTTGAGGATAATGAGAAGGAAATATTTAAGCAGAGACAATACTTAACTTAATAGTATAAGAACTACCACATAGGTATCATTTTAAAGGATTTGACAGTATTGTGGAACTAGTTATATTGCTGGCCTCCTTTCTCTTTAAACTTCATCATAATGATATCACCCTGCTCCTAAAGTACCAGATAAATATGGTTACTCAGTAGTGTCCTGGTAGGTTAGAGAGGAGTTCTCTCTAGTAGGGATACCCCAAAAGTAAGACTGGGACACAAGAACCTTGGAAAAGCCCTCAACAAGCAGTAAGATACACTCAGCAAGTCTTTATAGGGAAAATGAATCTATTCTTTTTTTGTTCTGTTAGCAGTGGTTCTCAACCCTTTGAGGTTCTAATGGGGTTGCCTAAGACCATAGGAAAACACATATTTTTGATGGTTTTAGGAACTGAGACACTGCTCCTCTATCCATCTCTAGCAGGATCTGCTCACATGGAGATACTCCCACATACCAGAAATAAAGGGTCGTGGTATTAGGAAGTTTGAGAACCTCTGTGTTAGGGGATGCTTTGGAGGAATTATGAGATGGGAGATATAATCTATATCCCTTAGTAGTTAATGTTTTGCTAGGGAAAATAATATAAAAAAGAGAACCAAAAATACTATATGTATAATAATGAGGGAGAGAAAATAGCACAGGGGAAAAATAAAAACAACAACAAAAACATTGGATTAGGTACCAGGAAATCTGGATTAGAGATGTGAATCTGTGACTAATACCATGAGAATCAAATATTAACTCTGTGAAAAGTTTTAGTTTCTCAACTGAAAAATAAATGGGTTGAGCTAGTTGGTCTCTAAAGTTCTCTTCCACCTCTAAAATTCTATGACATCATTTTGTAAAGCACGTACGTATTTAACATTCCTTAAAGACGTTTGGAATATTTTTTTTCTTGTAGTCTATAAATATCTGGCTAGAAAAAGTCAAATTCAAGAAACATTTCCAAAAGTGCCTGCTATGTGTTATGGTCTTGTGTGAGACATCTTGTTTTTGACAAAATATATCACTGTTCTCAAGGAGTTTATCATTTAGTCAAGAGAAGTGTTCCTTGATCAGATAGCTATATTGCAAAATAATATTTATAAGTGACAGTGGAGGCACAACTAGAGTGCCAAATAAAGTGTCAGGGGGAGAAGAGTAATTAGGGACAATCTTTTAGAAGAGAATGAATTTAAGTTGGGATTTGGCACCTCTAGTTCAGAGCACTGAATTATGACTTTACCAGCCAGTCAGTGGGTATATCACAGGCAGGAATTGGACCCCAATTCTTCCTGCCTTTGAGGCCAGCTCTCTATCTATTTTTCCATTCTGATTGTTAAAATTACTTTTCAGTAGCATAAATTATATCGAGCCCTATAATCTCTTTAAGGCCTTTAGTTTCTCTTCTCTGGAATCCCTTTTAAAACCTCAAAGTTTAATTCGTGTATTTTGAAGAGGAAAATGGCTAGTCATTGAGACATTCTACCTGTACCATAATGTCTATCTAGTTAGTCAATTGACCGAGCAATGAGAATTTATTAGGGTCTCTTTATATGCCAGTGCTAAAGGAATCCTAGAAAGGATTTTGTCTGATATTTCATTTTAAAAAAATGAAGACAAAAAAAATGGCTTCTGTTCATTCAACAAATATTTATCAATCAACTACTGTGTGATAGGCAGTATGTATACAAAGACAAAAAAAAATAGTTCCTGTCCTCAAGGAGCTTTCATTCTATTGTTCATTGCAGCAATATGTTATCCTTATATACCATACACACACACAGAGTGTCTGTGTGTGTATGTGTGTGCCATACATATAATATACAGTAACAGAACTATTGAGGATTGTTGATTGTCAGACCACTGCTCTTTCTACTCTCTTATTCAGCCTCATTAATAAATTGCTTTACCTGGAGGACCATAAAAATCAAACAAATAAAAAGGGTTCAATATCTCCTTTTTTAAAATTATTTTCTAAGCCATCGTGTCATCCTCTTAAAATTGTGAGTATTGAATACTTCAGCCATTCAAAACAAGTATGAAATTGCATATTCTGTGTGTGTGTGTGTGTGTGAATACACATACAGTTTTCAGAAGGACGGGGTAGCTAGTGGTGGTGGGAAGAATGAGGTAATTTAATATTACAATATTATATGATGGTGCAAGTGAAAATGAAATAAAACCAAAGAATGATGGATTTGGAGAAGACTTGGTTGGACTTTTGGCAAAACTACAAACCTCAGAAGTTAAAGCAATGAGCAGGGCGATCTTAAATTGAAAAGGAGTTAGCGAAAGATAGTAGCTCAGAACAGGATGAAAAGAAGTATTTTTTTTATTAGAAGGTAATTTTGCCAAAATAATCATTTCTTATAAAAACTTAAAGGAAAATCTTGGCTGAAAGCTAAATTGGAAAGAATAAGAATTCCTACTTTAATTCTTAGCTCTCATCCCAAATCAGTGATTCACAATTCTTCATTTTTGTTCCTTTTTGAAAATTTACTTTTCCACCCAGAAACTGTGGATGTTAGGAGCTAGATAACAGACAACTTTTAGCTTATCTCCAAGAGAGCTACATGAGTTTGAAAGAATTGGAAGATGAGACTTAATACATTTCAAATAAATTTGAAATTAAAAAAGTCACTTCCAATTAGACTCTGCTCCATTTTTTCCAGGGTTTGCTTCATTAATTAAAAGCAAGAATCATGTTTTCTAAGATCTCTTTAAAAGGCTGGAAGATGAATTCCCGAAGATACTGTTGCTGCTTCCCCATGACAAATACATGAATGTTCCTGAAACCTTTTGAAGATGTGAAGTGAGATATGTGTGTGTGTGTGTGTGTGTGTGTGTGTGTGTGTGTGTTACCATTAATAATACAATATAGATCTATCTCACACCATCTGAAAAGCAGGCCTGGGCCACCGGGAAAGCGTTTTTATTTCAACCAGTACTCTGTTAGGACAAGCTTCATCCCAGCTTAGTCTGTGAGTAGTAACCGTTCCTAAGCATGGGTGGAGAAAAGAAGCAGCTGGAATGGAACAGAACAAAACCTACCACCCAACTCTCTCTCAATCTCAATCTCTCTCTCTCTGTCTCTCTCTCTCTGTCTCTGTCTCTCTCTCTCTCTGTCAATTTCTTTCATTCATATTTGGTGTATATGTTTCATATTTGTATTTATATGTTTGTGTATGACATAAGAAATTCTAAAGGCTTCATAGTCATCATAGATATTTCTTTTCCCTTGACGTTCAAGCAGGTAACATAAGGCTTGGGGCAAAGCATTTGCTAGAGAAAGGCCCTAAAGGAGTGAGTCTTTGATCGCCTGTGCATTTTAAGGGAAGGTAAACATTTCCAGGGTCTGTGAACCTGTACAGACAGGAAAGAGGTAACTGATCACAATCTTCTTAGTCTTCCCTTTTTTATTTGTTTGGTGAATATTAATTTCTTATCTCCTTTCCTTTCCTTCCTTCCCCTTACTGCTTTCCCCTTCTCTTTCCCCTTCCCTTCTCCCTTCCCTTCCCTCCTCTTTTCTTCTTCACTTTCTCTTCTTATCTTCCTTTACCCTCTTGGAATAAAATAGAACAACACCCAATAATGTCACACTTCAGGAGTCTTTTTCATTAATAAGGCACCTTTACTGACCTTGGTTTGAAAGAGGGTCTTATGAGTAGCTACTGTAAATAACAGAGCCCAGGCCTGACTTTCAGGAAAATTTTGATTTAGAGCAGCTACTGCAAACACATTTAACAGAAACTGAAGGAGCCTGAGCCATGGGCTCATCTAACGACAGGCACAACAGCTGCTGACAACAGCAACAAGAGAAGGAGAAAATTTGAGAACTGGGTATGACAAGCCTTTAAAACAATGTATATAGATGTTGGGTCTCCTTAAACTTCCCTTCTGTTTTCTGAGTTGCTTTTCATTGTGAGATACTCATGCAAAATAGAGTGGTACTTGTTTATGAATCCTAAATATGTTCAGGAGGGAGAATGTGACAATATATGGATGGAGAGGAAGAGGTGAGGAGAAGGGAGGAGGAGAGGGAGAGAGGGGGAAGGAGAGGGAGAGGGAAAGGGGAAGGGGGAGAGAGAGAGGGAGGAAGGGAGGGAGAGAGAAAGGGGGAAAGGGAGAGATGAAGGGAGGGAAGGAGAGGGAAAAAGATGGAAAAAGACATGGAGAAGGAGATAGGGAGAGAAAAAGAGAGAGAGAGAGAGACAGAAACAGAGAGAGACAGGGAAAGAGAGAGATTCAAAAATCAAGGAAATCAGGACTATGTTTTGTAAAATTGTTACAGCTGTTACTGTTTTTATTGGCTGTTTCTTTTGGATTCATTTCTTCAGCAACTGCTGTTCATATGAGCAGGAAGGCATGCAGTATGATGGAGAAGCAGAACAGGGGTGGGAGAAAGTGGGTAGAAGACAGGAGGAGAATACAGTTTGGTAAAGAGGTCCTGGGGTATGTGTGGTGGTGGGAGGGGGTTATCCATCAAAGCATCTCTTTATGATAGTTTTTTGGAAGTGCTAGCAATAGAATTCAGATGTACTTAATGAGAACCAACAGAAGCATCAAGTTTCCCTGCCAGTCTCAGATGGTTGGCCCATTTACCCCTAGAATTCTACCACTAGAAATGAGTATTCCTACCTCCCTCAGGGTAATTTTTGCCTCCTCCTTCTTATTTTCCTCCTGTCTTCCACCTAGACCCTGGCAAAGTGCTGAACATATGAAAAGAATGAGTTTTCCCTGAGGCAACTCTATTTCTTTTGGTTACAGATGGAATGAGGTATCTATCTATCTGCTCAGTGACCCCAGGAAGACACTGACAGCTGGTAGACTACAGCCAGGGGCTTGGTGGGCTCACCCACCTTGATTCACCTGCATAGCAGCTAGAACATGAGCCAGAAAAAAAGAAATTAGAAAGAATGATATAACACCACAACTAATCAACTAATCTCTCTCTCTCTCTCTCTCTCTCTCTCTCTCTCTCTCTGTCTTTCTCTCTTTTTCTAGCCTTCTACCTCTTTTTCTCCCCCTCCCTTGCCCTCCCTCTACCTCCTCTCCATTAAACGGGGCTGATTAAAATATTCCCTCTGAGGTTTACGCACATTGCTTAAACTCAAGTTCCTGAATTTGATACCATTGCTGACACCCATCTATATATAAGTTATTTCACAAACAAATCTCCCACCCCTCAAGGAAATACTAAATGAAAATGCCACATCTCCAAAAAGTATGTCTGGTAATAAAATGTTGCTTGCATACACTCATATTAAAAGAAATACAGACAACTTAGAACAGTCATAAAATAAAAAGATAAATTGCAGCGTCAGGCCTCAAGACCCTGAGCACTATACTAGGGAGTTAGTTAGCAGCTTTTAGATCTAATTTGGACTCTGCTACTGGATTGCTCTATAACTCAGGGGCAAATTACTTAACCTTCATTCCTCAGTTTTCTCACCTATAAAATGGGGCTAGGGTATTATGGAGATAGACTAATTAAAAGCTACAAAGTAATCTGGAACCACAAAGTCTATATAATTGCTAAGTACTAAAATTAAACCTAATAATACACCTCAGCATTATTGAGTTTCTTATGTGCCAAAGCCACTCAGTACCATGTGAAATGAAAACATATTAATAGTGCATTTGTATTCAATTTAGTGAAGTCCCATAAATGTCTGCCATGGTCTTAATGTTTAAAAACTTGGTGCCTTAGATAAATAGTCTGTTTAGAAATATTTTAGAAATATTTTTTTCTTTTTCAAATGGTTTACTTTCTTGAATTTTCTGTCTCTGACACACTCGCCTATGGTAGAATGCACATAGCAGCAATAAAATGGAATCCAACACTATATATTGAGATTTCTCTAGTTCTCTTATTTCTAAAGCTACCCCTTAGCTTTTTTTTTAAATCAGGCTACCTTCTGAAATCTGTAGATGTAGGAAGACTATGCCAGATGGGTAAAGTTTAAAGAAAGTTAGCCCTTGGTACTAAAGCTGAGAATCATCTCTCATTAAAAAAAGTTTTGGGAGAAAAGTGAAACCCAATGAAGTGTGTTCCTCTTAAGCTTATATAAAATAAAGGAATTAGCAGTCTCTTTTCACCTCAGTTGCTAACACGATCTGAGCTTGGGGGAAAAAAAAAATCTCCTCTCAGTTTTTCAGCTTTAATGTTGGCTTAATAACACCTGCTACCAAATTCAGAGTTTGCTTTGTTTAATAGTGGTTATGGAAAGATGGCATCTTTATTTTGTAAAAACAAAGTGATTTCCTGTTAACTCACTAGCCTAAAAGTGTCAGGCCCGTTCCTGGCTTTCCAAAGTAGCAAATTCCACAGTGTCAGTCATGAAGAGCCTGTTTGATTGTGTTAAAAAGTGGATTTCTCCTTAAGGTTCAGCCTATCTTCCCTATTAGCTAGCTTGCATTGAATCCACTTGCAAAAACATGTTTCTGCTGTTATTCTTACAGACGACTGTATATTCACACACATGCACAATTATGAGACTGAACCCTCCCTTTCTTCTTTGTACTTCTCTTTGATCTTACATTGTTTTGCTGCTGTGCCATATGGACATGTGAGCAACCAACAGGAAGTTCCTTTCTATTACAATTCAGTGTCCTTAGCCTCCAACTAATGTCTCACCCCTCCTTCTCCCCCTGCTTCTGTTTCTGATTTGGATTTGGCCTAAGACTGATGTAGGCCAAGCCAGAATTTGAAGGAGGTGGGGAGAGGGTACACCTTCTCAGGTTCTCCAAACCCCAAGATGAGTTACTATCACAGTTTTGCTCATACTGTAACAACATTTGATAGGATAGAAACTTCTTTGATTTGAAATACTAACAGAGGAATCTTATGAGACTATAAATGTTCCTAGAGAGATTTGGGAGCCAATGTGGGATCAGTCAAGTTAGTGGGTCAGAAAAGCATTTAGAATCAGTGAGTTAGGTTTTTATTTCCTTTCTTTCCTTCTTTCCTTTTCTTTCTTTCTTTCTTTTTCTTTCTTTCTTTCTTTCTTTCTTTCTTTCTTTCTTTCTTTCTTTCTTTCTTTCTTTCTTTCTTTCTTTCTTTCTTTCTTTCTTTCTTTCTTTCTTCCTTCCTTCCTTTCCTTCTTTCTTCCTTTCTTTCTTTCTTCTTTCTTTCTTTCTTTCTTTGTTTCTTTGTTTCTTTCTTTCTTTTTTCTTTCCTTCCTTCATTTTGTTCTTTTTCCTTCTGTCTTTCCTCTTTTCTTTCTTTCTTCCTGCCTTTGTTTTTCTCCCTTACTTTCTTTCTTTCTTTTTTCTTCCTTCTTTTTTTTCTTTCTTTTTCACTGCTTATTGGTTATTCCTCATTTAGGCCTAACCCATTTCTATTGTTGCAATAACTGTTGCAAGTGTGAAAGATGTGTACACAAAAAGCATACACAGATAGGACTCTGGGCACATAAGAATTTCTGTAAACACTCTCAACTTTTAACGAGCTTTTACTTTGGGAGTAGGGAAAGGTGTCCAGATTGTTCCTTGAACAATCAGGTTTCCTATTCTTAGTAACCAGTAACTCTAGTCCTGGAAATTCCCACTTTTATTATATTGGAAAATACCAAGGATATGAGAGCATAGAAATATGTGCTTAGTAAGTGAGCTTCCTTTTTTTAAAGACCTCTCTTTAAACTCCTCACTGGGGGAAGATTAAATCAAGTCAGCATTCTCCCACTTTCCAGAGTCTATCTCCACACATCAAATAGCTGAAAACTCTTCCTAAACTCAAGTCCCTTTGTGCCCACACTCAAATATGCTGTTTTATGTGGGTCGACCAAAGTCTTTCCCTGATTTCTCTCTCCATCTGGCCTTTGAATAAACATGCATCCTAAAGGGAAGAAGGACTTAATGGATCAAATTTATTTCCTGTATTTGGAAATATTTTCAGAAGACCAGAGCACACTTGGTCATTCTGCTAAATTAGGTTCTGTTTGCTTCTAATGACACTTAATTACCTCCCACACTCTTCTCTGGCACTCCTCTGCTTTTAGCCTGTATCTACCTGTAGAACTGGTTTGACTGACTGTTATGACAGTCAAAACAGTTGAAAAATGAGCCGTGTGTGTGTGTGTGTGTGTGTGTGTGTGTGCGCGCATGTGGGTGGGTGAGTGTGTAGATGCTACCTTGGGCCTTGTCTTCACAAAACCAAAACAACAGTTTATTTAGAAAAAAAATCAGCTAAGCTGAATATTAGGCATTGTAGAAACAGAGTAAATGGTTGCCTCATTGGATTATTTCATTTTTGTTTTATTGTCTGGAAACATTGCTTCAATTCATTCCTTCTCTAAGTAAAATCTCAAACTAAAAGACAATACATTTAAATAGATTGGGGCAAAGGTGGTCATATATTAGATGAAAGACTTTAAATATTTTTGTTGTTCAGTTCTTTCAGTCATGTCTGACTCTTTATTTGAGGTTTTCTTGGCAAAGGAGTGGTTTGCTGTTTCCTTCTACGTCTTGTTTTAAAAATGATGAAACTGAGGCAAACAGAGGTAAATGATTTTCCCAGGGCAGCACAGCTAGTAAGTATCTAAGGCCAGATTTGAACTCAAGAAGATGAGTCTTCCTGACTCCAGGTCTGTCATTTTATCCACTGCACTAGCTAGGTATCTGTTAGTTTATGCCATGTGTGTATAATCTATCTGTAGATAGGTGGATAAGTATGTTCACATATGTATGAATGTGTGTGTGTGTGTGCATTTCCATTAGTAGAGGAAGTTCTAAACCAGAAACCGTATGCCAATAAAATGACAGATTTTGCCTTTTCCTCTAGCCACCCAAAAGAAGGAATTCATATAATTTCTTTGAAATTCACGGTAGAGTAACTTCACTCTCTTTTTTCTTTCTCTTTTTGGAGAGGGGATGGTAGGGCAGTTGGGGTTAAGTGACTTGCCCAAGGTCACATGACTGGTTGTGTGTTAATTTTCTGAGGCTAGATTTGAACTCAGGTCCTCCTAACTCCAGGTCTGGTGCTCTCTATTCACTGTGCCACCTAGCCACACCAGTAACTTTATTCTTTTCTGAGCAATTAGCCGACTCCTAGTGGGGAAGAAGGATAAAAAAGACTTCTGTGGTTATAATTTTCCAACATATTATAGGCCAAGTATCTAAAATGTTCAGATACTATCAGTAACCTTCTAGAATAATAATAGAAAGTAATTGTGAATTCTGGTAATCAAAGAATATTTATTTCAGAGGTTTTGGTGGTGGTCATAAGTTTGTATATGATTGGGACTCTTTTGGCAGAATGAGTAGAGTAGACCCCCAAACCTGTGAACAGCAGGCTAATGGACTATCATGGGAAGGACATTCTGGCATCATGGGCAAAAGTCGGATTCTCCTTACCCTAGAAAGGACTTGAACAATGGCCAAGAGATGAGTACAGGTGGTTTCATGTGGTTACCCAATGTTGAATCTTGGAAAATCAGGAAAGGGGAGTGTGTGTGTATGTGTGTGTGTGTGTGCGCGCGCGTGTGCATGCTTGTGTGCGTGTATGTGTGTGAGATAAGGCAAGTAGAATTATTAATGAAATTATGGGAATTTCACAGAAGATAATAGAAAACTTGAATATTACCTATTGTGAACTAATAAACATTGGAAAGGGCTGAAGTATAACAGCAATGTAGAGAAAGATTGTAAGTGAAGATATATATGTATATATACATATATACATATACATACATATATACATATATGTATTTGTGTATACATGTATGTATGAATGAAGAGTTGAAGAGACACAACCACAATAGGCAGAAAATGGTCCAAAATGAAACAAAGATTAGTTCAAAGGATTTTTATGGGCAGAGTTCCGGAGGTTTCTTTTATGTTAAGATGTGAGTGCTTGAAAGAAAAGTAGCTTTGATTTTCAGTCCAGGGCTTGGATGAAGAAAGATCTTGTTTTTCTTGTTACTAGTGGAGCTAAATGAAACTTCAGAGTACTAGCATGGTGCTTGCCACAATTTAGGTTCCATGGTATTAGAATTTTGCCCCCATCATATGCCCCCAGAGTATTTTCCCTTGACCACTCTTTTGCACTTATCACATTTTTCTTTTTTTGTGGTTATCATTCTTGTTATCATTTCTCCTCATTAGATATTAATCTCTTTGACAGCAGGGTATATGTACAGTTCCTCGCATTTAGCAGATATTTAATAAGTGTTTGTGGTTTGTTGAAATATCCTTAGAAATAATCTAAGATTCAAGATCTTTATTTCACAGATGAGCTTAAGTGACTTGCTTATATCACGTGGCTAGTCACAGTAAAAGTCAAGTCTTTTCTTTTTTTTAAGTCAACAAACATTTATTGAGTATCTTCTCTGTTTAAGGTACTCTGCTAGGAGCTTAAAGGGAGATGAAGATGAAGATATGGTTCTCTTCTTCATGGAACTTAAAAATCTATTGACAAGATAAGATAAGCCCAAATAACAATTCAAAATTGACCATGATGAATGCCTGAGTAAGTTCAGAGGAGAGAAGGATTATTTCATTACATTTTTGAATTACAAATATTCTCCCCATCTTGCTGCTGTCCCAACCCTTAAACAGCAATCGCATTGTAAAGCCCTTCCCCTGCTGTACTCTCTTACTTTCTGGTAGGGCAGGGAGGGTCTCCCTATCCCAGTCCCTATATATCTTAATTCCTACTTGCAGGTATTGCAGAACTTTAAATTCTAGATTCTTTCCATTCCTTCCTTGTCACCCACCCCCACTGGAAGGACAGTCAATTCAATACAGGCTGTGGA
>CM053594.1:147779879-147894302 GCA_028646575.1 Pseudocheirus occidentalis
ATTAATTACCATTAGGCCTGGCCAAGAGGAAGATATCAAACACAGCTATAGCATATAGATACCTGGGGGAGAGAAAATTCCAATTCATGTGCAACATCCCCAGCTGGTAGAGGTATTGCTAGGGGTCCCAACATTCCCCAATAGTTTTCCAGGGTCTGAATCATTCTCCATGAATCTTAGGGAAAAAAGCCTGCTTAAATGCTCCATAGTAGAAGCCAGTCTAATAACTGCAAGTCATCATTCTACCTTCTTAGTTCTCCTCACTTCTTTGCCACAACAACGTGCCACAAATGGGCTTACAAGGCAGCTCAGTCTTACTTGGTCCCATGTTTTTGATAGGCACTGCTGAAATATTATCTCATCACTATAACTAGATTAACAGGATCTTGTCACTTTACATTTCTCACAGTGCCTGACACAATGCTATGGCCATAATTGGCACTCAGCATATATATATATTATATACATATATAATATATATATGTTTACTTATTAAGATTGTGATATATTTCACTGAAATCAAACTTTGAGCATGATCGTAAGACAGTAGTTAATTAATTATTTTTTCTTTTGCTTTTTTGGCATGTGGAAAATGTTCCCAAGAAGTTATTTAATTGGCCATACCCACATGTTCTTTCCCATTATATAAGAATTATTACAATGATAACTAATATTTAGAGAGCACTGTAAAGTTTACAGAACATTTTACATACACCATTTCGTGTGATCTTCATAATAACACCATATGGTAGGTGCCATTATTGTCTCCATTTTACAAATGAAGAAGCTGAGGCTGATTGATCAAACAACCAGCTTTACTCTATCTGAGTCAGGATTTGAACTCAGGTTTCAACTCTTCTGATTCCAAGTTTAACACTTTATCCACTGCACTGCCTAGCTGCCATGCCACCTCTCTTCTCTCTAGGCTCTACCTAGAAGAAGATACTTCATTCCTTTCATATAGTGTTTCTAGATGCTGACTCTGACCAACAAATAGATTTTTAAAAATCATCTTTTTCCATTAATATTTCTCCTCTTAGAATTCTAACACATTTTCAACTCCTAGTTCACAAATATCACTAATCTAAGAAAAAATGTTTGTGATTTTTCAGTCTAGCTAGACTCCTGCTAGCATGTGAATGTATTTTAAGAGTCCCCCCTTCTTATGCCATCCACAGATCTATTCCCAGTTTTTCTGTACTTTGGGTATAACCTTTGGTGAGAACATAGACCTGGCAACTTTTAATCAACCCTTTTCCCATGTTGTGCTCTAATAGTAGAGTTTTATGTACTGTCATGTATCGATTAAAGAAGGTCAACTTGTCTGTGACTTAAGTCACAGGTTCTGAGGTTCTGGGAAACTAAGTTTACTTAGTCACTTAGCCAGAGTATGAAAGAGGCAGGACTTAGAACCTGTGTCTTCCTGACTCCAGCACTGACCTTCTATCCATTATATCATTGCTTCTCATTTCCTCTATACAGGTAAAGAAATTCATTGCACCAAAGGCTCATATATTCAAATTGCATGTGACCAGGCTGAGAATTTCAAATCTTTGAAATTCTGGATACTATAGGGAAGTATTTTAAGACCCACTCCTTGAAGAAGAATATGATTGTGGTATCACATATGCTGGTAATTGATTCTGGGTACACACACATATATTATACATATACATATCTACACACATATACATACTTATATGAATATGTCCCAATATAATAATATATTCTAATGTATTATATGATAATATATTTGAATATTCATATGTATATACATGAATATTTGTAGCATGTGGATTTATCTCTAGGTAACAAATTTCTGCTGTGATGGAAAAGATAGAGCACTCATATAAGCTAGGTTATATAGTAATGAATGGATGAATGAATGAAAACAAAATTATTAGGCATGTCCTAGGTGCAAGGCTATATGTTAAGCAAAAGGGAGAGAAATACTAAAAGGAAAACAACATCTGCCTTCAGGAGATTCACATTTGTAAAGGGGAAGATGATAGCTGTCAAAAGAGGAGTGGTGCCTTGAAAGGATCTTTCAGACCATTAAGTCACAGGGCAGTGATTGTGTCCATTTGGAATGCTTTTTCTGGGATAGGTATTTTGTTGATTTAGTTACTGGTAGCAGAACAAGAGATGAAAAATGGAGTTGGGAGGGATATTTCATGAAATGCAAATATTCTGAGGGCATCATGTTGGGTCTGTGTCAGGCTAATAATGACCACTGATTAGAAATATAGGGATCCAGGGCAGGAAAGCAGCACCTAAGAAGAGAGGGGATGTGGCATTAAGGTTTAGATAGACACGGTCAGGTAAGTAAAGATTTTTTAAAGAAGATTTGGAGTCTATGGAAGGGTAGCAAATAAGCATGCATAGAATACTAGCAGCTAGGCTGCATAGTGGATAGAATAATGAGCCTAGGGGCGGCTAGGTGGTGCAGCGAGTAGAGCACCGGCCCTGGAGTCAGGAGTACCTGAGTTCAAATCCGGCCTCAGACACTTAACACAAAAACTAGCCATGTGACCTTGGGCAAGTCACTTAACCCCAACTGCCCTCCAAAAAAAAAAAAAAAAAAAAAAGAATAATGAGCCTGGTGTCAGGAAGACTCATTTTTGTGAATACAAACAGCCTCATATACTTCCTAGGTCTAAGTATCTAAGCTGGGCAAGTCATTTAACTCTGTTTGCCTCAGTTTCTTCATCTGTAAAATGAGCTGGAGAAGTGTCTTTGCCAAGAAAACCTAAAATGGGATCATCGGGAGTAGGACACAACTGAAAATAACTGAGCAGCAACAACAACCTTACTTTAATTTCATTGACTAGCTTAAAATGTGTTGCTTAAGTGTTACTCATGATCAATGGAAATATAGGAGCCTAGAATCATAGATTTATAGATGAACATGTCTTCAAAGGTAATCAAGTCCGTTTCTATCATTTTTTAGATAAAGACATTGAGGGAACTAAGTCTATAGGATTAAATATACATCTTAGCTAGGTGTGTCAGATCCGTACGATCTGCTTCCAACTTATCTTTTCACATTAGTTCATACTACTCTTGGCCTGCACTGTCTGAGCCTTTTCTGTATTTGGAATAGGTCTGACCATGTCATTTCCTTATTCGATGAACTCTAGTGATTGCATATTCTCCATAGGATCAAATTTAAAGTCTCTGTTTGACATTTAAAGCCTTTCATAGGCATACCCTACCTACCTTTATAGACATTATACTTCCCCTGACTCTTCCTGCATTTTATGATACGGTCTGTTTTTTAAAAAAAAAGTTTTTTTCATGTACCACACTCCATCTTGTCCTTATACCTTAGCACTGACTACAAGTTTAAATGAAGGGAAGGACATAAGCATTTATATTGTACCCATTATTGTGCCAGGCACCATTTTAGGCTCTTTTTTCTTTTTACAAATATTATCTCATTTCACTCTGAAAATAACTTCTACTATCTACTAGATACTATCTTACACTCTGGTAATATGAAAAAGAAACAGTCTTTTCCCTCAAGTAGTTTGAAAAGACTTAAAATGTTCAAGTTGGAGAAGTAAATATGTAGGCAAGACACTATTTTCTTCAAATATGTGAATGGAGGAATGATTAGACTTATTCTGCTTGGTCCCTGAACTGATCAATGGGTGTGGTCACAGGAAGGCAGGTTTTGGTTCACTATAAGGAAAAATTTGCTAAATATTCAAACTGCCTAAAAATGTAATGATTTGCCTTAATGAGGTAATGAGTCAGTTCCAGGTGCACAGAGTTCTTCAAGAGAAAACAGGGCAACTTGATTGACGGTGTTACCAAGGAGATTCAGCATCCATGGGAGTGTCGTCACCAATCTCCCTATGGTTTTTTCTAGCTCTAGGATTTTGTGGTTCTATGACCTGTTTCTCATAAAACCAAGAAAGACTGTAATAAGGCAGAAAGTCAGTATAGCATGAAAGGATCTCTTGAACAGCAGGACCTGTCATAGCTCTTATCTCCCTGACTTCACAAAAGCTCAGAGTGGAACAGGACTTCAGTGACTGCTGGCGCTAACCCACATCTAAACAAGACTGCCTTCTGCCCCAGCTTTCCGTCATCCAGATATTTCCTTACGGCTCCTAGTGATGAGAAACCTACTGCCTCCTGGGGCAGCACATTCTACTGTTGAATAGCTCCAATTTACTTTTATCAAGGTTGTATGTTTTGATAAGTAAGATTCTATAGTCTGACTTTTTTTTTTAATGCTGTTTACTCATCTTCCCAGTCAAATAATACTTGACTTTCTAACTCCCCATCAAGGCAGGACTCTGCTTCCAGTGTGTGTGTGGGGGGGGGGGAGGGGTGTACTGTCCCAGGCTTCAGGGGTTTTGTATCAGTCACTTACTGCTCCACTATCTGTGGGCCCACAGCTCTGGAAGCAGCTGCTGCTGCCACCACCTCTGTCACCACAGAGCTGGGGCTGAACCACCTTTTCCTTTTCACCAGGTCCCACAGAGTTCCCCCACTGAACGTCCATGCTATTCTCAGGGTTTTGGGTTGAGAAGTCTGGAAATCACTATAGCTGCTAGTGATTCAGTCCCCTGAGGCCTGCTCTGTCCTCTTGTGTCCCTGGCGTGGATCATGCCGAACTATGCTTCACTCCCAGTCCAGTGCAATATACCTTTCCTGTCAGCCTTCCAGGCTGTCTTGGGCTGGAGATGTTTTTCACTCTGTCATTTTGGGGGTTCTACAGCTCTAGAATTTTAGAGTAATTTTTTTTACAGGCATTTGGAAGGTTTTGGGGGCAAATTCAAGCAACTCCCTGCTTTTACTCTGGATCTTTGAAGTTGTCTCTTCTCTAGGTTAAAAATACCCATTTTCTTTGGTTGATACTTCTATAGCATGAGCTTAAGGATCTAAACCAGTGGTTCTCAACCTGTGGGTTATGTTCAATTTAAATACATCCTGTATATCAGACATTTATATTACTATTCATAACAGTAGCAAAATTATAGTTATGAAGTAGTAACAAAAATAGTTTTATGGTTGGGGGTCACCACAACATGAGGAACTGTATTAAAAGGTCGTGGCATTAGGAAGGTTGAGAACCACTGATCTAAACCATCATGGCCTCTTCTGGGTGCTCCCTATTTTTTTAAGACCCCTCCTGAAATATGACTGACAGAACCAAACACAAAACTTCAGATTTATTCTTTCCAGAGTATTGAGACTATCTCCTCACTCCTGAATTTTAACACAACCTGTAATCACATAAGCTTTTTATAGCTCCCATCCTTCCGTGGTGATTCATAGGAGGCTGCTGCAAGCTCAATTATTTTGTTACAGTTTCTCCATATTGTTCCGAGATTCATTCTCACACAGACCAAACACTAACCTCTATTCCATAAGACAAAGCTTCAAATACTTGAACTCAGCACTCCCTTTAAGAAAGCAGTTTAGGACCAAAGTGTTCATGATGTTGTCTGAACGTTTGACCTAGAAATGTTTTGGTGATACTTTAAACAATTAATAATTGCAGAATGTCAGAAGTAGTATATTTAACTGTGCCTGGGATTCACAACAGATTGTTGTTGTTGTTGAAAGGAGTTTCTGAACAAAAAAACATTGGGAGTCACCGTCCTCAGGTTTCTCTTCTGTAGGTCAAAACCCAGATCTTTACTTTGATTAGATATGTTTCTTGTTGAATAGAGGAATCTAGGAAAAATAATACTTAACTAAAATTAAAAAACAAACAAACAAACTTGTAACGGTGGTTTTCCAGGCACTGGGGTTGCTCCTTTCCCTGTTGCCTCTCAATTTACCATGAATTACCAAGCTACCCATCTCAATGTAAGGCATAGCTCATGCTAATGACTTTTTATTTCTTCAAGTCCTTTTTGAAAATATACTCTTTTCAGGAAACATTCAGCCTGTTTCATCATGATATTTGCAAAAACAAGGATTGTAACTATTTCTCATTTATGAGACCTATGTTTTCCCCTGGAATTTGTTTAATTGCATTCATTATTTGTTTCAAAGTATATTCATATTGTGATGGATTACTGACTGTGCCAGTTTTTATGGTCAGAATGTCATAGAATGGAAAAGCCTTTATTAAGCACTTACTGTGGGCCAACCCCTGTGCTAAGTGCTGGAAATGCAGAGGAAGCCAGGCAGGCCCTGCTCTTAATGTGCTCACACTCTAATTGAGGGAGACAGCACCTTTGCGGCAGTTTGGGGGCTAAATAGATGGAAAGGCTTGGTGGTACTTGAGGCGCACAGTAGGAAAAGCGAGATCCTGATAGGATCTGAGTGGGTGGGGATCAGGGTTCAGGGAGAGGGCACAGGAAAAATGTATAACTCAAGAATTGAAAAAGAGGAGGGAAATAAAGTACTAAGATAGAGACACGAAAAGCAGTGATCTTGGGCCTCTCTCCATTCAGGTCAAATCTTTTTCCCATTTTTAGTATAGGGATCCAGGGGCTGGTGTGGGAATTAGAATTGTAATTCCTTGATCTTTTTCAGAAGCTGTACCTACCCAATTACCAACCCATGAATCGGGTTATGAGAGGGAATGTGGATTTCAGTATCTACAAGACAGATGAGAAACAAATCAGGACTTAATTAGCCAGAAAGGGTAGCTAGGTGGTGCAGCAGATAGTCTCAGTCCTAGTGTCAGGAAGGCTCTTCAAATCTGGCCTCAGACATTTACTAGCTGAGTGACTCTGGGCATGTAACGTAACCCTCTTTGCCTCAGTTACCTCATCTGTAAATGAGTTGAAGAAGTAAATGGCAAACCATTCTAGTATTTTTACCAAGAAAATCCAAAATGGGGTCATGAAGAGTCAGACATTTTTGAAAATGACTGAACAACAACTTGAAGCAGAGAAAACCAGCCTCCAATGTTCATAATCTTTATCTCACCATGAGACACTTCTGGCAACTTCCCCCCAAGAGGACTCCTCATATCACTCGATCTTCCAAGTAGTTTAATCTCAATCTCCTGGATGTGGAAGCAAGATGTAGGCAAGACTGTGTATATATTGGAGAGAATTCATGAAGGTCTTGGTTCTGGTGTGGCTTTGGTGAACCTTAATCTTCTAATAATATGAAAAAGAATTGAGGAAGGAGAAGGAGAAAGATGTCAAAGAGGAATGGTAATCGTGTTTGGAGTAATATAGGGAGGAACATGTCTATAACATTTACAAAATTAATTTCTGAGTGAAGAACAAAATAAATATTTAGAGAACCATGTGATATCTTTGCCGAAGATATTAGGAATATAATCACAATATGTCCAGAGCATTAAAAGAAAGACAACATTAAAAGGTAGAGACATTGTTGAAAATACTTCATGAAAAAGCTGTCAACATTCTTCTTAGTAAGATGATGCCCAATTGTGTGTAAGGCCGATAGAGTAATTTTAAAATGTAGTCATTCTGCCAAACATAACTGTAATGACTTGTGGTTAACATGTTTGTAGCAAGAATAAGAATGTTTTACATGCTCAGTACACACACAGATTAGATTCTCAAATCCATGTTGTAAGTTAACTGGAAGCAGAAGGGGCAGATGCAAAATGAGTTGGGGAGGTAATGCTTTCTTACAGGGCCTGATTGTATTTATGAGTAGGAGGAAAACTGTCCACCCAAGTAGAAAGTTGATGGCTAGAACATTGATTTACCTGGAATATATTGCACAATTTGCTTTTGGGATTTTTGGCAGAGGTGCAGTGGTAAGGTCACTGGGCTTAGAATAAAAAAAATCTAGGTTCACCTCTAGGCCATGATACTAACTCTGTGATCATGGGAAAGTCACCTCTGAGTCCCCACTCATCTTATCTATAAAATGGAGAAGAGAATTGTTATGGTATTAACACATAGGAGCATTATGAGAATCCTACAAGATAATACATGTAATACACTTGGCAAAACTCAAAGTACTTGGAACTATATAAAAGTCAACTGTGACAATTGATGATAGGTGATGGTATCCCTTCAGTTCAATTAGATTCAACAGACATTTTTGGAGTGCTCACTATTTATCCAGGGCATGACATTGAGGACAAGGAATACCAGCACCTGGAGAGAGTGTCCAGCATGATGCTCTGAGTTAGGAGGATACAAAAGAACTGCACGATATATTCTCTGCCTTCAAGAAGTTTGCCAGATGGAGGCATCTGGTGGCACAACAGATCAAACATTGCGTTTTTTCCTAGAGACAGGAAGACCTAAATTCCAAACCAACCTTAGGTGCTTACTAGTTATATGACCCTGGGCAAGTCTGTTGACCTCCGTTTCCTCAACTGTAAAATTAGGATAATAGCACCTACCTTGCAGAGTGGTTCTGAGGATCAAATGAAATAATATTTGTAAATGTGCTTAGCATTGTGCCTGACACATAGTAGGTACTATATAAATGTTTATTGTCTTGCCTTACCTTTCCCTCCTCTCATTGGAGAACAGATACTAGGAAATGGATACAGAACAAATGAAGTAGTAAATAATCGGTGTGATCTTACACAAATTATTTAATCCCTGCAGTCTTTCTTTATATGTATGATGAGGGTTGTGGATTAGATAGCCTTTAATGTCTTTCCAGGCCTCAAAGACCTCCTATATCTATGCCTCTAAAATTAATTAATTACTATCAAGGGTTAAGAATGTATGGCATAGATATAATAGAAAAATGCTACTCTTTGGAGTAATCACAAAAGGCCTCTTGAAAGGGCTGAGACTTGGTATTCAGAACTAGAAAGAACATTAGTTGACATGTAGTCCATTTCTCATTTTACAGATGAGGATTAAGGTGCAGAGAAGTCCACAAGTTCATTTATGTTTCCATAAATAGTATGTGACAGAGTCAAGTTTTGAATCCAGGTTTCTTGAAAATTCTATGACACAAGGCAAGTGCTCATATGGAGGTCAGAAGAAGCAGTACCCTCTCCAGGTTTCTCTGAAAAACTTTAATATCAATTGTGAAACATGGGAGATGCTGGCCCAGGACTGTGCAGCATGGTGAACCTGCATCAAAGAAGGTGATGTGTTCTATGAGTAGAGCTGAATTGCAGTAGCATAAAGAAGCACGAGATGCATAAAGCCAGTCCATCCCGACTGTTCCAATGGACTATTTGTGCCCAACCTGTGGTGGAGCCTTCTGGGCTTGTACTGAACTGATCAGTCTCAAACACTCTATATGTTGACCACAAAATTATGATATCATTGGTCTCCTTTGGGTACAAAAGATGAACAACAATGCCTTGTGTACTTCCAATATACCACATTGTCTCCTGGGTAAAAGCTAGTTAACAAAGAGGAGTAGTGAAGGCTTGATCAAGAACTCTAAAGTCATAATAATTCACATTTTTTTATGGAGTACTTCTTACAAAAATTCTCGGAAGTAACTTAGAATCAGAGGGTGTTCAAAGAATAATAGATCAGGATGATTGGAAATAAATATGATTTCTGGTGAGTAGTGGGAGATGGAGTTGCCAAGAAAGGTTGTGGGAAAGCTACAGGAAGCCTTTAATGCCAAGCACAGAAGATAGAACATGATAGACAACAAAGAAGTCACTAATAAGCATGATAAATTCATTTTTGCAGGTGAACAATGTGTTTTACTTGACTGTGCTTATGCAATACTGGTGTTCTATTTCTGTCTCTCTCTCTCTCTCTCTCTCTCTCTCTCTCTCTCTCTGTCTCTCGGTGTTTAAGTCATCTCTTCTCTAAACTGAACTGCACCAATTTTTGAAATTAGCTTTTGCATCATATATTTGCTAATTCTACCAACAGTGTGACACCCTCCTTTGGATACTAATGTCTTTCCTCAAATGGGGCGGGTGGAACTGGCTGAAGTACATCAGTTGTAGTCTAAGCAGAAGAGAGTTTAATGAAACTTTCACCCTCCTCCTTCTGGATATCATAAGTCCATTAAGCAACCAGATACCACAGTAGATCTTTTGGACTTGTATGTCACATTGATAACTCATTTTGAACTTACACTCATTTTGAACTTATACTTCAGTAAAACCCTTAGATTTTTTTTGTCTATCCCTGCCCCAATTCCCATTATTCTGTACTTATGTGTTCAATTTCTTAAAACAAATAAAGGTCCTTGCTTTCATCCCTACTAAATACACTGTATTAAATTTGTACCATTGCTTTAGCCTGTTACATTTTTTCAGTTCTTTATTCTGTTATCCAATATCAATTATTTTTCCTTCTCTTTTTCTGATTCATATACTCCTGAGAAGCCCATAATAAGGGCTTCTACACTTACTCAGCCCTCATGCTGAGGGATATAGTGTTCACCTGTCCATGTTCTTGCCCAAAGTATACTCTGGGGAAATGGTCTTGACTCTAGCTTGAATTCAGTCTTCTTTTTTCTGGCCTGATACTGTCATTTATGCAAGTCTTCTGCCTGAATTCTTCTTTTGGCACTCCTTTGCTTCTCACAACTGGGCTGAATCAGCATTTGTTGCTTTTCACAGGGTGGAGAGAAGGGAGTAGGCAAAGTGTTCTTAGTAAAAACATTCCTAGTGCTTCCTAACTTAGGGTGAGATTCTAGTCAGAAGAAGGCATATTTTTCATCCCTCATTCCCCACTTCCTTTTCCGTTAGTTAAAAGTGGATGGAAAAGAGTAGCAGGAAGGGTGAGGGGATCTCAAGATGAGCCACAGGTATAAGATGAAGAATCTATAATCTGGGATGTGGAGACTGGTAAAGCTTGACGATGCTGAGTGAGAGGTTTAAGGATTATAGCGCTCTAGGGTAAATTCATAAGGACTTTACCTTGTTAGGTTCCTTCTTCTTTGTTATGTGAATTCAGTTTTATTTATTTCATATCTAGTACATTATTCCATTTTGTTTTTTGAGAGTTCAAAAGTTAAAATGACTAAGCCACCATCTTGATGAACATAGGGCTCAGAAATCTAAAATAATATTTGCTAACAATTAAAGTTCTACAAAATGAGAATTGTTTGTTTAGGAAGATAACAGGTTCTATTTCATTAGAGATCTTCCAGCAAAATTTAGATCATTTGTCAGGTATTGTATGGTTGGTATTCTTGAGTTCTGAGATTGCTGCCAACTCTGAGATTTAGTGATTCTATACCTTGATATTTATAAAGAAAATGTATAACTACTATTTAATAAAAATGTTATAAATTTTTAACTGAGCCATCACACTTCTTAGATACATTGAAAATATATCTGCAAATGTGCAGTTCTGTGAAAAAATATTCCTCATTTTGACACTGGAAGCAATTTTATGTAGTTATCACTGTATAATAATGCAACCAAGGTATAGAAGATAGAGAGCTAACATTAGAGAGAGAAAAGCTTCGATTCAAGTCCAGCTAGTGATGCATTTTAGGTTGTGTGACCTTGGGCAAAAGAATTAAGAGCAGTAGGCAAGTCTTGAAGACTATACATTGTGGAAAAGTTACCAAGCTGCACTGGGAAAGGAGTATCCCCTTTTGAGAGATCCCTGTATCAATGAAATCACACATTTAGTCCCTATTTCCTATCTCTATTACTGTATAATTTGCAGCTGCATATGAGGGACTCAGTGAGAGATTTTTTTTCATGGAAATTTCTCTGATGGAGAGTGAGGGACATCACTTTGCGGATGGATATAAAACTGTGTTAATGTAGAGGCCTCATAAATGTTGGTACCAAGGGCCCTAAAAATTAGTGAGAGGAGTAAAAAAAAACTAGAATCCTGTTAGGAGGATTTGTGGGGATTTTGGGGTAGCCAGTCAGAATATAATTCTGGACAATTCTGATGGCTTCACATGATTGTCAGACATTGGGACTGCCAAGATAAAAGGAGCACTATGTTAGCCAGTAAACTATGTGCCAGGCTTTAAGGCCAGCCCTAAGAGGATCTTAGATAAGATCCTCTAGCTTTTTAACAAGATCATTCTACCTAGTAAATTTGTTCTGTACTTTTATCTCTTTGCTTTAGATGTGACTAAAAGCCTTTTTAAAAACCACTCCTGGTTCTGGGTGAGCTACTATAAAGAAAGGGGTGACAACTAGTAAAGACAGGGTTCAATTCAATAAAAGTCAACAAACATTTATTAAGTGCCCACTATGTGCAAATTAAATATATTTACAGAGGAAATAGTACATTCTGGGCAAGTTTCAGAATTTTGGCTTGTATTCTTTTTGGCCCAGAGTTAGCCCTATTTCCTGAAAACCTCAGAGGAGAGAAGTAATATAATGCGAATATTGAGGAACAACAAAGAATGGCAACTTATTCTATCAGTGAATTATTTTACACAAATGTTTTTTTTTAGTATTTACCAAATTTTCAGTATTTACTGGCATTTTTTGTTTTCATGTTATCTGAATATCTCTCTCCTTTCTTTACACAGCAAACCCTCTCTTGTAAGAATTAAAAAGATGAAAGAAAAGTATTTCCAAGAAATTAACGAACATATTGCCTAAATCTGATCTATAGTCCCCAAAGCCCTTCAAGCATAGACACAGACCACAACACACACACACACACACACACACACACACACACACACACTATTTTATTTTGTTTTTTGGAGGGGGAAAGGCAGGGCAATTGGGATTAAGTGACTTGCCCAAAGTCACAGGGCTAGTAAGTGTTAAGTATCTGAGGCCCCATTTGAACTCAGGTTCTCCTGATTCCAGGGCTAGTACTCTATTCATTATACCACCTAGCTGCTGCCACTGCCCCCCCCCCTCCCCGCTCCTCCTTTTGCAAAGATAGAATATAGATTCATTTTTTTTATCTATTCTCTGGAAACAAACTTAGTCATTGAAATTATACAGCATTCAGTTTCAGGGTTTTATTAGGGTGAGGGAGGCATTCTTTCAATTTCCATTTATGTTGTTGTAGTTATTACGTATATTGTTTTCTTGGCTCTTCTTCCTTTGTTCTTCATCAATTCATATGTATCCTCCCACATTTCTCAGAAATCTTCATATTCATAATTTCTGATGGTCCAATAATACTCCATAACAATTTGTTTAGCCATTCTTCAATTAATGGGCTTATGCAGTTTCTGGTTTTGTCCTGCCGGAAAAAATAAGTTCTGATAAAAATATGTTGATCATATGTGACCTTTATTTGAATGGATTTTTATTCTTTTTTTGTTTTTATGCTGCTTACATTTCTCCTAATTCTTCCATACATCTTCCCAGAGAGACATTACTTATAATAAAGTAATTTTAAAAGAAATAAAAAGAAGAGTAAAACATTTAGCTAAATCAACCAATACTTCAAAATAAGTGATGCTATATCATCTCAAGTCAAGCATTTATTAAATGCTTACTATATTTCAGGATCTGATATAACCACTATGGACACAAAGGAAGGCATAAATCACTATAGTTTATTGAATAGAGTGACTTGGAAGCTACCTTTGGCAGCAGAATGGATGATAGATTAGGGAAGAGAGAAGTTGGAGACAAACAAGGGGTGACTGAGATAGTCAAGGCAGCATGTAATGATAACCTGTACCATGGTGGTGACAGTTTCAGAAGATACATGTGATGGTGGAAATAATAGGGCTTGTCAACACAATCGATAAGGCAGTGAAATGTGTTGAGGAGATGATGAGTATGATCCCCAAGTTGTGAGAGTAACAGGGAAATTTCAAAAAGTGGAGGGATTTGGGGAGAAAGATAATGAGTTAATATGGACATGGTGAGCTTAAGATATCTACGGGACAATAAATTTGTAATGTCCAGTGCAGTATATGTGAAGTTGAAGTTTTGCAATTGGAGATCAGGAGAGAAATTAGGTCTGGATAAATAAATCTGAAAATTATCTCCATAGAAATGATAGAGCTGAATGTATTAGAACTGAGAATTTTGAGGAATGTGTAATAAGATCAAGGAAACAGTTTCTCCAAGCCTTTCAAACCTCACCACACTAGGAATTATGCACAAGAGATCATTTTTATCTGTCTTCATAGTCTAAGGCACTAACAAATCTAAAAAGGTAATGATGCAATAGATAATCCATAATCATGAATTTACTCACTAAGCACCACCTCTCCCACTGGCCATCATTCTCTGTGAGGATGGCACACATTACTCATGGACTTGACAAAGAACTCAACACCCCCTTGCCCTAATTCTCCGTATCCTTGTTTCACAGAAAACTAAAAAGTAGAAGTTTGCTCAGTGGGAAAAGCAGTGTGAAAGGCTTCTGTGCTAAAAGTGTTAAGTCAGAGAACTGAGGAACAGAGATAACTGAGACAGGGTGCCAATGTATGTGTGTCTCTGCTAGTTGTAACTCATTCTAGTCTCATAGAAGTCACTTGGGGCAGAAATCAAAGCAGGTAAAAAGTGACTTGCCTAGTGTGGGAGGAGGCTGAGACAACTTTGAGGTCCAGCCCTTAGAGAAGCTATCATCAAAGGGGAAGGAGTCAGAAAGGGGTTATAGGGGAGTACAAAGAAAAAAAAAGACTGAAGTGCAGTAAGCCATTGGGAGTGAGAAAGTTCAGTTAAATGCCTTGAACCCAAGCAGATAGACCAACTGGGAAAATGTTAATGACAGGGAATATGATCTTGAGGTCATTTAATTGAGCCCAAACATTTATGAATAACTATTTGAAGACAAAGGAAAATGAGTCAAAAACTGATAACATGGAGGATCCTTTGGATTCCCAGATCAACCCGCAACTATAGCAGGATGTTCCTGAAAGGTTTAAGAGAGAAATAAGTAATGTGAAAACAGAATTTGTGATATTCACAGAATAGAAGAACTTGAACCTGTGCTAGCAAACTTCAGCAAAGAAATATAAGAGAAAACAGTTAATTGGGAATGCAAACACAGAAGTAAAGGACAACATGGAAGAAAAGAAGCAAAAAGCAATAGTATTAAAGGAAAACATTGATCTCTAAGACAGGCATAGAGACAGCTAAAGGATTATAGGTCTTCCAGAAGCATATGACAAGTAAAAACAGTGAACATAAGGATGTAAGAAATAATACAGGGAAACTGCTAATAAATTCTGAACAGAGAAAATTAATTGTCAATTGAAAGAACCCAAAGATTCAAAAGAATCTCTTTGTCAATGACATTTTTGAGGTATACACCTAGTAGTGGAATGGCTTATTTGAAGACTATGGCCATTTTAATCACTCTTATAATTCCAAATTATTTTTGTTAGATATCATACTTGGATGTCATGGTACCTCTCAATGGTATAATGCTTTGTCTGTCTTTTCATAATTCTTCCAGCATTGAATATCCCCATTTTTTTTACTTTTGCCAATATGATGGTTATGAATAGAAACCTTGGAGTTCTTTTGAAGTTCATTTATCTTATTATTCATGAATTGGGGCAATACTTATTATAATTCTTTTTAAAAATTTTATTTTAGACTCAAACACCAGAACACAAATACAGAATAAAGAAACAAAAATATATCATAAACTTAAATATTGGAACTAAAATATAAAATAAGAAAGGAAACAAAAAGTATGCCATGTGCAAAGAAGAACATAAGAGAGGATTCAAAATATGTAACAGTACATTTTTATTTCAAGTAAACCTGTATGATAATTACTACACATTGTGTTGAGAGCTGTTCAAATTTTATTTGCTTGCTTGTAAGTTTTCTTTAGTTCCCTATGCACTTTTTACTTTGTTTTTGTTTTGCCCTCCCTGCCAACCCCCAGAAGGCTACAATTAAGTGCAAATATATTTTTCTATAGATATATACATATGTATATACATACATATATAGACATATATTTTTTATGTTTGTGCTTGTCTCTTGTTTCCTATCCCTCATACCTCTTCTACTGTACTTCTACCCCCTACCTTGCCTTCCTCTTACTTGCCTACCTGGCTCCAAGGATCCCTCCCCTATCCTCCCATTCACATAAATCTAAACAAAAAAATCTTCTATAGCCCCCTATAACCTATTTCCTCATTCTCCCCTCTAGTGATACCTCCCTTCTCCTCCCATTCCCATTGATTTAAACACTGTTCTATATCCCCCCTTTTACCTATTCCCTCACCCTACCTTCTAAAGATCTCTCCCTTGTCATCTCCCCCTTCCCTATCCCTTTACTGTTTTATTGATTCTGAATTTAGAAGACTTTTCTAGTCTTCCAAATAAATATGTATTGTTCCTCCTTTCATATAATTTTTAATAGTTTTCAGTTCCATTGAGAAGATTCATATCTTTTGACTACTTACTCATTGGGACATGAATGGCTTTTGGTCTTATACATTGATCTTGCTTTTATATATGTGTATGCATGTACGTGTGTGTATTATGTATATATGTATATATATATATACACACACACACACAGTATTTTATGGTAATTGGTCATAATAGATAAAAGGACTTTTTCTATGTGATAGTTTCCCATCTTATTCTGGTCACATAGATTTTGTTCATTGAAAAGAAAACAACTTGTCAATATGAATGCCTATCTTAAAGACAAAATTTTCTTTATTAAAATATAAAATTCATAATTTTCATTAAATGTAAATGAGAAGATTTTGCTCAAGCAAAAATCAGTGTACACAGGATAAGAAAGAGGAACGGTGAAGTGGCAAATGAAATCTGTGTAAGATCTCCCTGATCTTACGGTTTGTATCCTATATCCATGTCTATGTCTGTGTCTGTGTCTGTGTCTGTGTCTGTGTCTGTGTCAAGATCTAGATTAGAGACTACTAATAGAATAAATGAGCAAAAGTTTCTCCACAATGGAAAAGTTGTCTAAAGATATAAAAAAAACTGTTCTCAAAAGAATTGCAAACTATTCAAAACTATATGAAAGTATGCTGCAAATCACTAATAATACAAATGCAAATAAAAACAGCTTTAAGGTTTCATTTCACACCCAGTAAATTGGCAAAGATGACTCAAAATGTGACTACTTAATGTTAGTGGGGTTGTGCAAAGAGGGAAACAAAGGAATTGTTGGTAGAGATGTGAATTTGTTCATCTATTCTAGAAAGCAGCTTGGAATTATGCAAGATGAGTGAAATTTACAAACACCCTTTGATCAATAAATTTCACTGCTATGCATATACCTCTTGGAGGTTAATATCAAGTGGAAGGCTTCCATATACACCAAAATTTTTAGAGCAGTACATTTTGTAGAAGCCAAGGAATGGAAACAAAATAGATGTCCATTAACCGGGGAATGGTTAAACAAATTGTGGTACATAATGTAATAAAATATTGCTTTTAATAAATGACAAATATAATGAACATAGAGAAACAAGGAAAGACTTATATGAAAGGATATAAACTGAAGTAAGCAGTTCCAGAAAAAAAATACGCCTATTGTGATATAAAATAAAAGGAAACTATAAAGACCCAAAATTTTGATATTCAAAGTAGATGTAACATATCTATATCCCATAACAGATAGAAGATACATGAGAGGACATTACTCTTCACTCTTTTGAAGAGGTGGAGGTCTTTGATGTGAAATTATATGTAGGATATCAGCTTTTAAAAATACATTTAATAGTTTTACAGAATTTTTCCTTCCATTTAAAAAAAAGTATTTGTTATAACAGATAGCATACTGGAAAGGGCGAAGGAAAGAGATATAGGGAGGAAATGTAAGCAATGTAAAAGCAAAAGATATTCTATAAAATCTATAAAAATTCTATAAAAATCTATAAAAATTCTATTAAAATGTTTTTCCTTAAAATACACATAGCATGGGGACAGATTTTCTATCTAAAAGTAAATGGCAGCTTGGAAAGCAGAATTCTAATAACTTTTCCAACACATGCTGACACCTGCAGGCTCTCCTTTCCCATGGGTGGGTGATAGTTATGTCCAGAATTGCTATGAAAATGCCCTCTGTCATAATGAGCGCCTGGTGCACTGTTGGTGCTCAATAAATAATGGATAATGATAGGACAGATTCTCACCTTAACAATGAAGTGGCAAATTTGTTGAATTTTCCTATAGAGTTATGTGAGATGTGAATTCCCATGGAGATACATGGTATAAGGATCTGAGTCAATAATAAGAGGTGATGACAAAAGGGCTCCAATTCAATATGTTTGGGAAGGCAAATCTCAGCTTTTGTCTGCTGAAGCTGGCCATTTTTCATCAGTTATACACCGATGGAGTTATATACCTGGTGAAGGTTGTCAGTTTGAAAATACTGTGACCACTGCAGTTTGCCTTTGGCTTATTTCAGGTGGGATTGCCACCCTCTGGCATTGTTAATTATATTTATGAAAAGATGCCTTCCAAAGAAAGAAACTGGAGGAGATAAGGATGTCTGGTGTACAGATGACAGCAAAGAGCTTTCAGTCTCCTATTGTTTATGTCCTCTACTCTTGGGGAGGGGCTAGTGGGTGGGATGGGGTCTGGATAATGATTTCATGTCCAAAGAGCACAGAGAAGATAAGTCCAGTGCTTAAGAGTGACTATTAAACCCAACTGGCTTCAGCAATTATTTCTTAATACCAGATTCCTTCCTAATCTTTTGCCAGAACAACTAAAGTCAGGTGCTAGCCTCATGTCTAGGGAACGATTATCCCAGTCCTTCATATTGCCTTTGAGAGAAAGAAAACAGTAAGTAGTTAATACTCTAATGGGAGCCTCTATTAGAAGAGCTTTATTTAATTCTCCTCTGGGGTATTGTTTAAAAGTGAACTCCATCCTTAGCCCTGCGGATATAGTCTGTAAAATCTATATGGTTTTATGCATTATAAGACTGGATATGAGAAAAGCAATGGCAACTAGATTTGTTTTCTGGATCAAAATTCTAGTGTGCAGAGAAGTTCAATCATGCAGAAAGAAGCTTAGGGTTCTTGACCTAATGCATCTTCATTCATTTATTCATTGATTCATTTAACATGCTTGACATACGCACATACATATGCCAAGAACTGTACTAGACACTAGGCATATGAAGATAAAAATGAAGCAGACCCTGACATAGAGGGAGGGCATCTAGGTGGTACAGCAGTTGAAGTATGCTGCACTTGGAGTCAGTAAGACTTAAATTCAAATCCTGCCCTCACATACTTAACTATGTGATCCTAGGCATGTCACTTAAATTCTCTGAGTCTGAGTTTTTCTATCTATAAAATGAGGAGACTGAACATGATATACTCTCAGCTTCTAGTTCTAATTTTTTTTTTTTTGCTTTTGGGAGGGGAGGAGGCAGGGCAATTGGGGTTAAGTGACCAAGGTCGCAGGGCTAGTAAGTGTTAAGTGTCTGAGGCGGGATTTGAACTCAGGCCCTCCTGACTCCAGGGCTGGTGCTCTATTCACTGTGCCATCTAGCCACCCCTCTAGTTCTATATGTTGAATCTCATGATAGGAGAGTATTAGTAATTGAGGCCTTGTGAAGTTGGTACCATTGGAACTGAATCTTGAAAGAAATTAGATAATCTGGGAGGTGGAAACAAAGAGGGAGTACCTTCCAAGAATGGATAACTCCCTGTGCAAAGTTATGGATACAGAAAATAAAATGTTATATAGAGCAGACTAATTTGTCTGGAATTAATTAGGAATAATAGTTTGGCAACTGTGTGGAGATTGAATTCTGTAAAGGCCTCAATGGGAATGAAACTCCTCTTCTTCCAATTTAATAGAAGGGTCCATCATTTCCATTAACATTTGTTGTCATTTTCAATTCTAAAGTTCTTGGAATTTTTATATTTTATGTGTATGTATGCACATATATACATATATATGTATATATATATACACACCCACACCCACATACTTACAGATAGACATATGTGTATATATACATACACATATACATGTACAATACATTTAGTTACATATACATATATAAAGTCTAATATATTACTAAGATATATTCACATGTGTATATATGTATATGTATGGATTCCAACACATTATTAAAAGTTGTACATTTAACTACTATATCTCTATATAATTTTATACCTTTATCTATCTATTTATTTATTTATACTCTTATCTATCTATCTATTGGAAAAGAGTAGGGACAGGGAAGAGTCAAGGTAGTGTGAATCTGGACTCCAGGGAGTCTGTTGTGGGTGCTTGGCTCCTTTTTTTCCCTCAGATTCTGTTCTTGCTTTTCTTCTCTTATTTCAATCTCTGTTTTACCCCCATTCTTTTCATGATTTTTCCAGCAGTTGTTTCCTCAGCCCTGTAGGAGGGTGAAATTAGAATTTCATTGATTCACAGATGTGTTAACCTGATCCTTCATCATCCTTTGAAGACCCATCCAGAAATTTTTAGCTACCCTGCTAAACCTAAACCTACAAATTATTCATTTGTAATTTTATAAAAATGATAGTTTGAAATCATGCTACAAGTTTGTGGCTATGCACAGGAGACTAAAATTTTGTCACTGGGATGAGCAATTTAGTAAATAAAAATGAGTATGGATTCTTTATGGACTGTATACATTTTACTATTCAATTTCAGTTACATTTCTAAAGAATATTAAACACACACACATGCACACACACACCCCTTTTGTTTTGCTTAAGACAAACAATCTCATTTGAGTGAATTCTCTTTCTCCCAGACGCCCATCTTTGCCATCTAATTTACTGCTGGGTCCTGATGACTGACAAGAAGTGCACAGCCTCAGGTTCTTTCTTTCTATCTTTGTTTATTTTTTAAGCTGTCTTATCTTTTCTTTCTGTGTTTCTTGTGATTTTGTTTGAGCATGCATTTAGAGCTTAAAGAGGTTCCCCTTAAGAACTTCAGATTTGGGTCTTTGATTTAAGATCATCAGGTAGCTCACTGAGGAATAAGCAGTCCTGCCTCTTGTAGCTGTCCCCTTAAGCATGTACAAAAAACACTGATGTCAAGTCCAGGCTCCTCCTTCTACAAACTTCAGCTGATAAGGTTTAGAAAAAATATGTGTGCTCAGAAGAGTACCTAAAGGCATTGGGTTGGCTCCAAACTTCTACAGGTTGCATTCAGCATTTGGAAAAACCCCTTACCTCCCAGATAACTATCCACCTTTTCCAAACCATGACCAGTGTCAACAAAGCAGAAAGCAACTTGGAGAGGATGAGTATTCTAGGGAAGAGATGTTATGATTTTGCTTCTCTGCTTGTGTGGCAAATCGAAGATCCTTTACCTTTGCAAAGCAGATCTTATTTATTTTATGTTGGTGCAGAAGTTATTAGCTTATTAGGGTAAACTAAAGTAGTTTTTTCTTAGTCAAATAGTTAGGGTTTCAAGCAACTTGACCTCTGCACTGAGAACTTACTGACTTACCAAATCATCTTACGTCTAATGTAAAACACTCAAAGTGGTTGAGTTGCTTTACTCATTTTGAAAAAGAAAATTCTTGCTGCCTTTGGAAAAACTGTAATATCATGACTTGAAGCTAAAATCCAGGCATAGCAGTTGATAAAAAGGCAAATATGGAGAATGGCAATGTGGAGTGGGAATCAGGGTAACCTAGGTTAAAATTCCATCTCAGCTACTTCTGAGTAATGTAACCCAGAATAAGTCATTTAACTCTCTGCACTTCAGTTTTCTCATCTGTAAAATGAAAATATTGGACATGATAGTCTCCTATGTCCTGTCTAGCTTAAAATCCATGTTTTTTATAATAGTATTATTTGTCTTTTTATGCAAGGATGACCAATGATATCATGATGTTGGGGTCAAGGTACAGTGTGTTCAACTGTGGCTGGTTTGTCCAGTAGGAGCTCAGAAGGCTATCCCACAGGTCGGGCACAAATAGTGCATTTGGATGCTTGGGATGGAGTTGTCTCTAGATCTGCACATCTCACATTTCCTTTATGCTAATGTGAGTCTGCTTTGCTTATAGAGTGCAGTGCCTTCTTTGATGTGAGCATACCATGTAGGGAAGTCCTGTGCCCATCTTGTCCTGTACAATTGATATTAATGTTCTTCCAAGAGACTTTGAGACTGTCCTTATGTATAAAGTTTCTTCACTGCTGAAGAAGAGAAAATTCGATAATGATTCACAGCTACATAGTTTATAGTCCATTCAGACATATATTTACTTAGGCAGTTCAAAGGTTAGCTCATCAAAAGAAAATGACCAATTGTGATCTAACTTTGTTTGTTGTGTGACTATTGAAGCTAGTCTGTCTTTGAACCCTGCAAAGTTGTAGTGTATAATAGGAAAATAGTATCACTTATTGGGCATGAACCTTAAAAGATAGTTTAACCGAGCTAAGCCAGTTTAGGCAAGGACAGCTACTAGTCCCCAAATCAAGTACTTTCATGATTATTACAGACATTGCTTTTGAACAGTAAGTTTTTATGGAACCTTGATTTTATGTGATCAAGAATTAGAAGATGATGTGAATAGGGTAGAGAGAAAATCTGGAAATGGGAGCATTTGTTACCTTTAGATAACTGCTTTGGCAAAGAACCTCAGGTTTAGAGACTGGAACTTGGTAGAAAAATATTGCAAAGATCCTGTGAGCATTTGCGTGCTGTCAAGAAACAACCAGCACAGGCAAATTGAGACACAGAGGCAGATGGGAAAATATCTCCTAATTCCCAGACTAACTCGGACATCTGGCCTTCCAGGAGGAAGATATTTCAACAGCTGGTTTGTGTTGGTAAGAGAGAAGTATACTCAGTATGAAGGTTCTGTAACAAACTCATGTTGTTTTAGGCAAAATTCAACCATGAAGTCTTTCTTTGGGTCACTAAGATTGACACAGTCTCAACTATTGTGTGTGTGTGTGTGTGTGTGTGTGTGTGTGTGTGTGTGTGTGTGTGTACTTTTTTCTCCCTTTCCAACAGTAACTGTAATCTGATGGTGCTGGCTTAGCAGCCAGTTGCTTGACTCAGAGAATAGCAATGCATTTATTAAGATTTCTCTTTGTTTTGCTGCCTATTGCATTAGCTGATCATTTGAACATCTCTAGGGATACAAACCTTCCTCACGTGGGTGCTCCAAAGTTAACTTCTTTTAAATTTTCTGGCTTTCTATTGACTAATTATGACACAAAAGGCACAGTATGTGGTATTATAATATGAAAAGCTAAGTAAAAGGCTAAATTAAGAGGGATCCATTTATCCTTTTCAAAGAAATACCAATCATGAGTCCCTTTTCAATCTGTCTTTCCATTTACCTTTATCTCTATCTCAGAGATTTAACAATTTTGTGCTGAGTTAAATCCCTTTGGTGGCCTCAAATATAAGATTCATCAGCCTTTAGACTCCAGATGAATTGAAGATCTTTTGAGGACAAAGCCTATTTTGCTGTTGTTTTATACATACCTAGCATAATGCCTTACCCACTGTAGTCACTTAATAAATGTTTATAGAACTGAATGAATTATTTTCTAAAAATGTGTTAAAATGATTATTGTCAGTGGGATGGCATTTTCTTGTACCATAATGACTAGCCCTACCCATCCCTCTATGCAAAAGATGTTAGCCTTTGTAGGCATCATTTATCTTAAGTTAGTAGCAAACTTCCAGGTCTAAATCCATAGGACACTTCACTATTAACTGAAGGGGATTTTCTATTTACCCATAATTTTCCTATATGACAAATCATACCTTGTGTTCAGAATTGTCATATATCCAAGAATGTTTTTTTCTTTGGGCTTTAGTAGCCAAGGGAACTAATCTTCCTCCTCCTCGTCCCCTAAAAATGGTATTGTAGCTTTTCCCAGCTGTATTGACTGATGATATGTACTCACCACAGAGTTCCTAATTTATAAGATTGTCTGAGTTTTCAGCTTTCTGGCAATCTCCTGCTGTGAAATCAGAGGAACTCCCCAGATAAGTTAGATGGCCTCTACTTTTCTCTTACCATTGCCTCAGGGCACAGCAACTCCTTATCTGACTGAATTAAAATAATTAAGATCAAAATGAAAGTCATTTTGGTCAGCTCTGACTGACAGGCAGGAGTTGTATGGAGACATTCCAAGTAGAATGTCATTTCTAAGTTAAAATACCCTACTTTTTTGTAATGTTTTCATTTTGAAATGTAAAAAAGGATGGGATTCAGCTGTCAAAGATAACATTTCTCCAAAATGCAGAAATTCTGCATTTCTAGCTTTAGCTTTCTGAGTTTGATTGTGGGGATGATTGAAACTATCTTAGGGCAATACTACAGTAATCTCTTATGGCCAGTTATATCTTTATATTTTAAAGATAAGTTTTTTTCTGGTAAATTTATTTAGTGTACAAAAGTAATTCTTTACTTTTAATAACACCCCTAAGCCCATACCATTTTAATGCAATGTTTGAAATAGACATGTCTATTCTATTACTATTATTTAATAAATTACTGCTTCATATAGTCCTCTGCTGTTAAAAAAACTTAAAAATATATGATCTCCACAGATGTAAATTTTTAACATATTTTGTTGTTACAGAAGGATAAGCAGAAAAAGAGATCAAAGCTAGAGTGAGGAAAAGAAGCAAGTAATAGGAGTTTAGGGAACAAGATAAAGAGGAGAAGGCATATAGAAAGTCTCTTTACTAGGAAAGATTGTTCATTTTAATGCAACAAGTATTTCTTATATGCTTTCAGTGTGCAAAGCATTTCTCAGATACTGGGAAAGACATAAAACATTAAACAAGAAGGTCTTTGGCCTGGAGGAACTTAGAATCTTTGAATGAGATAACAATGATAATGACACTAGTAATACTAGTACTAATACCATTACTAATTATTGTTACTAAGGACATTTCAAAGGACCTTTAAGTTTCTCAAGGACCTTTACCTTATCTCACTTAAACCTCATAATAACTCTGTAAGGTACCCATTATAAGCCTTCTTACCCTCATTTTTCAGATGAGAAAATTGGGAGGCTATGTGATTTGTGACAATCAGAGGTTATGTGATTTGTCATTGGTAACATAGCTAATTAGTATCAGAGTTCGGCTTTAAACTGAAGACTTCTTGATTCCAAGTCTATCACTCTATTCACAGCACCATACCACTACAGGGGAAAATATATATACATGCATGTGTGTGTGTGTGTGTGTATATATGTATACATATATACACACACATGTATGTATACAGATATGTATAAACACATGCATGTTTCAGATCATGGGTATACATGCACGTGTGCATTCATATACATGGGCCTATATACACATATATTTATACATACACATGCTATATGCATATATGTGCTTATATATACACATGTCTATATGTATATCGACATATGTGTGTTTATGGATACATATATGTGTATCTGTGTGTAGGTGAGAAAATTGTTTCAGATCGATTAGTTCAGATCTATTAAGTGACTCACCTAAAGTCTCAAAGACAGTAAGACTTGTAGTATCTAAAATTTATGATTCCTAGTTCAGTTTATTTTCTGCTAATTTTCATTAGTATTTGGTCTCTGTCAGTGTGATTAATGGAGAATTAATGACAGGAATCCAGCAGATGGAAAATGCTACACAATGAATAAAAAACTGATCTTACATCACAAAACCGATCCCCTTTTCTACAGGTATCAAGAAAGATGACACAACCAAACGAAAGCTGAAACTTGCTCAGGCCGTGTCTTGTCATCTTTTTCATCCCTAAGGAACCAATTATGAATTTTGCAATTGAATTATCCATTCTCCCCAGGCATGAAACAAAATAAGAAATAGATTACGTTTGTACAATGATAGGCAGCCCCTGATTTGTCTAATTTGTAGCTCTCTCTTATATACAAAGGCCAGCGGCTGTAGGACTTCCCTTTTCCTCCTTGTTTGTTTGGGGAATTTCCTTTCCTTATCTCCTCCCAGCCCTCTTACCTCCTTCCTGACACCCCTTTCTTCCTCAAAAGGTTTCTGCTTCTCAGGACCCATTCAAGAAAAGGCAAAATTAATTTAGTAGCCTGGTTATGGCAAGGGTGTGGAGAAAGGTGAAGAGAGAGGATTCCTTACATGGCTCTTTCCTTATCTTCCCATAGCTGATTCTGCCAGCTCCCTACAATGGATCTCAATACAAACCATCCTCAGTCCCCCAGACACTTCTGTTCACCCAGAAGTCCTTTCCTGATCTTTTCTATAAAAGACACTGAAAGCTCTGCTCTTCTATATGTGTCAGAAGATATACCAGACACTAGGGATACAAGTGCAAAAGTGAGAGACCCTTCCTAGAGGAGTTTGTAGTAACCCTCTTACCTCTGTCTGCCCCCATATTCGTAGTTTTCTATGGCCTGAAATGCAAGGACTTACCAGTAGAACACTGATATAATGGAAAGATTACAGTATTTGGAATTGGAGGTCTTCAATTAAATACCTGTCTCAATACTTTCTAGTTATAGAACACTGGGCAAGTCTCTCTATCTTTCTCAACCTCAATTTCTTTATAAAACCTGGAAAACAATAGTTAGGTAGCTTATTTCACAAAGTTATTATGTGGATCAAAAGAGACAACCTGGCAAAGTACTCTGTACACCTAAAAAATATAAATGTCAGGGATCATTGACATCTATGGGTAACATTTCTTTCCATACAGGGCTTAAGTAAAGAAGTGGAAGGTAAGATAAAGGAATAAGAGACAATCTTTTCAGTCACTGTTGGCTCTTTAAATTCTCAAAAGGGCTGTTTAGGAAGCACAATGAATAGATGTTGGGCCGCGAGTCAGGAAGATCTGAGTTCAGATCTGGCCTCATGTACTTACTGACTATGTGACCCTGGGCAAGTCACTTAACCCTGTTTGTCTCAGTTTTCTTGTCTGTAAATTGAGCTGGAGAAGGAAATGGCAAAACACTCTAGTATCTTTGTGACAAAAATTCTAAATGGGGTCACAAAAAGTAGCACATGACTAGCAATGACTGAAGAAGATGTCAGTTTTATAGTGGGGCCATTGTTTCCTGGTCAGAAACAGTTAAGAGGAAGAACAGAAGGGGATGTAAGCAGCTTGATCCCTGGGGATCATTTTATCACTTTATGTAAGAGCTGGAAAGGGTATTATATAGAAGCTAGTCCAGCAATCAGAGATCATTTTACAGATGAGAACATTCTAGTCCAGAAGTGAAGCTAACTTGCCCAACACCTCATAGTTTGTAAATGGCATAGTAGGGACTTATCCCAGATATCCTGACTTCAAATACAATATTTCTTCAATTCTTCTTCTCAACCTACATACAAGAATGAAGGTAACTGATGAACTTCCTAAGGCTGAAAGGTCCACTTGTGAATTTATACTATAGAAGGGTGTGACTGGACACGGATAACTGATACAAAAATGGCACCTACAGTGGTAACTGATAATTACATATATTTTAAAGATATTAATTCCTTTTTGCTCTTCACTAATCACTAAAATAATAATGATAATGATAATAATAATAATGATAATAATAACAACTAGCATTTATGTAGTGCTTTAAGGTTTACAAAAGGCTTTACAATTGCTTCATCATGTGCTCACAATAACCTTGTGCCTTAGGTGCTTTTATTATCCCATTTTACGAACGAGGACCTCAAACCTGAGAGAATTCAACTGACTTACTCAAAGTCACACAGATAGTAAATAGCTAAAGCAGGATTTTAACTCAGGTCATCCTGAGTCCAATTCCAACATTTTATTTGCTATGGCACCTACCTCTTTATGTGCCACATGATCCCCCATGTTTCCTGATTCTCTTCTTGAAGAATCTATTCGTGATACGTAGGTATGAATATTGTGGCTACTCTACAAGCCTTTGACTTCTTTCATTTTTAAAATCCTGAATTGTATCTCCTAACCCCCTTTTTTTAGGTCATCCTCTCCTGAATGTCCATCTTTGCATAGAAGTCACCAAGCATTAGCTTGGAGGATCTTACTGAGTTTATAATAGAGGTTTTCTATATGTCCATACATTGCTGCAGTTGAAGATGTTTAAGTTATGATTACCTGAAAGGTGATTTTTTTTTACACCTGAACACTGGAAGGGTGAGATGTTCCAGGGTTCTGTGATGTGGATTTTCTTACTACTTTTGGACTCAGAATGTACCTAACCTTGCCAACTTCTTTGTTTGCTTCTCCAATGAACCTGGAAATTGTTAATTCCATCTGGTTGAAATGTCCTTATAATGTCATAGAATAATAGATTTAGAGTTGAAAGGGACCTTGGTTGACATCTAGTCTAACTTGTTTATTTTACTAATGAGGAAACAGGAATGAAGTTTAAGTAGCATGTTCAAGGTTGCAGAGAGATATTATGACAAAGACAGTATTCAAACCCAAGTCCTCTGCTTTCAATCCTGGTGTTCCTTCTGGGTTATCATCTCCTTTTCACCTCCTTTTTAGGAAACATATCAATATCAGCAGGGTTCAGGCCCATTTCATGACATCGCTTCTTCTAGACCAGTAGTTCTCAACCTTCCTAATGCTGTGACCCTTTAATACTTGTATGTAGGCATATCTGCACGTGGGTGGACCTGGCTGGAGACAGAGGAGTGGTGTCTCAGTTGCTAAGACCATCAGAAATATGTTTTCTGATGGTCTTAGGCGACCCCTGTGACCTCTGTGAAAGGGTCATTTGACCCCCAAAGGGGTCTCAAACCACAGGTTGTGACCTGCTGTTTTAGACTTTCTGCTTTTTCCCCTGTCCTGTAATTCTCTCCCTCTACATCTTCAGCTTTGAATTCACCTGGCTTCATTCCAGTCTTAGTTAATATTCCACCTTCTACAAAAATCCTATTCTAATTTTCTTTATTGCTACAGTCTTCTCTCTATTAGTTTTTCTATCTCTCCAATTATGTATAAACTATATGTGTATGTATGTATGTATGTGTGCATATAAACATATATACATATCCATGTATATAAACACATACCTATACACATATATCCAAACACACACACACACATATATATCTATATGGTAGTCAGTGGATAAACATATATATATATATACATATATATGTTTATATATATATACACACATACACATCTATACATTCATATATATACACATACACACACATACATACACACACACACATATATATAGTTGGTATAGCTAGGTAAAATGATAAAAATACACACACACAAATATATGCATATGCCTATGTTAGTGAACAAGTATTTATGAAGTGTATGTACATATATATTATAGTTGGTACAATTGTGAAAAAATGATAAATACACATACACATTTATAGTTGGTGTAACACAAACAATATCTCTTTGTGTGTGTATGTATGTATTAGGTACAATTATATAAAAACAAGATAGAGATCTCTATAGCTATATCTATGCCTATACATATAAGTATATATGTAAGGATATATATATATATATACATATATATAAAATCACTGAAGAATCATTTTTGAAGCAATTATATAAACATACATATATAAACATTTATACATAGTTTTCAATTGGTACAGTTATATAGTTCATACAACACAATGTCTCTGTCTTTCTGTCTTCCCTCTCCCTCCCTCCCTTTTTCTCTCTCCACCCCCCCCTGTCCTACCACCCTCATCTCTGTTTCTATTTATCAAGAGCCTCGTATGTGCCTTACATTGTGCTAAATACTGGAGATATAAAGAAAGGCAAAAAATAGCCCCGCTCTTAAGGAACACCCAGTCTAACGTGGGAGACAATACGTACACAATTAGGAACAAAGAAGTAATAGAAGACACTTGATAAATTCTAGTTCACTAACTGACTACTGTTGATTCTTATTGTTACATAAAGAGATGACTGTCTTGTGTTTGATGTTTAGGTGCTTTGGAAGCTGTGGAGCTGGGATAAAAGAAGACACCTCTTGCTTTCAGCATGGGAGGCATGAAATGGGAACTGCAGAGCAATGATGTCTCTTTCCTATTCAGTGCATACTGAGAAGCAAAAGATAGAATAATCAGGGAGGAAGTAGAAATGTAATAAAAATTAAAAAAAAATCCTCTAGACCTGTAAAAAAAAAAAGGCATCCATCCATTCCTCCCTTCATTCATTGTTTTGTTAATTTGTTTGCTCTTTTGAGAGTTTATCTAGAACATAAAGGGGAAAGGGGAAGCTTTTTGTGGACACCTAGGAATGATATTTGGGATCCCTTTGAGGATAAATTGTTGTTCCCCTATTATACCAACCTCCTATGGAATTTATCTAAGACTTTTCCCAAATGATCAGTCTATGGAATACTTACATGTGGGAAGCTACAGGTAACCAAAATCACCTAATCATCCCATTTTATATTAACTGTGGGAGGTGGTACTTTCTGCCGCCCTCATTTCAATAACACACGTAATAAAACTTGCTATTCATAGGATTTTATTACACATATTTTTAAAGTAGGCTGATCCTTAGAAGACACTATTTATTGTCAGTATTTTTGGACTGTTGTACAGGATTTTCCTATCTGCTTGAAAAACTATTCACCTTAATAAAGCATCATTTTCTGTAGTACTCTGAAGCATATGCAACTGGGATTGGGAAGTTAAAAATGAACTTTTCCTATTTAAATAATAGTATTGTGTCCTCTATGTTGGCATTGTTCCTGAAGAATGATAAAATTTTCATGTTAATCATTGTTATAAATTACAAATACAATGTTTATTTCCCTATTGATTTGGACCTTGGTATATTAATTTAAATTGATAGATGATTGAACTAAGGATTCCATTAGCACTTATAAAATAGATGATAAAAAGATCCATATATTCTTTAAGATATGTGATTGGTTAATATGCAGTGCTAGAGATGATTATCTTACAATGCCCCTGTGCAATGACAACAGGCATCTTTTCATCAGTTTTCCCCATTGATAGTAGTAGCGTTTGCATTTTCAAAACATGAAAGAGATCTACCCTATTACTTTTCCCCCTAATGGAAGCATAAGGTCAAAAAAGATAAAAGAGCCTGTGTGGGTGTAATTTTAAATGGATGGGTATAGAGACTTTGTCTAATGTAACTCCCCTCTTGCATATTTCACATCAAATAAGAGATTGGCAAAATACTTTACAGATGGACAATGACTCCAGAATTAATAAGAGATCTTTAAAATGGCCATGATGTCTCCAGATGTTTTTCAATTTTCACTTAGTTTCTGGATCTAAAAACTAGATTTAATTTTAGTGGAACTTAAGCAAAATAATACTAAAAAATACCCGATGTTGGTCATTATAGATTTTTATTTGGGGCTTATTCCTATTTTCAGTTGAGTTTGATATGAAAACCGAGATTGCCTAAAGACCAGAAAAGCATTACCTGGGTATTTCAACATCTGGGGCAAATTCATTGGAGCTGAGTTGGACAGAAGATCAGTTAGAGTGATAAAGGGGGGAGCAGAGATTGGGAGAGTCAGCCTGAAGTGTATGCTTCTATCTCTGGTGATCCTACTGCTGTGTGTTTGATCACTAGCATCTCATGTGAAACAAACAGAACAATAAAAAGTGGTCTGTGGACCAGTGTGGTCCTATTCCACTTTTGCAATTGGGGTGGCAGAGGGTCAAGAAAGGGTTAAAAATGCTATTAGCCTCATAGTTTTTAAACTATCAAAAACTTTAATCTAAATGTTGGACTGTTATCTAATGGCCATCGAGTGCTCATATTGCAGGAGTTACAAAATACCTATGTTGACATTCTTACTATAAATGAAACCAGAAGAAAAGAGGACGTTGGTATTAAATGGAAGTATGGCACAGAGAGGAAAAGAAAGGAATTGATAGAGTGGTTTTACTGTATGCCCAGAGGTAACAAAGAAGATTATTTCATGGGCATCACATATTACAATCCTAATGATCAGGATTTGCAAAAAGAACACTATCAAAATAATTCAGTGATTTTGGAGTGGCCAATCATCAGGAGGCTGACCACCAATGCATGAATATTTTTAAACATGGCAACTCACGAAGATTGTCTGCTAAGTATAAAGGAGGCTGTGACTTTGGCAGGGAAAGAGTGCGTGCACTGAAAAATATATCTTTAAAGAAAATTGCATTCCTGCTTTAAGACTTTAGTATCAATGCATGGAATAAAGTTAGAAAAATTGGTATGGTAATTTTTTTGAGGGTAACAGTGATTTATCTTTTAGTATTTGGAAATCTAATCTGATTTTATTGTCTCTATTTGGTAACCATCAGGATGGTAGTATCAAATATTAATAGCTAGAAGAGGCTTTAGGGGTCATCTAGTCCAATTCTTCTGATTTTTACAAAGGAAAAATAAAGAAGGAAAAGAAGCCCAGAGATGTCAAGTGACTTGCCCAATGACCCATGGGTAATAAACAATAGCCACAATTTGACCCCAGGTTTCTGACTCCAAAACCAATACTCTTTTCGTTATATCATGATTATACATGGTAGCTAGGTAGAGCAGTAGATAGAGTGCTAGACCTGAGGTCAGCAAGATTCCACTTCAAATCTGACCTCAAATACTTACTAGTTATGTGACCCTGAGAAAGTCATTTGACTTCTATCTGCCTCACTTTTGTCATTTGTAAAATAGGAATAATAGTAATAACATCTGCCTCATATAGTTTTCATACAGATAAAACAAGATGTTATTTGTAAAGCACTTTGTGAACCCTAAAGCCTGAGTGTTATCTGTTTATAGTTTTTTAAACAGAACTTTAAGGAACCTTAAAGATCATTTAGTCTCATCTACTCACTTTGTAGATGAACAAACACTGGCCCAGAAAGTGAAGTTCCTTGCCCAAATTTAAACAGGTTGCACATAATGCGTTTTCTCTGACTATTCCTGGTGCCTAGAATCACCTCCTTCTTCAACTCCATCTCCTATCTTCCCTGGCTTCCTTTAGGAGTCAGCTAAAATCCCATGAGTACTAATGCCTCATCTCTGTGGTTATCTCAAATGTAGCTTACACACACACACACACACACACACACACGTGTGCGCACACACTCTGTATCTTATTTCTGCATAGTTATTTCCTTTTTGTTTCCTGTGCACTCCTGGAGAGTAGGGACTGTCCCCCCCTCCTTTTTTTTTCATTCCCAAAGCTTAGCATTAGGCCTGATATATAGTAAGTACTTAATTAAAAATATTTTTTAACTGGACACAGCTCAGAGCCAAGATTTGAGTACAGGGTTTTCAACTAAAAATCCAATGTTGTGATTCTCTATCCATACTAGTTATAATGCAAAAGATGAAATATTTTTTTTCAAAATAACTCAAAGACTTTATTTCACACCTTGTTCAATCCTTTTCACTACCTGTTGCAAACTTGTATAATATTGCCTTTTAAGATTGTGGTAAGGACAAGGTTCATGTAGATGCTTTGTACTGAAATGTTCTTATTTAGGGGGAAGAGGGTAGGCTGAAGAGCAGCCAGGTTTCTTGAAGTCACTGTCTCAACATATGGATCACTTATGTTTCAAGCTGCTGCTTTTTCATGTGTGCTGACTTGTGAGATATGGTATGGAAAGTCTCCCTGAGTCTAGACATGAGTTAATGCCACAGGCTGTCAAACTATGTGGAGAGTCAGTCACACTAACTGCGTCTTAGTCTGGCTGGTGAGTGACTTCATCCAAAATGGAAGATAAGAGAATTATTATAGGGAAGCTCATCATTAAGGGAAGAAGTTGGGGTATAGGGGCAGTAGCAAAGGGATCAGGGAGACAGGGAGCAGGATTCTAATCTTGCCTCTGCTACTAACTAGCTGTACTTCTTGTTCAGCAAGCAGATTTTTGTACTCTTTAGGCTGACTCAGTTTCCTCATCTGTATAATAAAGGGATTGGATTAGATCATCGCTAAGTCTATTCTGCTGAAAACTTCTTCTATTCTATCACTATCTTTTTTTCTTGGAAATGCATAACATTTCTTGTGCTGGGGGAAAAAATGTTGCTAGTGGCAACACTTGATAGTAGTATATTTAAGCATGTGTTCCATATTTTGATTTAATTTTGATGTTATTAATGAGTTCTAATGAGAAAGGATCTCATCAGGGGCTTTTTCCTGTTTGATCTAAGACCTGTAAAGCTTTATAAGAATCCTGTACTAAAATGAGTTTCATCACCTAAACATGGTAGAACTAGCTCTTTACTAAATGACTCTGAATCATTATTTTGAAAGGAAATAATTTAATAAGATTTTGTCTTTTCCTGTAAATTCAAAGAATTTTCCTCAAACAAATAACAAAATATGTTTATTGATTATCATAGATCATAAGATACAGAGCTACAAGGTGCCTTCAAGACCATCTAATAACTTCCTTATTTTACAGTGGAGGAAATCTGGCCCCCAAGTGTAGGGAAGTAAATTGCTTGAGTTCACCCATGTTGTCAAGTAACAGAGCTGGGATTTTAATGCGGATATTTTGATTCTAAATCCAATGTTCCTGCCTTTAAGTAAGTATCTTAGGCTAGATTTGAAGTTGGGTCTTTCTGATTTTAGGTCTGGTGCTCTATCCACTGTGCCAACTAACTGCCCCATATGACTATGACTATTTGGAGTAATTTACCTTTAGAATTTGAGTAGAGGTCATCATGAAGAGTTAGTATATACTCCTATGCCCAACTTCAAGCTTGACTTAGGAACTGAATGCCAATGTTTAAAACAGTTATGTCACTGTGAAAAATGTCCATTTGACATAGCATTTCAGCTTAGCTACAAAGAGCTCAGTAGTTAAATAGAAAATTGTCTTAATAGGTTACAAAGAAAGCTATGCCACCGTGATGATTATCTTCTTTGAATTTCTGCTGCTTATTGCTTAAAGGGACTTTGCTTCAAAGTTTTTTTAAGACTAGTTTGAGAATATTTTTATGAAAAATTACTACTTCAAAGGTATTTCAGAAAAAAAATCTTACATTTTAAATTGAGTACATAATTGTTTCATTGAAAATAATTCATGGTAAAAGTCAAGGAAGTGAATCCGATGAGAAATTCATTTTACAAAGTCCAACAGAGATGGGAGTTGCAGAACAGAATGTGTGCCTTGAAGTTTGGTCACTTCTGATTCTCCAGGTTCTGACCCTTACTGACAGTTTGAACAAATGCAAGACTCTTAGATTCTCTGGGTCTCCCTTTGGCTAATGGTATAAACCTGGAAAAGTCAAGTCTTACCAAAATAATGGTCAGAAGTTTCTATGTGTTGAAATTAAATCTGAATCCTTGGCATTCTAGTATCCTTCTTGCCATTTCTCTTGCATAATTTAATTGTGATAGAATACATTTAAAATACTGTAAACCCTTGTATTACTTTCTGTGGGTTTACTATAGTTGTGACAGTGCGCAGCCAAAAGGGACTTAGCATCACTGAGTCAGAACAACCTTATCAATGCAGGAATGTTCCCTATACTGTCAGTTATGATTATCTCACTGTTTTATAGCTGGCCCATAGCATTTGGTGACTTCTGTTAGAAAGTTCTTCCTTGTATTGAGCTGAATTCCTCTCTGTTAATTTGTCTCTGCTGACCCTACTTGCATCTTCCATTTAGCTACCCACAACACATCTAGTTCCTCTTTTCAAATGATGAGCCATTAAATATTTGTGGAGAACTATTGCATGTCTACTAAGTAATAATCTCTTCCAGGTCAAACATTGCTTTTTCTATCACTCAATGTTAGAGCTAGAAGAGAGTTTGTAAGCATGTAGTTATGACTACCCTAAGGACACTCAGTCAGTATATGGTAGAACCAGGATTTGATCTTAGATTTTCAAACAAGTCCACTGATCTTTACGTCTCAACCTTCTTCTACCATTTGATTTTAGAGAGTTGTTTAATTCTGAGTCTCAGTTTCTTCATTTCTAAAACTATGATACTTGCAAAGGCTATTCGATAGGTGATGGAAGTAATTTGCAAATCTTAAAATTCTCTGAACTTGTATTATTATTGTTACTAGTATTGTGCTTTTCTTGTTGTTTCCTTGGGATGATCCTCACAGGATTATCCACCGTAAGACTTAGTCCTTTGTCCCACAGAGTTTGGTCCCCAGGGCCCTCACTGTTTTGATTGTTAAGGACCTCACAGTGGCTTACTGTATCAGACCACTCCCTTCATGCCCAACCCTTTCTCCACCAACATGTAGCTTTTCCATGTTCTAGAATCATAATTAAACCAATATTTTATATGATTTCCAGTAATAACCCTAATTTTACTGAAAAATTTAATTTCTTATAGCATGATTTTGCAGCTGTAATTTTTTTTGAATCAAAATATACCTCCCCTGAACTGAGTAAAGTGCTTGTCACATAGCAAGCCCTTAGTAAATATTTCTTAATTCATTCATAGTATATGATGGCACAGTAGAAGGAATATTGGATCATCAGTCAGATGACTCTGGGCTCCAATCTTGTCTCTGACCTTTGTTACCTATACAACAATGGGTAAATCTCTTAACCAGTGCTCTGTTGTCCAATGACTTTGGCTCCTCATATATGAGACTCTATCTCCCAACTGTGTGCAGTTTACATTCTGTCTTCCATGCCTGGAATTCTTTCCCTCCACATCTCTCTCTTGACTTCCCTGGTTTTCATCAAGTCCCAACTAAGATCCCACTTTCTATAAGAAGTCTTACCCTATTTCCCTTAAATTGGAGGGGGTTTCTGTTATTATCTCTAATTTAGAATTATATATCTTGTTTTATGTAGTTGTCACCCCCTTTAGATGGTGAAGTTCTTGAGGTTGGGTGTGTTTTTGCCTTCCTTTGTATCTCCAGTGCTTAGCACAGTTCTTGGCAGGTGGTAAGTGCTTAATAAATGTTAGTTGACCTAACCCTCTTGGGCCTTAGTTTTCACACCTATAAGTGGGATAGGTGGAGTAGATGATCTTTGGGACCCCTTTGATGAACAAGTAAATAAATAAACACAATATATCCCTCTTACATCCCTTACCCTTTATGGTTTATCTTGTTCTGATGGAGGAAATTTGTGGAAGGGTGCAGTACAGCCTACAGGAAGCTTCCCTGCTGTGAAGATAAACTCTGCCCCCTGATAGGCTGAATGTAGTCACATGGAGCCTGTGGTGGGAGGAATTTTGCTGAAAGGAACAGAGCCCGCAGGAAGCTGGTTCAGAGCTAGCCAGATTCTGCGGGGTGAGGACATTCATTAAAGAGATAGAGGTTTGTGAGTAAATATCGATCTTGTGTTGGTTTGTGGGAAGGCTGAAGGATGTTGTGGCTCTCAGTGTTATTATGGCTTCTGAATATCTTTGGTACTATGATGGAATTGGATTATTGGTTTTGGGATTCAGTTTTCTGGTGTCTAAATAAATGATTCAGTTCTGTTTTATACCTGGAGAATCTGTTATATTTTGTGATCAAATGTCATGTGATACTTATAGTGACAGTCTTTATCATGATTGTGGGTGCTGTAAATATTGCATTGACACTACACTTATCTAGAGCCTAGTTTTTCAGTATCCCTCTTAAGATGTGGACCCTACAAGTCAGCACAGTAATCTAGATCTGTTCTGCCATTGCAAAGTTCAGTGAAAAATTACCTTTCTTACCATTGACATTATACTTATATAGTTAGGAACTATTATCACACCAACTTTTGTTGTCATTATTGCCTGTAATGTCATACTTGTGACTGCTACTGAATGTACAGTCCACTAACACTCTGAAAGCTCTTTCCCCATGAACTAGAATTGCTCTCCTAGTTAATTCTCGATAAACACTGGTTGACTGACTGTTGTTAATCATGGCTCTCTTTATCTGAAACTTGTGTTATTTACATGATTAAACCTAAATATATTTAAATATCACTGTAGTTATCATTCCTGCTCCTTGATTTTTCCCCCTGGATCCTGATTCTAAAAAAGACATTGTGCCACCTAATTGTATTATCCAGTCCACATTTTTTCATCTTGTTCACAAATATATCATGAGAGACTTTGATAAATAGCTTTACTGACATACACTAAATTTTGTCTCCAGTCTACCAGAGCAATGGTCTAAGACAATGGTTAACAACTCTATTTAGGAGCTATATCAAAGAAGGATATGAGATAATTTAGCAGTAACTTGTTCTTGGTGAACTGATGCTAACTTCAAGTAATAAGAGACCCATTCAATGATCCCACAAAGCTAATAGTAATGCATTTTTTTTCTGAATCTTTGTTACCAATATTAGTTTCCTTCCCCCCACCCTCCAAGAATTTAGGATATTCTTATAAGCATCTCTCACCATCTTTGCGTTTTTTTCTTGCTATTTATCTCTAAATCTCTAATCCTCCTTCTTTGTTCAAGCTAGCTAGAACACATATACACAAACATACACACGTATTTATATATGTATTTGTATACACACATGTGTGCATATGTATGTATATATGTACACATACACACCATAGAATTGATATCTCTATTATTTATTCTAATTTCAACTTAAATTCATGACACTGGTAAAAAAAATCAATTGGAATTCTCATCTTAGAAAATAGTGGTCTTGATCCTGTAGCTGGCCCCATCCCTAGAGATGTATTCTTAAAGATTTAGGAGCATAATATCATTTACCTTGGTGGATAATGAATTTTACCTTCCTTATGTGGCACCTCTTATTGTAGTACTGCTGTTTAGAGATGTCAAAGTTATTCTTGAAAATGTGGTCAACAAGGAAATGAATCTTAGAGTTTTCTTGGGGATAGTGGAGTATATTATGCTATTAGAAATTCATTTAAAATATATGTTATATGTTATTAGGTAATTTCAACTAATAGATTAGCAAAGTTTATTGATGTGTTTTATATTTATATTACATATTCAGATTACTTCCATTCTGTATGGGGTCTCTTGTATCAAAGAACAACAATTAAGCAAAATTGTTCTTAATTAACAGTTATCTATTTTTTCTCCCTCCCACTGTTCCATTTAAAAAAATACAGAAAAGTAAAACAAAATTTATCACTTCTCTGTTTTAAACTTGAAGCTAATGAAGCCCAACATGGCCAATAGTAGAAAGGTAACCATGACTGCAGCCTCCTGCCTTCCTTCTAGCAAATGTCTTCCTAGCCTGTTCATATCTACTTCCTTCTCCACAACAACACCACACTTGAATTTCACTTTCAGCTTTTAGGGTTCTTTCCTACCACCAGTAATCAGGGGTCCCAAAAATAAAGGATAATTGATCAGTTACAGAGTTACAAGCTGGAAAATTGACTTTAAAGAACCTTGGGTTTTAGAAAAGAAATAGAGTGATTGGGTAATCATTTAGGACCATCAAGCAAAACCTGGAATACTGATTATGACTTTAGTCTCTAAGAGGATAACTTTTCTTAGATTAGAAGGTAGAATTTATCAGAATCCAAGAAGCGGCATGAAATCATTAGAAAAGGACTATAGGATAAGTGACTCAAATTTGTGATTTTTCTTTGAGGCAATCTTTTTTAAAAAAATAATTTATTTTAAATTTATGGAACAAAACAAGCATTTCTATAACATAGTATAATAGAAAATTATTGCATATGAAACTGAAAATATATTATGTGCAATTGGCTATTCCTTTTAAATAAATAATAATGTTATCATGTACATTTCTTTTTTTCTTTTCCCTTCCAGGCACAATAGGCACACACACTCACACATACATAAAATTATTCTACATCTATTTATATTTATCAGTTCTTTCTCTAGATGCAGGTAGCATCTTTCTTCATATATTTTTCATTTAGGTAATTATAATAATCAAAATGACTTATTTCCAAAAAAAGGACTATCTTTTAGAATTTATATGATTGCTTATCATATCAGAACTTGTCCTGAGGATCCAACAAAATAAAGCAATTGTCATTTCTGATCCAATCTGCCTTAAAGGAATGTAAATATCAGCCTTGTGAAGACAAAATAGAAGTTGATCTTTGGGGGTTTGAAAATAGAATCACAGATCAATAATCATATGAAAAAATGCTCCAAATCACTATTTATTAGAGAAATGCAAATCAAAACAACTCTTAGGTATCACTTCACACTGGTCAGATTGGGTAACATGACAAAACAGGAAAATGATATATGTTGGAGAAGATGTGGGGAAATTGGAACACTAATGCATTGTTGGTGGAGTTGTGAACTGATCCAACCATTCTGGAGAGCATTTGGAAGTATGCCCAAAGGGCATTAAATGTGCATACTCTTTGACCCAGCAATGCCACTTCTAGGGCTACATCCCAAAGATATCCAACAAGTGAGGACCCGTATGTACCAAAATATTGCTAGCAGCAATTTTTGTGGTAGCAAAGAATTGAAAATTGAGGGGATGACCTTCAGTTGAGGAATGGTTAAATGAGTTGTGGCTTCTGAATGTAAAGGAATAATATTGTGTTATAAGAAATGAGGATCAGATGGACTTCATAATAACCTGGAGAAACTTAGACATAAAATGATGCTGAGTGAGGGGAGCAGAACCAGGAGAACATTGTACACAATTACAGACACATTGTATCTGTGGTGACTAACTTTGATAGACTGGGCTCACCTTAGCAATGCAAAGGTATAAGACAATTCCGAAGGACTCATAATGGAAAAGGCTATGCACATCCAGGAAATATTTATGCAGTCTGAATGCAAATTGAAACAAACTACTTTTTCTCTCTCTATTTTGTTTTGTTCCTTCTGTCTCGTTCATTCCATTGGTTATAATCTGTCTTTACAACCTGACTAATGTTTAATGTGAAGGTATCTGTAGAATCTATTTTGGATTGCATGCTGTCATGGGGAATGGGGAGGAGGAAAGTGAGGGGAAGAAAATTTGGAACTCAAAAGCCCGTGGAACTGAATGTTGTAAACTAAAAATCAATCAATTAATTAAATGTAAAAAAAAAGCTGGCCAACAACAAAAATATCTTTGTATCCACAGAGTCCAAAACAATGGCATAGCTCAATAAAAGTTTCAATAAATGTTTAAAAAAAGAAAGAAAATAGAAGCAGACATTCTATAGAACTGGAAAACTGAAACTCAAAAGTTGGAAATGAATTGATATTTCTTCATCCTAACAATATGATTTTAATGATATCAAGTAGCAAAGAGACTTGTAAAAACCACACTGTTCAGGAGGGACTGGTACTCAGCCTCATTGCAGGCTCAACTAATAGAGAAGACTGACTTGAGTGGAAAAGAAGTGACTAGTTCTCCAGAGGTACTGGAAGTTTGTTTCTCAGTAGAAATGTCTCCCTTTTATGCCACTTCTTTTATCAGGTTATTGCAAAGCCCTTAACAAACATTGATTTATTGGACTTTGGCTGGGTCCTCACCCACCATGCCTTGCAGTCCTTTTGTCAGAAACTGACTCCCCAGATGAATTAACTTGAGCAAGGTCATGCAGTGAGTTAGTGGCAAGTCAGGATGTTCTTCACTAAATGCTGACCATTTCAAGTGGGAATCTTTGTGGGGTATCCCTAAAGCCATCCTTTTCACTGCTCCCTGCTACAGATGAAGCCAATAGTATCAACTTCATTTCATTAGAACTGTCAAGATATGTTCCAGTAGGAATACCTTTAAAAAGTATTAAGCCACCTTGCTTTCATTTTAATGGAAAAAGCTTAAGAAGGTCCTTTGGGTCAAACCCATTTACAATCAATAGGAGAAAGAACTAACTAATCATTAAAAAATAAAACAATCCATTATTGATGAAGCTGGATGATGGCATCATTCCATGTTAACATGCATAAGTTCTAACAGTTAATAATAAATCTATAAAGTGGGGAGCATAAAATATTTAAAGGATGAATAATTAATTTGCTGGAGGATCATCCATTAAGGTTAGGAGTAATTCACCATTGTGCAATGCCACTGTTATGAGCAACACTATAATTCTAAGCTCTGAAACTACCACCAGACTTCAGAATGGGAGGAAAAACATAGAAACTATAGTGAAAATAGCCCTCGAATTGAACTTTGTTCTCATATGCAATAGCAGTGTGACTGTAATGAGCAGATAATTTGACCTTACTGAGACTCTCTGAGCTATACTTCCTCATGTGAAAAATGAGAATAGGATTGTTTTGATGTAAGTATTTTGTGAACTTTAAATTGCTGTACAAATCTTAGATGCTAATATATTCCTTTGAAAAAAATATCAACCCTCTTCAGGAGATTGATATGTATTTACATTTTTTAAAAAAGCAGCTTGCATCAGAATTCTAGATCGCCTTATTTTGCCAGATCCTCAGTTCTGAGAAGATTAGAAATCATACAAATTTTAAAAGGCTGTCTTTTTTGAGCAAATAAGTTATTTCGACTATTATAATTGCCCAAACAAACTATAAAGGACATATGAAGAAATATGCTTTCTGCATCTAGAGAAAGAACTGCTAAGTAGAAGTATGTGCAAAAGGTATTTTTTTCTCCAACATAACATTTCTGTTACTTATTGAAGCATGAATTCAAGGAACTCCTTTATTGTCAAATGATTGGCTGGTATGTTGATCCAGGTATTTGTCTTTCTGTTGCTCTGAAATAGAGACCATACAATGGATGAGAGTACAGAAATGGGGAGAGAAGGCCCACATTTGGTGCTTGCAGGACTATAGGAGATCCAAGATCTTTTCTGTATTCTTAGCTAAACTGATTCCAGGAAAGATAGGAGAACTAACAGAAAAGGAGAACCTAGGGAGTGATAGCAGCCTTGAATTTTTTTTTAACTTTGTGAGAATTTTATCATAAAACCACAGCTCTTTGTATAACTCATCATGTCTTCAATTAACATAAGATAGATGAAGCATAGATAGACAGAATGTAGGATCCCTGACTTTTTTTTTCCTTTATGGAGGACAATTAGGGTTAAGTGACTTGCCCAAAGTCACATGGCTAGTAAATGTATCAAGTGTTTGAGGCTGGACTTGAACTCAGGTCCTCCTGACTTTAGAGCTTGTGCTCTAATCACTGAGCCACCTAGCCACCCTGATCACTGACTTCTTGAACTTCTGTGAGTACAAGGATCATTTCTGTCTTCACGCCCCTGGCACCTAGAACAATGTCTATCCCAAAGCAAATATTTAATAAATACTTGATGATCATTTATTTGAAGAATCCTCTTACAAAAATCCGTTGATCTCCCTTTGTAGACTTTTCCATATTGTCCTTTCTAGTTGAATTTGTTTCATCTCAGAAGAGTACACTAATGGAATTGGGATTGACCAAAGAGAGGAATTCTCCTCTTTTTCCATATTCAGTGAGGATGGACCTTTGCTTTTTACCCACTTTATAAAAGGCATGATTGCCCTTGTTATTCAGTCATGTCCAACTCTTCATGACCACATTTGGGGTTATCTTGGTAAAGATACTGGAATGGTTTGCTATTTCCTCCTCTAGTTCATTTTACAGGAATATGAAAACTGAGACAAACAGGGTAAAGTGCCTTGCCCATGGTCCCAGAGGTACTAAGTGTCTGAGGCCAGATTTGAACTCAGGAAGATGAGTCTTCTTGACTCTAGACCCAGCACTCTATCCACTGTATCACCTAACTGCCCTAAAGATTGCCTTATTACAGTGTTATTGGAAACTTTATGCTTCCCTGAGACAGGTTTCCTAAAAGGCCTCAATTTTAGGTATCATCAAAAATATATAGTAGAGTTACATTGCAAGACTTTCTGTGTGAAACATAATTAGTAGGCAAAATGGGAGAAACTTCAATCTTTAAAAGACTATTATACATCAAAATATTTTGAGTAGCTCGGTAGCACAGTAGATAGTGTTGGAGCTAGAGTCAGGAGGACCTGAGTTCAAATGTGGACTCAGATACTAGCTTTGTGATCCGGGGCAAGTCACTTAACCCTGTTTACCTCAGTTTCCTCATAGGTAAAATGAGCTGGAGAAGGTAATAACACTTTCTTTATCCAGCATCTTTGTCAAGAAAACCCCAGTTGGGATCACAGAGAGTCAGACATGACTGAAACAGCACTAAAATCAAAATATTCTTCTGACTAATGAGGATAACTGTAGAATTAATATGTGAAAATTTCATAACATAGGCTAGACAGAATGGTACACTAGAACTAGAACACTGGAAATAGAGCCTTAAGGTTAATGTCTTACCTCTGATACTACCTTTGTGACCTTAGGCAACTCGCTGTTTCCCTAGAACTCAGTTTCCTTATTTATAGAATGAGGAAATTGGAGTAGGTAGACTCTGAGGTGACTTGTAGCTCTACTCTAGACTTCCAGTATGAGCCTGTGGTTTTCTATTTTGATTGTTGGACATTGACCTGCCTGAGCGCAGTGGGTTGGACAGAATGACCTCTGGTGACCTTATCTAGTTCTGTAATTCTCTTATTTCGTCAGCATTTTCCTCCTTAAGGCCTTTTATTTCTCTATGACACCAATGCTTTCAGATTCTTGGACAGGATGGGGATGTGGTTCTTAAATTAGCACAGCACTTTCAATAAATGAAGAGATGTCATTGGAAATGTAGTAAATACAGATTATGAAGTAATTTTAGAAATACCAAATCAATGTTTTAGAGCAAGGTCAGGGAAATTTTATGGTAGAGGTTATAATTATGTTTCAATGAAGATGAGGTAAACATATGCTTTGTGGCTAGATGTGGTGTCATTCTAGTACCATTCTAGTGTGGGACACCGAGACTGACAAATGCCTGAGGACTCTCTTCACCCTCTTAGGTCACCAGAGCCACAGGCTTTATAGAAGACTGATGTTCCCTGGCAGCTGGGGACAAAAAGTCAGATGATGTTTCAGCTCAAGTGTTATGCTGGTCAATTCTCTTAAGAGGTTGTCCCACTACTCATTGTCATACTCTTGGATGGAAGATGAATGTACAATCTTGATGGAATCACAGATTTAGAAATGAAAGGGAACTCAGAGGTCATCTACTCTAACCCCTTAATTTTACAGGTGAAAAAAAACTAAAGACAAGAGCAGTTAAGTGACTTACCCAAATGTTGCATAAGTTTTAGTGTGTCAAATCTCACTCCAGATCTAACTTTCTTTCCCTGGTGCCATGAAACTTAGCATCCTTCAAACCCCAAATTGCTTGCCTCTTTTAGTCAACTCAATACATTCATAGCAATGAATAGTATTATTTTCAAGAGAGAAAGGGAGGCATAAAATGGTCAACTGAACTTTCTGAAAGATACATTCCAGAAAAAAGTTGGAATATAGTTTAAACTTCCTGACCTTGAACTTAGCTTTAATGATTGTATAAACCTGTAAAATAGTTTTCTTGAGATAGCATATCAGGTCTGTGTTGGAAATTATTATTTTTCCCTCTGGAATTGCAATGTTGCAGTGTGGGTCAGTATAGAGAATTTTTTTTTCTTAAAAGGAACTTGCCTTAAACCCAAATCACTCTGACTCTTCTTGATTGGCCGACAATACCCAGGCCCAAGCCCCAGTTGGTCTTTGTTTGGGCCCTGATTAGCTCAGAGTGAATGTAAAAAGCAATTGTTTCTGTTTGGGCCAGAAACCCTGAAGGTCTTCCCCTCCCAGACTGATTCTTTTTTTTTTTTTTGATTAGGTAATAGAGGTCACTCTCTGCCTCATTTCTTACCTAGCCTTAATCACTGAATGGTCAATGCCTTAGTGAAACTGAGAAATGGGAAAGACTTTAGCTTAAAAAGGTCTAGATTTCCAACTGCAATCAGGGCCATCTCTAATTGTCCTGATCTATCTCTTGCCCGTGGACACACATGGTTCTAGAGGAAAAAGTGAGGTTGGTGACTTTGCCCAGCCCTCCCTCACTTAAATCTGATTCACTTGCATGTCATGGTATTACCTCCCTGAAGTCATGGTCTCTTTGAGAATGAAGGACAAACAACAAGAAGAGAACAATGGGATAAGTTTCCAAAGCCCATCCTCCATCACTTATTAGACAAATGACACTGTACAAATTCTCAGTGATCTCAGCAGCTCTCATAGACTCAATTATCATCTCAATAGAGATGACTCACAGATTTGTATGTTGTTGTTGTTCAGCTGGTTCAGTTACGTCCAACTATTTGTGACCACATTTTGGGTTTTCTTGGCAAAGATATTGGAGTAGTTGGCCAAGATGAGGACCTGAGGTGAACAGTGATAAGAGACTTTCCCTGGGTCACACAGCTTGTAAGTATTTGAGGTGAGATTTGAACTCATGAAGATGAGTCTTCCTGACTCCAAGTCCAGTGCACTATCTACTGCCCCACATAGATGCCCTCTCTCCAGCTTCATTTCTACACAATTAGCTATCTATTAGGTATATCAAACCAGATGTCCTGTTGCAGACATCTCAAAATTAATATGATGAAAAATGAACTCAATACCCTGCCCCCCATCTCTTCTTTCAAGCTTCCTTATTGTCATTAATGGCACTATTATTCTTCCAGTCACCCAAGTTCACAACTTCAGTGTCCTCCTATACTCCTCACCCTCGGTCAACTTACAATTCCAATCATTTCCCAAATGCTGTCATTTTTGTCTCCACAACAACCACTGAATATGTCTCCTTTTCGCTCAGTCACCACTCCCGTGCAGGCCCTCATTACCTTTGATTCCCATTTTGTTTCCCTGCCTCAGTTCTCTCCCTACTCTAATCCATTCTCAAAACCAATATAAAAGTGATTTTTTTCACTCTTTCAATGATTTTTTTTTATCAAATAACTTTAAGATCTTGGTCTCTCCTTCTTGTTTTTGTACAAAGCCATAGGAAAAACACCATTTACTTTGAAGCAGACTATAGGGATATCTTCACTAGCATGACACAAAACTGAATTGGCCACCACAACTTTATCATTTTCATTAACATAGGTCAAATAGCTGGCAATAGGGACAAAAACTGTGATTTTCTTGCCATTCTTGATCAACTGCACTAATACATTTTCAAATGGCATAATTGAACGGTTTGAACTCTACATCTAATTTTTCTAGGATGATACCATTGGCATAAGAAATATACCTAAAATGGTTGTTTTTGAGTGTGGTTAGTTCTAAGGCACACTTTCACATACTGCTTGTTTTGATATTTCTGGTCCCACTAATAGCTGTGCTACTTTGGCCCAGGTGACTCTGCAGACTCATTTTATCCCCACACTTCTCAAGTGTAGGTCTGATCATGCCATTCTTCTACTCAATATACTACTGTGGCTCCCTATTACCTCTAGGAATGGGCAGATGAGAGGAATTTGTCCCAATGGACATGGAAGCAGCTGAAGTAGGTTCTGTGTACTACTTAGAGATTGGTCAGACATTCAAAAAACCAAAGTCATCCATTGCATCCTGGGCCATTGCCAGTTGTCTTGATTTTTGTCCTGTGATTCAGTGACTCAGGAAGAGAGAGGGAGGCTGATGACTTTGTGCAACTCTGCCTCACTCGAATCCAATTCACATGAGAATCAAGACATCACCCTGTATTATGATCCTTATTTTATAGATGAGAGAAGTCAGCCTGAGAAAAGTTAAATGTCTTGCCCAGGGTAACACAATTATTAAGTGTTTGTCTGGTCTTCCTTATTCCAAGTCCCACACTCTACCCACTGTGTGCCTCAGGAAGAGAGAGGGAAACTGATGACTTTATACAACTCTGTCTCACTTAAATTCAATTAATGTAGAAGTGAAGACATCACCCATGGTGTCATTGGTCCACTTTGCAAACCAAGGACAAAAAATAACAGCAAAGATCAAATATAAATTCCTCTGGCAAACCCTTAAAGCTTTCTTCAACTTGATGCCTTCCTACCATCCTAATTTTGTGATATCTTCTTACTTTTTGTGCACTCTATGATTAATCATACTAACTTGCTTGTCATTCCACAAACAAGAAACACCATCTCCCTTCTCTGCACCTTTGCAATATATGCATTGTATCTAAACTAATCTAAGGCTGGGATGCATTCCTTCCTCAGTTTACCATTTTGGAGAGCCTTCAAAACTCAGTTCTAGTTCTGCCTTCTACCTGAAACTCTTCCTGTCACCCCAGATGCTAATGCAACTCTTCCCTAAAGTAACATGTTCATTTTGAATACTGCAGACTTATTTTAATACACTTATTGTGTATACACCTTAGCTTCTCTATTAGACTAAGATTCTTAAGATCAGAAATTGTTTCTCTCTGGTCTTTGAAGCTTTGACTGTTAGCACCTAGTACAAAATTAGCACTTACCAAATTCTCATTGATTCCCTTCCCTTTTTCTTACAAGGTTGTTGTGAATATCAAATGAGAGGCAATACGGATCACTGGTCAGAGTAATGGACCTGGAGTGAAGAAGACCCAGCTTCCAATCCTTACTCAGACATTCCTTAGTTGTGTGTGTGACTCCAGGTAAGTCGCTGGAACTCCCTGAGCCTCAATTTGCTCATATAAAAATGGAGATAATAATAGCACATTTCCCAGGGTTACATGAGGATCCAATGAGATAATATATGCAAATTGCCTTATAATTATTAAAAGCTTTTAAAATGACAGCAATTACTTATATATGTGGAAGCATTTTGCAGACTTAAAAAGCAATATAGGTTGTAGAATATTATATCCTGTTAGAATCAGTTGCATACTTAATGCACGTGTAAATTTTATCTTGCATTCCTTCCTCAAGTCACTCTCCTGTTCTATTACATGGTTTTCCAATTACTCCTAGTTAGTGCTAATTAAAAGGGTTATTGGTGTATAATTTATTTATTCATAGATATTTTTGGTGCTTTGTCTCCTTTGTTTACAACATGGTTCTTCCAACTAGGTAAGCAGGAATGGAAGACTTAGGGAATGCCTTTATTTTGATTATTCTTGGGATTTTCTGGTATTTTTCTAGGCCAAGACCTCCATACTTAAATGAATTTTTGTCCCATGAGGGATTTGTTCTTGCTCTCACTGGCCTCATCTTATGCCCAAACAACATATATCATAGCAAGTATAGTTAGGAAAGGTCTATTAACTTCTATAGTCTACCTCCTTGTCAGTGAAGGATGATTTTAAGTGATATATGTCTTAATTCATTGTCCAGTCTAATTTTATGACTCAATGGATGATGCCCTTTCTCAATTTGTCATGTACCACTGTCAGCAAATTCTTCCTGATATTCAGACTAAATTCTCCCTTCTTAAATTTCAGTCCATCTTGACCCTTTGTACTCTTCTAAATAATGCTTCCCTGTTGTGTGGATTGTATTTTTTTTCCCACCCGTGCAAGCCCTTGGTGCCCACAGCAGTCTGTGGGTCATTTGTCCAGTGCATTAGTGCTGCAGGTGAATCAAAGGAACCTGGGCTCAGTGAGTGAACAATGCCTAGATTACTGGCTTTTGAAAGCTCCCAGCATCTTGTTCCTTCTTACTGCTGATTCTTCCATGCCTTGTACCTTGGCTTGCGTTTCCCTGGTGATGCTTCCCTTGCTCTGCCCTTGTTCTTCCTTCTCTCTCCATCCCCCCCCAAATCTCCATGGTAACAACCTGGAAATGAACTTGACCTTGCCCTAGCAAATCCAAAGCATCCCATCAACCTGCCTGAGGCTTTCGCCTGGCCAGCCTGCCCCTGCAGGGATCTAACATCATCCCTTAGAAATGATAAACGGTAAGCAACTAATGATTATTCAACACATTGAAAATATAAAGAGCTACAGATGTGCTAACAGTCATTAATCTCGCCCTTTCCCAACTCAGGAATGTAGTTAAGTTATGCTGAGGTAAATTTTACTGCATCTCATATGGTAACCCTAAAGTATCTATGGAACTAGACAATAAAACAACATGGAAAATTGAAACACATAGCTCACCCAGATAATCCGTTTTAGCCAATTAAATGATTTCTGCCATTTCTATTCATTATGGGTCCACACTCAGTCCTGGCTACTGGCATCTACTCCCATTCAATGAGAGGAGTTAAAGGAATACTTTGTAAAAAGGGAGGATAATGGGTCTATAAGGATACTATTATTCTTGAATTATAATTGTAAAATTAAGTGCAATCTTAAATCTGTTACACTTCTTTCCTTTATTGACTATTCTTAAGTTTTTATGTATGTGCATGTGTGTGTTTATGTGTGTATTCATGTGGACAGGTTTGTATATATTACTTTCCTCTGGACATACTCCAGTTTGCCTATGCTGTTATTTAAATACATCTATAAATAGCATTTTTAATGGTATTTTTGATGTCTACTAGTTTATCTATTGACTCTAGATCAGTCTCTAACTCTGACCTCCTGACCTCTGGCTTGACTTTTCTCTCTGTAAGTACCAACAGGACACCACCACTGGGTTGTCTTGCCCTCACCTCCAATTCTGCATGTATATAACTAAGATCATCATCTTTTTTCTCCAGGTCACCTCTCCCTCTAAGGTTTCTTGTCTCTGTAATAAGTGATCCCCTTATGTGTAATATCCAGACTTGAAATTTGGATTTATCTTTAATTCATTACTTTCTGCAACTTCTATTTCTAATTATGTAGTAACCAATTCCCCTTTGAAATGTTTCCTGTATTTATCTTCCCTCTCTACTTCCACTGCTGCTGTCCTAGTTCACACAATTATTAACTCAGGCCAACATTACTGCAACAATCTCCACTATCCATCCCCTGATGCCAGTTCTCCAACTCACCCTGCTTATACACTGCTGCAGTAATCTCCCCTTTCACCAAGTAATTTCTTTAAAGCTATTGGAAATAACACAGCTTTTAAAGTCATATGAACTGGGTTCAAATCTCAGCTCCAATAAATACTACTTATATGACATTAGGCAAATTACTTAACTTCTTAGGGACTCAGTTTCCCTATCTGTAAAATTAAGGGGCTAGAATAGATGAATTCTAACTAACTCTAAGTCCTACCATCAAAATCTTAATGTCTTATTACTCTTTACCAATAAATTAAATATAGATTCTTATGGGATATTTTCAAGACACTCTACCTCAGAGCCTCACCAAACTTATTTCTCAGTACTCTATACATCCATTTTTTAGTAAAACCATTGTTACTTATAATGAAGACATGTTCATTCCATCCTTTGTCCCTTTGGTCATGTTCTTCCCTTTTCCATCTATTAAAATAAAAACAAAACAAACAAACAAAAAAACTTCCCTGCAAGACCTGGCTCACATTTTGTTTCTCATGCTTGGAACTGCTTCTTTTTTGATGGCCTTAGCACTTGTGGCTTATGTCATAAAAAGATCCTGTTTTGTATGGTTCACTGTTACTTTTATTTCCCTTACTAGATCTTAAATTGTCGATGTTAAGAATAACATTTTATGCTCCTGTGTCTTTTATAATCCTTCTAGCACAGTGCTAAACACAGAGGGAATGCTCAGTGGACAATTATTGATGATTTCTGTCTCTAGTCAAATCCTGAAACTCACCAAAATGAAATGCTCCTTTTCTCTTTGTCAATTTGTCTGTAACATCCTCTTTGGGATAGAAGATGGAGGGTTCTTTCTTTGCTCTACCTCTTAAGAACAGATTCAGATACCTTCCAACTACTTCCTGTTGGCTGTGAAGACTCTTTTGATTCAGACATCAGATATAGTAAAGGAATATCTCTGATCACTGAGCCTCTTCTTCCTGCTTACATCAAAGTTTAAGAATGACTAAGCTTCAAAGGGTTGGTAGAGGGATGGTCTACTCTCCATTGGTCTGTAAGAGATGAGCTTATGACCTCCTAGGCAAGCACAAGGGGAGAATCATGTGAGATCTTTAAAGACAGTTGGCATCATCCCCCTTCTAAGATTCTCAAGAAGATAAGTATTGGGTAGCTGAAGATTAAATTAGTTTTTTTTTCATTTCCACATTACTTTTATGACATATAAAGTTTACTGTGCTCCTTAGATTATTTCTTTTTTCTTCTGAGAAACTGTAGTAAAACCATATCTTTACCATTTTGTTTTTTATTAGATTCAACTCTATGTTCTAGCCTGTCAAGTTCTTTTTGGACTCCTACTCTGAAATCACAATGAACATGAACTTGGATCAAGAGATAGTGGAAATTAAAAGTCTGATAGGTTTATGGTGTCTTGATACCAATCTTTGAGCTATCTTAATGAACTTGTTTTAGTAGGCATACTCTCTATGTCTGTATCCAAATAATTGATCAAAGTGTTAAGCATCATAGGGGCAAATACATTTGGGGTACTCTACCGTAGACCTTTTCCCAAACTGCTGTTAATGATCATAGAAGTATAGTGTAGAACTGAAAGCAACCCTGCAGGCCATTTACTTCAATCCCCTCATTTTACAGAAACAGAGGTCTATGGACATTTAATGATTTGGTTAAGGTCAAGTAGATAGGAAACATCAGAACTGGTATTTGAACTCAGGTCTTTTGACTCTGTAACTTTTCACTAAATTACAGCTCTCCAATCAGTTCCAAACTAATGTAATTGTTCCACCATCTAGCCTAAGATGATTAGAAAGAATATAAAGGAGCACGAAAAAGCTTGGGAAGGAACAGTGAAAAGTGAAGCAGCATCAGGAAGAAAAAATGCACACAATGACTAAACCAATGTAAATGGAAATAACAAAAGTTGAAAACCTAACTTTTCAATTACATTATCTGTTTGGTCCTAAAGAAGGGGGTCTGAGAATATGCTCCCATTCCTTATTGTCAGAGGTGGAGCACAATGGGTATAGAACATAGTTTATGCTATTGAACTTCAATATGTTCATTAGTTATAGTTAACTTTTTTCTCATTCTTTTTTATTCTTTCTTATAAATATTGAATCTAAGAATGAAGGAGGGAAAAAGACATGTTGGGAAATGAAGTTCATTAAAGAAAAAATAATTCCTTCCAGTACTCCATTTTGTCAGTCTGTGCTGTGAAGGCATCATACAAATCTTCCTAAAAACAATACTCAATACTATTTTAGGGCAATAAAGTGGCATATATAGTGAGCTTTGAACCTGACACCCCTATTAAAGTAACAACTTGGAGAGAGTGATTCAGTTAAAATTGATGATGGGTAGAAGGGTATCAAGAAATGGCGAAATGAAAGAAAAACAAATTAGGAATTTAGGAAGTAAGAATGGAAGTTAAGAAGAAAGGAAATTAGAATAAAATGACAGAAAAAAGAAAGGGAGGGAGGAAGGAAATTAAGAAGAAAGGAAGGAAGGAAGAAGAAAGGAAGAGAGAGCAAGGAAGTAAAGAGGAGAATGAGGGAGGGAAAAAGAAAGGAAAGAAGAGAGAAAATGAGGGAAAGAGGAAGGAAGGAAAGGAAAAAGAGGAAGAAAGCAAGCATGCAAGAAAGAAACTCATTAATTGTGTAAGTTGGTTAGCCAGGGATGTGGTATCCAGGGAATTTCAGAAAGCGCCAGCAGTAATATACTTGCTTTTTTTTAAAGCACAATTAGAATTTTAAAAAGGATTTCTCTCTTCTCTTTCTTCCTTTTCTGTTGTATAGGCCAGTACAAGTCACTGCATTTCTCTGTCTCAGTTCTCCAATCTGCTAAATAAGAGAGGTGAACACAATTATCTCTAAGGCGTTATTGAATTGTAACATTCTTTGACATTTGATAACTATTGTTTCATCTTATGGGAAGATTTCTACAGTGATTGTCTGATTCTAATACAAATATACGAAATGTGCAAGTCTCACAACAGTACATTTTAAGTAGGCACAAAAACAAAAAAATCAAAACTGAAATATTCATAAATAAACAAAAGAATATAAATATAAAATTATAAAAAGACACTTTTGACAGGGTTTCCTGGTACCATGTGTGTTTCAAAGACCATTCTTGGTTATTCATTATTGTAAATTTCTGTTTTTCCCCCCTGCTTTATTTGAAACCAAATCGTTCACTTTTAAAAGTCACTTTCATAAGTTATTTGGTCTGTTTAACCAAAGATGTCTGTTTTAGAGTATCAATGAGGGACTTTGAAAGATACAAAGTGAGTTTTCAATCCTCTCTGTCTCTCTCTCTCTCATTAGACAAGGAGCCATTGAAGATAAGTGAGACAGTGGGGGTGATAAAAGGGGCACTCTCCTGGAGAAGATGGGACACAATTAGGTAGGTAGCAGGGTTTGCCTTGCTAAGGAGAAAAGCAACTTCTTCATATGAAATAAGGGGTGAAGGAGGGGATCTTGACAGAAGGCATCTGAAGCATATGAGATGAGGAGTTGAGAAGAAGGAGACCTTGGTGGATGGCCTTAACTTTTTTGGTGAATTATGAAACATGATTCTCAGCTGAAAGAATGGGGGAAGGGGGTTCAGAGGTTTGAGAAGAAATGAAAATGTTTTGAAAAATCACTGTGGTGAGTGAGAAAGTGAATCAATTAGGGAGGTATAAAACAACCCTTTGCCACAGCAAGGTTCCAGTTGAGATTATGTTACATAGATGTGTAGTGGACCAAGTCAGCAATGGGTTATGATTTTTGCCATCTTTATTCACCAGCACATGAACGGGAGCAAAAGATGATGGAACAAATGCAAGGCTGAAGATTAGTGGGGTAAGATCAGTGATAGGATAAGGGTACAAGTCACCTGAGTGAAAGTGAATGTGTAGAGTTGAACTGGTTTACGAAGGGGTCAAGGTAAAGGGCGTGACTATTGCCAACATAAGAGTGTTGTCTTGGAAAAGAACTGAAGGAAGGAGGGATTGGAAGTCATGGTGAGGACAAAGAACAGTTTGCAACAGTAGTTGCAAAGCTGGGGGGTGGGGATGATTGCAGATTGTAGACAAGTAAAAGTATTTCAGAACTCCTATAAGTAGTGCCTTTGTGGATCAAAGGTGTGACTATCTGTGTAGTTGTGGTGTTAGTGTGCAGAAAATAAGCAAAAGTTGAGAAACTGGGAGGTTAGAGTCTTTAGCATCACTCTGTATAGTAACAGTATCTGTATGTATGCATATATAGTATAGTATCTATAGTATTATACAGTAATGTATGGTATAATATAGTATAATGTATAGTAATAGGGACGTGTAATAGATCCTCAATAAGTATTTGTAGAATTCAGTTCAGTAGATGAGTTAGGCATAAAATATTTTCTCTTTTATAGGTATTTATTTAAGTATTATTACTAATGCTTAAATTTTATGGTCTTGCTTTGTGTTTTTAAACACTTCCTGTATGCATTTATGAATAAATAAGGATCACTAAAACGTACATAGCACATTAAGGTTTGCAAAGTACTTTACAAATATCTCATCTGATTTTCTAAGTAACACTCTGAAGCAAGTGATATTATTATTCCCCTTTTGCTGATGAGTAGACAGACTGGGCCTGGGGAAGGTTAAGTGACTTGCCTAGGATCCTAAACTGGTAGCTATCTGAGGCAGGATTTGAATTCTTCTCTTTTATCCTATGGCACACCTTTGTGACATAGTCATTTGGCATTCCCCCTCTGCATACCTTTCTACATCTCTTCCTCTACAAGCCCTCAGGGACATAGCTCCAATTTTACAATGAATATAAGTAGACAAATAGAATTTAAAGATTTATGTGCAACTTTTCAAGAGCATGTGTGTGTAAAATGGAGCAAAAGTGTAAATAGACATTAACAAAGAAAATCCTTTATTTGGGAATGTCCTCCACAAAATCTCCCCTGATTTCATTCAAATAGATGTACTCCTTTCCTCCTTTGAACTTGCTTATTATTTTTACCTGACATTTAGTACTTATTTGTTCTTAATTTTGTACCAGTTATTTAGTACATATTTTATCCTCTCCTCCACCCTATGCTCCCAAATGATAAACTTGACAGTAGGGACTGTGCTTTTACTCATTTTTCATGTCTTATAGCTCCTAAGACAATGCCTTGCATATAGACTGTACTCAATAAATGCTTGATGAAACAGCAATGAATCAGAATGGAATCAAATTCAGTTAAATAGGAGGTATCTCAGCTGTCTGTATGCATGCATGCATATGTGTGTGTATTTTTAAGTCCTAAGACATTTAGACCCACAAGTCACATGTCTTAAAAGTGTAATATTTAAGAGAGATGTGTTTCCCAGAATGTGGCCTTTTGCTTTCTTTATGAAAAGAGCTTTGTTTGGGGTGTGAAACCATCCTACTTTGAAACTTCCCCAAATGCAAACTTGCACTCATTTCATGAGTTGTAATGAATGTTTCTCACATCCTGACTTCTTGGGGAAATATACGTGCTTTCTCAGGCATGGAAATGTGACTCTCTGGTGCCAAGTTTGACAGCTGATTCTGTGTAACCACTTAATTCCAGGTTCTTGGGAGGAGAGAGATTTAAATGGAAACAAATGGTAGGGCATAGAGTTGCCCAAGTCACTGTACAGGGCGTAGCTGATAAAGCTTCAGCTTCTGTGTTCATGGCCAACATCTTTTGAGAGTTACATTAAAGAAAAAGTCATGAGGTTATTAAGAGAACTGTAGATTTAATTTAGATTATTTTTCGAGCTACTCATACATATATTTGGCTATGTCAGTGCCTGTAGCCCCCAAAGATGGGAAAACTGCCTAACCCTAAGAACCCTGGGACTTACGAAGTGAGGATTGGAGCTGCAGTGGCAGCCAGCCAGGGCTATATTAGAAATCTTGGCAGTCTCTGAGGACTGCCTTAGTTGACTGTCTTCAATAGGCCACAGTGGTTACCTAAATAGAGGGGCCCACTTTTGAAGACTCCATCCTCTTTAACAGTATACCATTGCCTGATTCCTGTATTATTATCTCTAAGGCAAGAGTTTTCCTACCAAAAGTGGGGGTGAGTTTCCACTTCAGTGAATCAAAGGTGCCATTCATTTTGGTCCCAAAATTACAGGATAATCAGAAAAATTTTTAGGTGACCTATTCAGTTTTTGAATAGGATCTTAATGAAGAAGAGATTGCCTTTTCCTTCCCTGCTTCCCTCCTTCCTTCCTTCCCTGCTTCCCTCCTTCCTTCCTTCTTTCCTTCCTTCCTTCCTTCCTTCCTTCCTTCCTTCCTTCCTTCCTTCCTTCCTTCCTTCCTTCCTTCCTTCCTTCCTTCCTTCCTTCCTTCCTTCCTTCCTCCCTTCCTTCTTTCCTTCCTTCCTTTCTTCCTTCATCCATCCATTCAACATCATTTATCAACATTTCCTGATTTCTCCATCAAGAGTCCTTCACCTGCAAGTGAGAGGGATAGAGTCCTGGGAGTGGAATCAGGAAAACTTGAATTCAAATCTGGCCTTAGATGCTCACTAGCTGTGTGACCAGGGGCAAGTCACATAAGTTCTGTTTGCTTCAGTCTCCTCAACAGTGAAAATGAGACAACAAAGGCATCTATCTCACGGGGCTGTTGTGCTGATCAAATAAGATACCATGTGTGAAGCACTTATCACAGTGCCAGGCACATAGTAGATGTTATTTAAATGCCCTTCCCCCCTTCATTACACATGCACACACACACACCACATGTTTTTCTTCTGGATTCTAAGGTCCTTGAGGGACTGTTTGATGATTCTCTTTGTATCCCCAACACTAACATGTAATAGTACTTGATATATAGTAGGCTCTTAAAATGCCTGTTAAGTCATTGATTAAGCAATTAGCACAATGCCTTGTATATAGTAGGCAGTTAATAAATGCATATTGATTGATTAATTAATTGATGAAGCACTTTCAATGTACAGAGTGCTGGTACTAGCTTCTGGGGAAATAGTGTAGATAAGACATGACCCTGCCCTGGCAGAGCTCCCCATTTAGGAAAAAAAAACCTACTTATGGCAGCATCTTGCAAAGGCCTTTTCCCTCTTCTTAGTCATTGTCATGTTGCTGTAGTTAAGCTGGTGAGCTGACCTTATTGAGAGGCAGGCGATCTAGAGAGCAATCTTGGCTTTCCTGATATCTGACTGTCTTTTGAGCAGCCTCTTAATTATTCAGTGGCTCAATTTCCTCAATTAAAAGATGAGAATAATGATTCTAATCACCATATGTATAGGAAAGGATTTTATGCAAATAGAACATTGTTGTAGAATATTAGAGTTTAAAGAGACCTTACAACTATCAAATCCAAGCCCTTTATTTTAGAAATGAGGAAACCGAGGGGCAGAGAGGCTAAATGATTTACTCAGGGTCATACATATGAAAAAGAAAGACCATTAAAAAGGGTATTTAAAAATCTGTCTTTATTTACTGTAGAAGGGAAGCTCAAGTCTTAGCCCCTTCCTGAAACCTTCACTGACTCAACCATTACCTATCTCTTCTTTCTCCTAACCCCTCATGTGTTTAATGAGTACCCCACCACTTAGCACTGGATAAGTCATTTTGCAGTCTCTTTAATGGTCTTATGCTTTTTTCCTCTTGTCTTCCCATCTAGGCTGCAAGATCCTAGTGGGGAGGGATTAGCTCTTGTCACTTTCTTATATTCCCTACAGTTCCATGAATACTACGGAGAATGTAGGCATAATATAGGTGTTCAATAAATATTTGCCCATTGATTTAAAAACATGGTCAAGGAAATGCATGCTTTTTAAATTAATCTGAACAATTACTGAGGAAAAAAGAAACACTCAGCATCTTATTTTTGCCTAGCACAACTAAAAAAGGGCATTTAAGTGGCTCAGTGGTTAAAATGCTGAGCCTAAAATCAGGAAGACTCATAAATCTAGAGTTGTGTAACCCTGGATAAGTCACTTAACCCTAGTTGCCTCAGTTTCCTCATCTTTAAAATGGACTAGAGGAGGAAAGAGCAAACCACTCTAGTATCTTTGCCAAGAAAATCCCAAATGGGGTACCAAAGAGTCAGTCATGACTGAAAATGGCTAAATAACATACTAACAGAAAAGTTTTACATTTAGCCTTTTCCAAATTAAAATGATTACCAATAAAAAGATGACTATATAATTCCTCCACCCCAGTAAATGACAGAAGTTATTCATGCATGGAAGAGGGTGTGTGGGTAAGATGAGGGCATGGAAAGGGAGAAGGGAGTAGGGTTGCATTTATAGTTTCTATGAGTAGAATTATTAAACTCCTGTTCACCTTTTGTAATCCTATTTTTCATTCATTCATTCATTCATTTATTATTCATTCATTAATTTTTCTATTTATTTATTGCATACATAGCAGGTTTGCATTTGCGTATTAAGGTCAGTGTGGTGGTAGAACAGGAATCCCAAAATACCACCACCTTTAAACCTACCTAGAACAATGAATACAACTTGCATGACAAGAATTATGGAGTTATTTTCTAACCTACTCAAAGTGTTTGGCTAGGTCCCCAGAGGGTGACTGTTTCTTCTCCCCCTCCAGGTACTAATAGTAACCCAAAGGGAGGATTTTTTTTTTGGCCTATTGCTCATAAGCCCCCATCAGAGTGCTTCTCCATGATAATCGGTTGATATAAATTAGTCAGCTAGTCTTGATTAATTTATAGAGTTATTTCAGTGGTTCTCAACCTGTGGGTTATGTTCAATTTGTAACAATGAAAATACATCCTGCATATCAGATGTTTACATTATGATTCATAACAGTAACAAAATTACAGTTATAAAGTAGCAATGAAAATAATTTTATAGTTGAGTGTCACCACAACATGAGGAACTGTATTAAGAGGTCGCGGCATAAGGAAAGTTGAGAACCACTGAGTTGTTTACTAAGGTGCTATGATAAAAACAGTTGGTCTTGAACATCCCCAGCCAAAAATCCATGACATACTTTCCTGCCGGTTTATATAGATTCCAGGGGAAAATGAGCTCAAGCTTATCGAATACATTTGTAAAAGGGTAACTCATAGGTTCTGGTTACTGAAAGTTCTTTTCCCCACTTAATGGGATGCTCATGAAGTTCACTTTAGGCATGGTGAAGCTTTTTAGTTGGGATCTTTGTGGAGTCCTTGAAGATGGCTTTCCTTCGTGTTCTTAATGGACGCAGACACTGTTGCCAGTCAATGCTGTTCTGGGGAGACTAGCTACTAGGATGCCAATGAAAAAGTCTAACTCCTCTAGCCCTTTAAGGTATACAAGGTCTATCTTTAGTCAAAAGTAGGGAAGGGGGGAATGTGGAAGGTAACTTTCTAGGTAACTCCAGTTTCTAATAGAAGCTTTGCTTGGTTTCTACTCTGGAATAGCTAGGTGATCAGGTGAAATCCCATCACTATGGTGATTGACTCAGCTTTTGCTAGTCAACACCTCCTCAATTGCCTCCCTTTCTGATTGGGAGGGATGACGGGTAGAACAATAAAGTCGTTCCAAAGTCTTTTGTCTATTTATTAATAGAAGGTACAATACTTCAGAATTTTCCAGGTAACTACATTTTCCATCAGTAATTCTGTTTGGTTTTGACTCCGTGGAAATATCACGTCCCCTATTTGCCCACCCCACCCACCTTCTTTTTAGCTTCCTTTTGTGTGTTGATCCCCTCATCCCCCTATTAGTTTGAGGGGGGGTTGCTATATTAAAATTTTTTTTTTCTGCAGTGTTCGTCCCAGTTCCTGGAACACTTTGTTGTTCAGTTGTTTCAGTCATGTCTATCTCTTTGTGATCCCATTTGGGATTTTCTTGGTGAAGATACTGGAGTGATTTGTCATTTCCTTCTCTAGCTCATTTGATACATGAGGAAACCAAGGCAAACAGGGTTAAATGACTTGCCCAGGGTCACACAGCTAGTGAATGTCTGAAGTTGGAGTTGAATTCAGGAAAATGGGTCTTCCTGATCCCAGGCCTGGCACTCTATCCGCTGTACCACTTAGCTGTTCTTCCTATCACATAGTAGGCCCTTATGTTTATTGAAATGTTTATTGAGCTAAGGGAGGGAAGAAGCATTTATTAAGTGCCTTCTACATGCCAGGCACTGGGCTAAACCTTGATGAATATTCTCCCATTTGATCCTCACAACAGCCCTGCTAAGTCAGTGCTTCTATCCCAGTTTTACAGATGAAGAAATAAAGGAAGACAGAATTTTAAAAGACTCATCTGCGGTTACGAAACTAATGTCTGAAACTAGACTGAACTCAGGCCTTCCTTTGTGGAGGCCAAAGATGTCAAATATGGAGCTGGCTTGGTTGTATGTTGGCTACAGCACTACTGAGTATAAGAGGGAAACCAGATTAAAACGAAATTTTTAACAAAATAAAAATACAATAGATCACAGATAATGTTACATTTTAAAATGAAGCCAATATGCACCCGCATGAATCCTTATTAAGTGATTAATTGATTTAATTAATTGGCTTATTGATTAAGACTAGTAGCTCACATTTTTATTAGAGTTTGACCCCACTTCTCTAGGTCTAGCACTCTATCTAGTGCAAAATCTAGCCTCCTACATAGTTCAGGGAAGGAGGAGGTCAAAGATTTACTCCTGTGCCCTTATCTGAGTGATTCCTTTAAAGTGCTTTGCTGGCACTCTTCTCTGGTTTCTTCTGTATTTCAAATTGGCCTCTATTTTATATAACACCAACAGGGTATGATCTAGTTTCCTTAGCCAATTACAACATGCTTCCTTTGTATCATCATTTTATTTTATCCAGCGGCCTTCACTCCTTTCCAACTGATCAAAGACTTTTGGGGAATCTAGTAAAAATGCCTTTGATTGGTTGATTGATTGGAAGTGTGGGGATGGGGGCTTTCTGCAGTTATTGACATAGGAATATGTGACACCCCTTTTCACTTGAATTTCCTGGCATATGAAGTTAAGGAAAACATACAAATTATTTTTAGTGTTCTATTTACTCCTCTAGCACAATGACAAATGAAACTCTCTTTATAACTACAGTATACTTCAACTCCCTTTTCTGCAGAGATAGGGAACTAGGGGGGCATAACATTGTATATGCTATCATAATTAGTTGATATGCTGGTTTATTTTGATCAACAGCTTTTCTTCCCCATCTCTTTTTTATTCTTTGTACTAAAGGATGGCTCTTTGGGCAGAGTAGTTCAGAGAGATGTAATAGAAAATAAAGGTAATGAAAAAGAAAATATATCAATGATTTCTTTTTTTTATAATTCAGAGGAGCTGGATAATATTATGACTATCAGAATGTGACCTGGGAAGTGAGCCTCTGAATCTCGTTCTCAGTTCCTATGATTGCTTTCTTTACTTTTCCTACTCTGTGCTTGGGATTTCTTATCTGTCACATGGAGGATTAATGTTCATCCCTTCTTTAGAAAGCACTTTGAAACCCTCCCTTGAAAAGTGCCAGGCTGTTTCTGTTATTATTAATATTACAATATACTTGTTAAAAAAGCAAGCTCAGCTTGGGATGGAAAAAATTAGAAGTCTTTCCCTGATGTGATTCTAACCCGTGAGTGGGTCAGTTTTCCTTTTAATCTGACCCTGGTGATCCCAGGCTATCCAATGTAGCTCCCCTTCTGATGAGAGGCCTGAGGTCAGCCAGTTGGGGTCAGGAGAGGGTTCTGTGCATACAACACTTTGGGAAGCCTTTGGCCAGTGCAGCTGGGGCTCTTCCAAACCCATCCTGTGCCAGATGGAGAATGAAGCCTGAGTCTGTCTGAGGGAAGCCCAGTATGGGGGATCTGAGCTCCTGCCTTCCCCTCCATTCATATTTTGTCTGAGCTTCGTTTATATTCTTTATTGCCCACCGCTAACCACAAGCTCTTTCCAAAGCCCAGGGACTTTGCCCTCTTGGCTTCAAATCCTGCAACTCCGAAGGAAACTTAGATTTAAAAGAAAAAAAGTCTCCTTGGCCTGATTTCACTCCTTGCGGAGGAAAGACAGGACCTGTGCCTCGGTGATTTCACCTCCACTACTTCTTTTCACATTCAAGGGAGGATCTCTGACAGGGCCTGATCCTCCAAACCTCTAGCCTGGGCTGCATTAGACATTGGTGTAGTAGTAGACTTCAAGCTCTAGCAGTTTGTTTTTAATCCCCTGGGCCCATTTCTGTTTTCATTTTGCTGAAGACTGAAGTGGGATATTGTGCAGAAGCCATAGCTCGATCATAGTGTTATCCTGATTTCTACCCTTTACTCCTTAGGACAGATTCACAGACACACATGTGCTTATATGTCTTCCATTCCTGCACCTCTGAGGAAGCGAATTATCCTGTTGTCTGCTGCCTGTCTTTTGGGAATTAATACCAAATCTATACAACACACTAACCTACAGATTAAATTATTTGAAAAAGCATTCCTTTTTTGATAATCACACAGATACATCTGTTGCTGTTTTTCAGGCTGGTAACCAGATCTCCATCAGCCCAGTAAATATTCTCTCCCTCATCCTTTCTTGCTCCCCACCCCACCTCCCCTTCCTTAGCCTTTGCTCTTTGATGCACAAAGATATGGAGGGTCGTCAGTCCCTGAAAACTCCAGGGCACTTACTGAGGCTCAGCTTTCATTTATTATTTCTTTGGCTGCTTTTACTGTTACTGCTTTCGTACAGTTAAAGAAAGGGGAGGGGAAGAGGTTGAGGAGAAGGTCAGCCTATTGTGCAGCTTCTAGGTCCTGTATATTTGCCCTTCCTGAGTCTGTTTACTCTCTGAATCACTTGACATGCTGCACATTCTTTAAAAAAAAAGAAAAGAAAAAACCTACATCTTTGCTCAGCAGTCCTCGGTCGCTAGGGTGACACACATAGTAACTCTAGCTAAAGGAACTGGTCAAGGACTTTGTTTTTTTTTTTCAATATCTTGGCCTTTGGGGGAGTCAGTGGGGAGGGGGGAGTTAGTCTCCCTAAAGCATGATTTTCACCTGAAATTAATACTCTGATGGTATTTTCTTTTCATTCTAATTCAATCCAAGGGGGATTATAAAAGAGATTGTTTTGTGCAAGGGATTTTGTTCATTAGCAGCAGAGGATGCTTTATTAGGCTCCTTCCCTGCATTGACATCCCTGCAAGACCCCAAAGTCTTCACACTTCTCCTCAAGAAGCTTTGGTTGCTCCCCTAGATAGGGAGCCTCTTCTAGGATAAAATTAAACTTCTGCTATTTGGCATTCACAATCTTAATCCAATTTATCTCTCTAAAAGGATTTGACATCACTCTGCCTCACATATTCTACCCTCCAGCCTAAGTGTCCTACCTGCATGGACATTCCATGTCCTACCTTTGTCACCTTTCCCTGGTGGAACAGCTAGGTCTTTTCAAAGATCAGATTAGATGCCAATTTTTAGATGAGAAATTTTTTCATCCCAGTTATTTGTTCTTCCTCCAACCAAGAAATGTATTTTGTATTTTCTCGTATTCTTGTTTTTGTGTTTTCTTTGATTTCTTTTGAATTGATTTGTGTATATTTATCTACACCCAAGAGAAAGTAAGCTTCTGTAGGACTGGTTATGTTTTGTATTTCTATCCCCTCAGAGAGAGGTTTTCACAAAGTAGGCACTCAATACATGTTTGTGGACCTGAATTGATTAAACAGAAAACTGTTTAAGTGGTAAGTTCAGCCTCTAAGGACCCTTTATTTTAGTAGAAAAAATATGACATGGTCATAAAAGTATTAACAAATGCAATTATAGAGGGTTGGGTGTTTCTTAAGAAGGTTAAAGGTAAGAATATTCACTTCATTACTTTTGCTTGAGTGTCAGGGAATTGTATACATGAAAGGGGGTACCTTTTCAAAAAAAATAACAGGAATGCAAATTAGCAGAGCCATAAATAGGTTGTTCATCCTTATTTTTTTGAAGAAGACCAATGACATCATAGGGCAATGTCTTGACTCTCCCGTGCACTGGATTTAAGTGAAGTAAAGCTAAACAAAGTCATCAGCCTCACTCTCTTCCTGAATCACTGAAATCCAGTGGCAGGACAAAAGTCAAGATGACCAGCAATGGCCAAGAATGCAGCAGATGACCTTTTAATTTTCAATGTTTGAGCAAGCTCTAAGTACTCCACAATGCCTGCTTCAGTTGCTTTCACGGTCATTGAAAAAATTGTTTTCATCTACCCATTCCACGGGGGAAATATTCACATGCTTTGGATAGATACCCCCTTAACTCACCAGTGGGTTTGATTTCTCTCAGTTATATGCAGTCTGCTGAGATAGTATGCTTTGGGGTGGCCATTGTGAATGCTACAGCTTCTTGGAGCCAGAGGTGGAAATTTGTGACAGGTACACACCAAAGATAGATGAGCTACCCTGAAAAGGGCTTGGTAAGCCCTCATACCAAAGGTTCCAGTCCTCACTGAATACCCTACACGCTCAGTGGAGGTTTGGAAGTACAGGTATAACATGATCAGATCCATTCATTAAGAAAATTATGTTAGTTGCATTTTGTAGTGAGTCCCTTGTCCACTGGGTCCTGTGACTATGATAAAAATATAGTTTTATGGCAGTGACTGAGAGAAAATGTTCTTTCTTATGGTTTAATTGATAGTTATGGCTATATCTTGTCATCTTCATATATAATTATCCAGATTTCTAGGCAGGAAGCAACGTGAACAGAAGCACACATGGGCAAAATACCCCAGCTAAGTCATGTAAGTCACAAGACAGAACGAGCAGAAGACCACATATCAACTGTATATTATCAGAGCAACAAGCCTGGGCTCCCACCAGTTTGTGATGCCCAGTCATACCTGCAGCTCCATCTAGTTTTTGGGTCCATTTACTCTATCAACTCTATCTACTCACCTCTATATTGAGATGGATCTCATCAAAGATAGATTTGCTTTGTCCTATTCAATTAGTTTCCTTTAGCTACTCTGACTTACTGTAGATTCTGATGGAGGTGTGATTGCTGCTAACTCTGTCTCCAATGATCCCCTTGACCAGAGTATGACAGAGACCTCACCAAGGATTATCTAGTTTGTCATTTCCCAGTTATTGGTTTTTTTTAAAATATGTATTTACAAATCTCAGGTGAGTCATTTTGGAATAATAGCATTTAAAAATACTGTTTATATCATACAGTTCCAGAATACTACTGAATTACGTGAAAGATACTGTTTTAAAAATATATACTAGGAAAATAAAATGTATTAAAATATACTGGCCATATTGAAGCAAAAAAAAGGAGGTTGTTAAGTTGCTCTACCAATCTATCTTGGGCAAGAGATACAGATGGATAATTATCTGGGGCCAGGAAGGACAAGCAGGAGGAGACTGGAGTGGATTGAATTTTGAACATCACACAGGTCTTTCAGGGAATTGTAAAAAAGAAAAAAAACTATCAAAAAAAGAACTGAAAAGTTCTTTTCAGTAAACTGGTCATTGTCACAAAGGTCATGTCTCTCACTTCAATAGTCTGCCCATAGTGATCTGAGGATAACCATAATCTCCTTAGAGTAAGAATTATAAATAGCCCATAGGGAGACTGCTGAAAAGAGGTGTGACAGACACAAATGGGTTGCCCTATATTATCAATGTTGACTTGTGTAAAAAAAAAGTAAAAAATACATTATCAAAAATATATATCCATGTTCATGTGCACACACACACACACACACACACAAAGAAAAGTGTACAAAAAGTCTTAGTATAAAGATATTAACGTTATTGAGACTTAAAACTGAGCTAAAACTTTTCAGACACCCTGTATATGCCTGGAAAAGGAGAGGATTTTAGTCAAGCACTGGTAAGAGGGGTCAGTAGTTTAATGGTCAGAATGCTCCCCTGGTATCCCTCAGATACTAAAGGAACAAAAGAGAGAGCTCTAAGACATTCAGGAGATTCACTATGGAAGATTTAATTGAAAATAAAGATAGGACTTCCATAGGATGAGAGAATAGAGGGCCACAGTCTGCAGCAACAGAAGACATATGGACATATGCATACTGTTCCAATCACAGACCTTTCAAAGTATTCAAAATAGGATGCCGATTAAGGAACCCACAAAGTGCTTCTCTAATGGCTCATTGTGGTCTGTACTGCTGGTAGGAAATACCTGCCTTGATGAGATCACAGATCTATCATAGCTCTGAAGGACCAGGAATTATGCACCTCATTGTTCAATCTGAAACATATGTTCTGTTTAAAAGAGAAATGAAATGATGGGTATTTATGCTCCAGCCATTTGAACGCTCCAGATACTATAATAAGTCAAAGATTTTAAGGGTTTGGTACTGGAAAAAAGCAGGAAAATAGAAAGATATTTGCTCTAAACGAACATGCCTTTTCATGCTGTGAGACTGGAGTGCATGTTCTCCCATAAATGCTCCATAGAGGATATACTTAAAGTACTAAGAACCATCCACCAGGTTTTTTAAATATTGAATGACATATTTAGGGGATAGAATGAAATGCACATATTTTCACAAATAGTCATCGAATTGAAGGAATTTGTTTTGCTTGACTTTCTGTTTTTATCTTGTTTACCTTTTTCTCACTGGAGTAAGGTGTAGGAGGGAGAAAAAATAGATTTATTTTAATTATTTAAAAATAGAGAGGTGGAAAGTTGAAATGTCACATGCACTTTCAGATGAAGTCACTGTATTATTAGTTTTACTTAGTCTTTTTGCTTTGTTACAAAAGATCTTTCATGAAATGGGAATATTCTATAAATGTTTATAATATGAAAACAAAATACATCAATAAAATACCCCCCCACACACACACACATATGGATATGAGGATAGTTACTCAGCCTCTCTATGTGTTATTTATCTATCTTGCTGGGTGGTGCAATGACTAGACGATTGGACTTTGAGTCAAGAGGACCTGAGTTCAAATGCCACCTCAGACACTTACTACTTGTGTGACCCTGGGTAAGTCACTTAGCCCCTCTATGTCTCAATTTCTTCATCTGTAAATGGGTATAATAATAATACTTACCTCCCCGGTAGTTATGAGGACAAAAATGATAAAATATTTGTGAGGTACTTCCCAAATCTCAAAGTGCTGCATTGATGCTGATTATATTACCACTACTGCTGCAGTTGCCGCTGCTACCACTATCACTGTCACTACCACCGTCACTACCACCGCCACCACTACTAGTAGTGTTATGTAACTGGCCCACCTCCTTTTCTGATCATACATTTCCTGGATAGGATATTTTAGATTTTTGTCATATGAATAAAAAAGAAAGTGAAAAATTCTCAGCAGAAAAAACAACCAGTTTAATGCCCAAACATAATATATCTATTTGGCAGCTACAACTTTGTTTTTTTGAAGATGAGACTTGCATAGCCTCAGAATTGGAAGGACATAATGCTACCCAGTCCAAATCATGCCAGACTAATAATTCACTCCATAGATTTGCCTCATGTGTAATTATCCCAGCATTGAGTGAAAATATCTAAAAGGTGCAGGGTGCCATCTTGTTTTTCTGTAGGTCTCTCCATTAGGTAGTTTTCCTTGACATCAAACCTCTATCTCATGACTTCCTCTCAAAACAACCTAGTTTTGCTGACCACAGCAACACTGTTACATGACAGTCTCTCACATACTTGAAGACATCTCCCATGTCCTCTCTAAAACTTCTTCTCTCTGATCTAAACAACCTGAGTCTCTTCAATGCATCATTGTGTGGGAGGATCACATGGCTGCCCATATCTGAATCACTTCTACCTTATCAATTTTGTTGTTGTCCAGTCATTTCAGTTGTGTCCGTCTCTTGGTGACTCCACTTGAGGTTTTCTTGGCAATTACTGAATTGGTTTGCCATTTCCTTCTTCAGCTCATTTTATAGATGAGGAAAGTGATGCAAACAATGTTAAGTGACTTGCTCAGGGTTACACAGTAGTAAGCATCTGAGACTGAATTTGAACTCAGGTCTTCTTGACTCTAGCCCTACCACTCTATGTACTATGCCAGCTAGCTTTAATACCTTATCAATATCCTTCCTAAAATGTGCTGCTCTGACCTGAAAATAATTCTTGAGATAGTTTCTGACCAGAATAAAGTGAAGAGGGACCATCTTTTCCATGTTTTTGGACACTATCTGCCATCTAATTTATATTAAAGGACCATTAATTTTTGTAACTTGTGTATTATACTATTGATTCATGTTGAACTTGAAGCATAAAAACCACATCTCCTCCTTTCTATCCTACCCTCTCCCCTCCACAACAAATGACTTTAAATCATTCACTTTCCTTTCTTGCACCTGGGAAATAAACTTTATAATCCAAGTGTAAGATTTTATATTTATCCCTATTAAGTTTCATCCTATTCATAGCAGCATCATTGTCTGAATTTAGTCTGGTATGATCAGCTCTGCACAAAGCTGCCTTATTGTTTTCTGAGTATCACTTCCTTTTCTAGATATTTGCTAAGCATTCCTTTAATAATGCGTTTAAGATATTTTTGAATCTTGATTTGGTTGTCCAATATGTTGGTGATCTTTCCCTAGCTTTGTGTCATTTGAAAACTTGACAAGTAAACCCCTTGGCAAAGGGTTAATAATAATGCTAAATAGCATAAGGCCAAGATCGGATCTTTGGGACACTGCAGGCAAGACTTCTTCCCAAGTTTGCTAGGGAGGAGTATGCTCAAGGAAGCTCTCCCAGGCTCTCACAATCAACTGATTGCTAAATTTTCAGTGTGAGTATTTACACCTCATAAAATGGCAAATATTATGAACTAGGGCTTGATTTGCTATTTTGCTGGTTTGCTCTAGACTAAGAAAAGGGAAGAGAAAATGTGAGCCATGTAGATTAAACCTAAAAATGTATACTTCTTTTAAGAGAGATACTTATTAAACATTTACTAGTGGATTATTGCTGGGCCTGAAGTCAGGAAGGCTTATTTTTGTGAGTTTAAATCTGGCTGCAGACACTTACTAGCTGTGTGACTTCAGCCTCGGTTTCCTCATCTGTAAAAGGAGCTGGAGAAGGAAATGGCAAACCACTCCATTATCTCTGCCAAGAAACCTCCAAATGGGGTCACAGAGTCGGGCATGACTGAAATGATGGAATAGCAACAACAATAAACCGCTTCAAAACGTTAATGAATATTCTTCTAGTACTTCCATCCAAATAATTCTAAATAAATGTCTTTTGTCTAGCCCAGAAATGTTAAACTCAATTCCTGAGGACAGTCCTAGATTAAAAGTATTTTCAAAATATTTTTAAACATTCTTTTCTTTTTAAATTTTGAGTTACAAATCCTCTCCCTTCTTCCTACTCTCTACCCCATCCACTGAGAGCCATGTTGCCTAAATTAAAAAGTAAGAAAAATAAAGAGGGTGAAAAATGCTTTAATATGCGTTCATAATCCATCCCTTCTTTCTCTGGAGGTAGATAACATTTTTTTTTTACCATGAGTCCTTTGGAATTGTCTCAGATGATTGTATTGATTAGAGTAGTCAAGTTTTCACAGTTGATCATCATTACAACAATCCTGTCACTGTGTACAGTGGTCTGGTTTTGCTCACTTCACTTTGTACCTGTTCACACGCCATGTTTTTCTAAAACCACCTTCTCCTCTTTTCCTATAGCACAATAGTTCTACATCACAATCATATGCCAAAACTTGTTTAGCATTCCCCAATTGATGAGCATCCCCTCAATTTCTAATTCTTTATTTCCATAAAAAGAGCTGCTATAAATAGTTTTGAACATGTAGATCCTTGTCCTTTTCCTTTGATCTCTTTGGGATATAGATGTAGTAGTGGCATTGCTAGGTTAAAGGGTGTACACAGTTTTATAGCCTTTTGGGGCATAGTTACAAATTGTTCTCTAGAATGGTTAAACTTATTCAAAACTCTACCAACAATTCATTAATGTAATAGTTTTCCTTTATCCCTTATAGAATTTGTCATTTTTGGAAAGTGTGAGGTGGAATCTCAGAGTTGTTTCGATTTGCATTTCTCTAATCAATAGTAATTTAGAACATTTACAAAAATACAACTTTGATTTCTTCTTCTGAAACCCACCTTTTCATTTGACCATTTCTCAATTGGAGAATGGTCCTTATTTTTATAAATTTGACTCAGTTCCATTCTCAGTATTAATTTGAGAAACGAGTACTTCATCAGAAAAAATTGCTATAAAATTGTTTTTGATCTTACTTCATTTTCTATGGTACCTTTCAGCACAATGTCGTTTCCCTGATTATTTCTTTTAATTTGGTGTGTTTTTGCTCTTACTTTGTCTGGGATCATGATTGCTCCCCTTGCCATTTTTACTTCAACTGAAGCATATTAGATTTTGCTCCAACACTTTGTTTGAAGTTTGTGTGTGTCTGCTTCAAGTGTGTCTCTTATATGCAATGTATTGTTGGATTCTGCTTTCTAATCCATTCTGTTATCTGCTTCTGTTTTATGGGTGAGTTCTTCCCATTCCTATTTATAGTTATGTCTGTTAATAGTGTATTTCTTTCCATCTCATTTTCTTCTGTTCCTACTTTTCTGTCTCTTTTATACTGACCCTCCTCAAAAGTTTATTTTGTTTCTGACCCTGGTCTTTCTTAATTTGCCTTTCTTTTTATCATTTCCCCCTCCTTTTCTATTATCCCCTTCCCCTCTTATTTTCCTACTGATTACGTTAGATACATGACTGAAAATGCGTATCTATTCTTCCCTCTTTGAAGCATTTCTAGTGAGAGTGAGGTTGATGCATTACTCACCACTCTTCCTTCTGTGCCTCTTTTATGTGAAAAAATTCTCCCTATTCTAACTTCCTCTTCCCCTTTTTTCTAGTGCAAGGTAGGGAAACCTGTGGCTTCAAGGACACATGTGGCCCTCTTGGTCCTCATGTGCAGCCCTTTGATTGAACCCAAACTTCACAGAATAAATCCTCTTAATAAAAGAATTTGTTGTGTAAAACTAGGACTCAGTGGAAAGGTTGTACCCAAAGACCTAGAAAGCCATGTGTGGCTTTGAGGCTGCAGGTTTTCTACTTCAGGCTAGTGCATCTCTCTGTCACCCCCCCCCTTTTTTTTTTTTTGGTAATCATTCCAATGTATTTGACACACCTATGCCCTCTTTCTATGTAAACTCCTTTTAACTGCCCTAGTAATAATAAAGTTCTTAGGAGTTACATGTATCATCTTCCCATATAGGAATGTAAACATTTTAACAAGTTCCTTGTGGTTATTCTTTCATATTTAGGCTTCTCTTGATTTTTGTATTTTAAAGTCAAATTTTCTATTTAGCTCTGGTCTTTTTTTCAGGAATTCTTGAAAGTCCTCTATTTCATTAAATATCCACATTTCTCTCTTGCCCTCTCTCCCACCCCCAGGATTATACTCAATTTTTCTGTGTAGATTATTATTGGTTGTAGTTCTAGCTCCTTTGCCTTCATGAGCCAAACCCTCCACTCCTTTAATGTGGAAACTGCTAAATCTTGTGTGATGTTAATTGTGACTCTACAGTATTTGAATCATTTTTTTCTGTCTGCTTGAAGTAATTTTTCTTTGTCCTGGGTGTTCTGGTACAAGGCTTGAAACTAAAAATAGGGTCCCAGCTAACTGACCAGTATTCTTCTCCACGTTGCAACTCTAACCCAGAACTACTTATGGCCATTAGAGTTGCTGAGTTTGCACCAGCTGTACCCACTACTGACAAAGGGTCCCCTGGACTCTCTTTCTGATCAGTCCTCTGACCCCCTTACTGTATGTGAGCTAAGAACTCCTGAAGTTGCTGTTGCTGCCCTTACATGTGCTCCAGAGAGGCCTCCACCTCAGTGTCAAAGCTGTCTCCTCCTGACCTCTTAAGTTTTCTTAGTTTGGCTAGACCCTACAACTAGACAATTGCTGGGTCTATAATTGAATGGAAAGAGAAGAGGGGGCCAGATATTATTTGGACACTTTAGCTTTTTCAGCAAACTTAATCTGTACCCTAAAACAAAAAACCGATTTGACTTTCTGGACTTCAACACCCTGACTCACCCTGGAACCTAGCACAGCACCTCGGCCCTCTTTGCCTTGGAACTTCCATTTTTCTTTATGGTCTTTTTACTGACAGAACTTCCCTCTACCATGCCAACCCCCTTCTTTCACTGCTTATTTACTTCTGGGCCTCTGTTTTGGGGAGGAGACCAAGGCTGTACTTCTGCCTTTCCAGACCTCTGCACAATGTCTTAATGTGGGTACCTTCATGCTCCCTTCTGCCCTCTCACTTTTTTAGCTCTCCCTATGTGTATTCCCATTATAATGTAAGCACCTTCAGGGCAGAGACTTATCTTTCTTTTTGTTTGTTTTTGTTTCCCCAGTGCTTATTATGATACTTTGTACACTGTTAGCAATTAAGAAATGTTTGTTGACTTGCCATGTTACCTTTTCACAACAGTATGCTTCCAATAATGTTGTTTAGTTGAAAGCCATGGTATACCACCATTTACAAAGGGACAAAAATGCAGGTATTTCAGAGGTGAAAGGAAGAAATGACTGAGTATGTTGTAGAATATTAACCAGTGGTGACTTGCATGGAATACCTGAGTGGAAAAAGATTGACCATGTAGCAAACAGATGGGCAGTATTGGTGCTTCACTGACAATGCTATGATGTTAAAAGACCTTAAAAGAGGGCCCTTCATATGTGGGGGTGGATTATCTAATGACTATTATGACTATAATGACTATTTAAGACTCATAGAAAGAAATGGACCAGAATTACATGGATGGCAAAGGAATAGATGAGTTGTAAACTGTCCGCTAGAGGAAATACACAGTGATGAAATCATAGATCCATTGAAGAAGATTAAACAGGAAATATTCAAGTCTTATATTCCACACTTTAGTTTGAGTGTGCTTGTCAGTTAGGGGAAATATAGTATAAACAACTCTGGATTTTAAAAAGAAAAAAATCTGGCTTCAAATCTTAGTTTTGCATTTTACTACCTTGGTTACCTCGGACTAGTGACCTTTCAAATCCTTAGCTCCATCACTTATAAAATGAAGGGATTAGATCAGATGATATTGAAAGCACCAACTATTCAAAAAACAGTGTGTGTGTGTATGTGTGTGTGTGTGGTGAGGCAGGAAGACATTTCTCTTGGGTAAAAGTGATCTAGAATCTTTCCTCTTTGGTTGTCATTTTCCTATATTCTCTTATTGATTTCTAGAATCATATTGTGGTAATTATATGTGCTTTGCTCAACATCTTTCCACTTTTATTCCATTCAGTCATAAAATAGATCAAGACCCATCATCATATAGTTGTATCTGACAACTTAACAGAAGATCAGAAAAGCTCCCTTGTTTCATGTGCTGAGAATTGAATAACAATCAGCTAACAACAAAAATAGAAAGATGTTGGATTTAGCCCTTATGGGTCTGTACACAAGAAGCATTTCATTGAAAAGGAGACAAGGCACACCAGACCCATAAGACTAAAGAGCACACAGCATTATCTGTGGCTCTCTCCAGAGCTGCTCTTTTCCATGACTATTTGCCAAAGCTAAATGCAATTTGTAAGTTGCATGAAAATATTTAATAAGGAGCCAGTGAAAGAGCAGAAACTCCCCCCCCTCCCCAGTAGCCATTCACTTCCAGGAATTCTGCTTTTTCTTAATACTGTGTTGTTTTCCCATTTAATTCCTTTCCCTGGGAAAATACCTAGTATCCTGTGAAGAACATTATCCTTAGATTCAAAGACCACTTCTGACACTGTGTGCATGACCTTGGGCAAGTCATTATTCTCCCTGGGCTTTAGTTTTCTCATCTGTAAAATAAAGAGGTTGCATTAGATGGATTCTGAAGTTGTCTCCACCACTAGAGTTATTCTTTATCTTAATCTTATATTCACTTTGAATCAGCAACTCTTAGCTTCTCTCCATTCAAGTGAGATAATATTTATTAAGAGTTTAGTACAGTACCTGGTAGGTACATATTAGATGCTTGAACATTTTTTCTTCCATTCCTCTTCCCTCATTGACTCTTCAGCCCCTTATTTGGACTCCATGTGGATGCATGCCCTCCTTCATTTTATAAACGATTCTCTCTGCATCTCAGGGGTTTCCTTTTCACCACATGACCTTCTAGTACTGTTTTTGTAAGAATAATTATGTTCAAGGAATGGGAGATGGAAGGAGGAGGGTAGAAACAATAGACATATTTGCCAATTAAACTCAGCCTTCTGTGAATTTTAGAACGAAACAAATGGTGGTCCTCCTGTTTCTGACAGAAGGTACTATGCTGTTTGACCTGGAGAAGTGGCTCTGTTACTCCCTATTCTAGCCCCTTCTTTGAATCTCTAATGTACCAGGGTGAGGAAAAGAGGTCTAGGTGTGCAAGTTTTCTTCCAATGTGCCAGCCTATGTTAAGTACACTAAAAGAATGAATCCATTTCTTTAGGTTGGCTTCTCATTCTTGGCTAACTTGTGAATCTAATCCCTTTAGCTGTTTCTTTCACAGAGGTTAGCCACTTAAAGACTGGCCTGTCACAATCACTTGAGCTTGTCTGACTGCGCGGGAAAAGTAAGGTAAGGCCCACTGTTCCATTATATCTTTGTCCTTCTTTAGGGCTCCTAGGTAAAGTCAATGGGAGCTTTGTGTGGGTAGAGGGAAGAGAATTGCATGTATTGTATTATATTTTCTAGCTCTAGTCACCTAGATTTAGGTTTTAATCTTCTGCCCTCAACCATTTTCTTCTTGGATCTTACCAGCTTGAGTAGACTGGCATTCTGCTCCTTTTATTTCAGCTAGCAAATGCCTGAGATATTTATGTATTGACAATAGAAATTGGCAAGTCCTCAAATTTTTCAGTAATGCAACAGGGAATTCACTAATCATTAATGAATTTGACGTTATTTTAGGGTCAGTGGCTGTTCTGAGCTTAGTATTGGGGACACTAGTAGAAGGAAATGAGGATATGTGTTTGAAACTATAAAGAGGGAGTGGACTCTGTAACTTGGCCAGCCTGATTAGCTTTTTGTGGATCTAAAAGATTTTGAAATACATTTTCAAGATTAATCAAATAAATACATTTCACATTCTGGGATTGCACTGACATTGTATCATTAGACGAGAATCTATTTACTCTCCAAGAAGGTTCATGTGGATGTATTTTGCTCCCTTGAAGCATTTTTTCCCTTTGCCTCAAGGAAGTTGTGTTTGGCCTGGAGTGAATGAAACTCAGAGCCCAAAAGACACAGTTAAGTTGGACCTGAAACTGAAAATTCATGGCCCTCTAGCGAGTTTTGAATGGAGAAAAATGTTGTTGTCTCGTTCCCATTCCAGCGGAATCCTCTGACTTTTTGTTTCTATTTTCTGTTTAGTCTCTGTACTAGAAAGTGAAGAATTAGGTATTATATCCATATAAATGTAAATAGACTAGGATTTTAGATTTATAAAGCTTGGAAGCTCCTTCCTGTTGGTCAATGATTCAAATCTGGCCAAGGGTGGTAGTAATCAAGCTTCAATGTCTGAACTGAAATCAAATGTGATAATAGTTTCACTTTAGCATCCAATTGGCCATGCCACAAACCCCATACTGACTACTGTCAACAACTAGCACCATGCCAGCTGGCATACTTGACTAAAAAGGCAAGGATCAAGTGAACATGGAGATAGCATTATTTACTCTTTCACCCACAGGGCCAATCCCTTCTTCCAGAGAGAGACAGTGCAGACCAGCATGGTCACTGGAGGAAGCGGGTAAAGCCTGTACAAAGGCCTCCAGAGGATTTCAGCTCTCTAAACTATGAATTGGGCATCCTCTGTGAGTATGATCCTGGTTTTCAGTCAATTTTCCCAAGCAAATGAGAGTTTAATCATAAGAAGGACAGTTACAAAAATTCTAGTCTTCTCTTCACTGCCTTCTGAGAAAAAGAAATCTTCAAAGAATATAGAGCTGGAAGGGACTCAGTCTCCTAACTGAGGCTCAAAGAATCAGTCATTTGCCAGAGGTCACACATCTGGTAAGTGGCAGATCTAGGATTTAAATAGTAATAGCTTACATTTATATATTTCTGAATTAGAAATGATGGGGATACAAGTAGCAAAGGGACAGATTTAAGATTATTATAGAAAGAAAAGCTTCCTTGCAATTATTGTAGTTATTCAGTTCTTTCTGATTCCATTTGGAGTTTTCTTGGCAAGGATCCTGGAGTGACTTCCTACATCCTTTTCTGGCACATTTTACGGTGAGGAAACTGAGGCAAGCAGGGTTAAGTGACTTGCCTAGATTCACACAACTAAAAATGTCTGAGACCAGATTTGAACTCAGGAAGGTAAATCTTTCTGACTGTAGACTAAGCACTGTGTGCACTGTACCACTTAACTGCCCTCCTAATAATTAGGGGTATTCAACAATAAAAAGTTTGCCTGAAGAAACAGTTTGAAGTCTTCACACAAAAACTGTCTAGCCCCTTGTTGACATATGGGAAGAATTCTTGTTTTGGCATGGGTTGTTATTTCTGTTGTTCAGTCATTCAGTTGAGTTCTACTCTTCATGACCCCATGGACCATAGCACGCTAGGTCACTCTAGTTTCCACTATCTGTCAAAGTCTGTTCAGGTTAATGTTCACTTTTTCCTTGATATTATCTATCCACCTTGTCCTTTGCCATCTCCTTTTCCTTTTGCCTTCAATCTTTTCCAATATCAGGGTCTTTTCCATTGACTCTCCTTCTCTCATTATATGACTGAAGTTTTTAAGCTTCACTTTCCATATTCAACTTCCCAGGGAACAGCCTGAATTAAGTTAAGTATTGACTGATTTGTCTTTCTTGCTCTCCAAAGGACTCTTTAAAGTCTTCTCCAACACCAAAATTAAAAAGCCTCAATTCTGTGGCATTCAGCTTTCCTGATGGTCCAGCTCTCACGGTCATTCATTTCTACTGGAAAAGAAACAAACAAGCAAACAACACAGCTTTGACTCTATAAACCTTTGTTGGCAATGTGATATCTCTGCTTTTTGGTATGCTGTCAAGATTTGCCATAACTTTCCTTTCAAGGAGCAAGTGGCTTTTAATTTCATGACTCCAGTCACCATCTACAGTGATTGTTGAGCCCAAAAATAGAATATCTGAAACACTTTCATTTCTTCTCTCTCTATTTGCCAGGAAATGACGGGAGAGTTGCCAAGATCTTAGGTTTTTGATGTTTCTCTATTCACCAGTTTTTTATACTCTCTTCTTTCACACTTACTAAGAAGCCTTTTAATTCTTCACTTTCTGTCATCATAATGGTATCATTTACACATCTGAGTTTGTTGCTATTTCTCCCAGCAACCTTAATTATACCTTTTGATTTATCCAGCCTGGGATTTCACATGATGTACTTTGCATGCATTAAATAAATAAGGTAACAGCATACAGTCTTGTTGTACTCCTTTTCTGATCTTTAATCTCAAAGCAATCTTAGACCAATCGGTTTTAACTGTTGCTTCTTGGCCCATATACAGGTTGTTTAGGAGACAAATAAGATGATTGGGTACTCCAAACTCTTTGAAGATTTGCTCTATTTTTTTCGTGATCCACACAATCAAAGGTTTTAGTGTGGTCAGTGGAGTAGAAGTATATATTTTTTTTACTTTTCTTTTCTGGAACTCCCTTGCTTTCCCCATAATCTAGTGAATGTTGGCAATTTGGTCTCTAGTTCCTCTTCCTCTTTGAAAACCAGCTTGCCCTTCTGGTTATTCTTGGTTTACATATTGCTGAAGCTTAGCTTGCATAATTTTTAAACAATGATTTGTTTATGTACTTTTAGTTTACAAGGTTCAGTTCCACAGTTCCTTGGATTTCAAATTTTCTCCCCTCCCACTCCCCTCCACCCCTACCCATGGCAGCATGCAATCAAGTATAGGATCTGCAAATACTTTCACATTAGACATTAGTTTGGTTGTAAAGAAGAGTTGTAACTGATGGAATGAACACTGGGAAAGAGGGAAAAAACCAAACATGAAAAAGAGAGAGAGCAGGTAGTTTGCTTCAGTCTGCATTTAAACTCTGTTCTTTCTGGATCTTTCTCTGTATGTAGACATCTCTTTCCATCATGAGTCTTTTGGAGTTGTCTTATAACCTTGCATTGCTGAGAAGAGTCCCATCCATCAAAGTTGGTCATCACACATATGTTGGGTCTGTAATTGTGTACAAATTTCTCCTGGTTCTGCTCTTCTCACTTAGCATCAGTTCATATAAACCTCTCCAGGTAAATACGAAGTCCATAGGCTCCTCATTTCTTATAACACAGTAGTATTCCATTACATTCACATATTACAACTTGTTTAGCCATTCCCCAATTGATGGGCATCCCCTTAATTTCTGATTTTTTTTGCCATCACAAAAAGAGCTGCAATAAATATTTTTGTGCACATGGATCCTCCTCCTACTTCTATGATCTCTTTGGGATACAGCCCTAGTAGTAGTATTACTGGGTCAAGGGCAGATTGAATAATTTTGACTATAATCTCCTGGCATATGAAATTAGAGCAATTTTTCATCAGTTTGAACATTACTTGTCATTGCCCTTCTTTAGGACTGTGACAAAAACTGATGTTTTCCAATCCAAATTCATTGGCATATTGAGAATAGTATTTAACAATATCATCTTTTAGGGTTTTAAATAGCTCAGCTGGAGTTCTGTCACCTTCATTAGCCTTACTGTTAGCAGTGCTTCCTAAGGCCCACTTGACTTGATTCTCAGAATGTCTGACTCTGGATCAGTAACCACACTGCCATGGTTATCAGTAACATTAAGATCTTTCTTATATGGTTCTTTTGGGTACTTTTGCTACCTCTTCTTAATGTCTTCTTTTTCTGTTAAATTCTTACCATATTTTAAAAATTATGCCTCTATTTTGAATGAAACTTTCTCTTGAAATTTCTAATTTTCTGGAAGAGATCTCTTGCCTTTCTCATTCTATTGTTTTCTTCTATTTCTTTGCATTGTTCATTTAAGAAAACCATCTATTCTCTCCTTGCTATTCTCTGGAATTCTACATTCCATTGGGTATATCTTTGCCTCTGTCCTTTACCTTTTACTTTCCTTCTTTCCTCAGCTATTTGTGAAGCTTCATCAGATAGGTATTTTGCTTTCTTGTTTTTCTTTTTCTTTGGAATATTTTTTTTTTGTTGCTGCCACCTCTACAATATTGTGAATCCCTGTCCATAGTTCTTCAGGCATTTTACCATATCTAATCCCTCAAATCTATTCATCACCTTCACTTCATATTCAAGACGTTCATGATCCATAGTCAGCTGCAAGTCTTATTTTGCCAGATTGTACAGAGATTCTTTTCCTTTGGATGAGACATGTATAATCAATATTATTTCTATATTAACCTGGTGATGTTCATGTGTAGAGCCATCTTTTGGTTTGTTGAAAGATTATTTCTTAACACCAGTGGGCTATCTTGAGAAAACTCTATTAGTCTCTGCCTTTCATTTTGTACTCCAAGACCAAATTTTCCCATTATCCCAATTACTTTTTGATTTCCCACTTCAGCATTCTAATCCCCTATAATGAATGTGTAATTTTTGGAGGGTATTATTTCTTTAAGATGCTGTTGGCATAGGTAAGGTTAGAAAAAGCATTTAATGAGAATGTGCAATGTGCCAGGGACTATCCTAAATCTTTGGAATACAGATAAAAGCAAAATGAATGACAGTTCCTGTCCTCAAGTAGCTTACATTGTAAGGGGGAGACAGTACAGGACAGGGAGCTGTAAAGGGGTGAGGAGAAAAAGTATCCTACAGCAGCAAGATGGAAGAGGGATCTGGAGAGTCAGGAGCTAATCTGGATTAAAAATAAGCAAGGCTAGTGCTCATGTTTCTTCAAAGAAGGTTCTGCAGAGAAACTAACATCAGAGGAAAAGGCTACAGAAATTGAAATAAAAGAAGTCATACTAGATGATCTCTGATATATCTTTTGATTCTGTTATTTTATTACTCTGAGAGAAACAGTGCATGAATTATTTTCTTGTTTTACAGAGGCTGAAATTGAGAATAAGAGAAGTAAAAATGATTTCTCTATGAGAACATAGTTAATGAATTAGCAGGGATCTGAACCCATGCTGCTTGATTCTAGGACTAGTACTTTCTTCTATACCATGTAATTGTCAGTGGTAGTTGAACTTGAGACAAGGTCTTCTGATTTCATTTGTTGTTGTTGCTGAGTCATTTTTTCAGTTGTGTCCAACTCCTATGCCATTTGGGTTTTCTTGGCAAGGATACAGGAGTGACTTCAGTATATCATGTTAAAAGGTGCTTTATAGAGATAGAGAATTTTGGGAGGGCATTGACAAACTGGAGAATGATGAAAAGAGGCAAATCAGGATTATAACAAGAATGTGGATGAAACCATACTAATCAATTAACAAACAAAGCACCCACTATGTGCTATGCACTGCACTAAAAACTCAGAATGCAAAGAGAAAAATAAAATCTTTCCTATCTTCAAAGAGTTTATGGTTAAGATGAGTGAAGCATATACATATATAGGCATATAAAAATAAATACAAGATAATTTTGGTGGACAGCCACTAGAAGCTGGGAACAAGGAACTGCTTTACTTAGAAAAAAAGCACACATGCTGAGGTTTGGGGAAACTAGGGGCTTTAAGAAATGGCAGTGAAGAGGAAGAGCATTCTAGCCATAGATAGAGGGATTTTTTTTCCTTCTTGGTCAGGGCAAAGCAAAGAGATGGGACATTTAATGGTGTCTATGAAGACTAGAAAGAAGGTCAGTTTGGATTGCTGAATGTTTGAAGGGGATAAATGTGTAATAAGTCTGGAAAGGTAGTTGGAGTCGGATTTTTAAAGATTTTAAATAACAAAGAAGTTTATATTTAATCTTGGAGGTAATGGGGAAGACACTGAGAAGTATGAGAGCATGCTTATACTTTAGGAAAATAACTCTTAACAGCTGTATGTGGAAGATAGCTTGGCATAGGGAAAGACTAGAAGGAAGGAGATGATTTGGGAGCCTTTTGCAATAGCTCAGGACAGAGGCAATGAAGGCTTGATCTATGGTGGTGACTGGGTCAATGGAGTAAAAGGAATATATTGATGTGATGTTGAAGAGGTTGAGAAGATATTTCTAAGCTAATTGTATATGAGAGGCAAGAGTGAAGAGCCAAGCAAGACACTGAGACTGTGAACCTTGGTTATCAGACAGTGACAGAAATAGGGAAATTTGGAAGAAATTAGTTCAAGGGAGAAGGGATAAGGGATATGGAGGATTCATTTTAGGAACTGTGAATATTTAGCCTGGAGACTTAAGAAGGATTCAATAAGAGATTTCAAATGCTAGAAGCATTATAATTTGAAAGACTGACTCTCTGCTTGGTTCTGCAATCCAAAATGATGAACAATGTGTAGAAATTACTGCTTGATGTAAGTTAAAACTTGCTAACAATTAGAGCTGTCCAGCAATGGATTTTGCTCCCAGTGGGTTCCCAATCACTAGAATCTGCATAAGCCCTTGTCAGGAAAGGTATGGAGGGGATTATGGTTGAATTATGGGTTAGCTCAGTCATGCCTTAAAGTCCTTTTCAACTGTGAAATTCTGTGATTCTGTGAAGCTGGTTAACGAATCTTTATTTCATTCAGGTTTTAATTTTGACTATCAAAACCTTTTGGAAACTTCCAGAAAGCTTCCAGACAAGTGGAGTTATGGTTTAAAAAGAGAGAAAACAATCACAAACTTTCCAATAATATGTAAATTTTATTTATTTAGCTTTATACATTATGACAGTGCACTTCATTATATATAACTTCATACAGCTAAATTGGTCAATGAAGAATAAATTTAAAGATTCCCACTGTGGTAGCATTGTATACTGAGAAAAAATACTTCTTGACTTTTCTGTATTTGAAAAATAATGAAAATCTGGGAAATAAAAGTTGACACTGTGTTGTATAAGTGTTTCAGTGAAGCACAAGGTTCATACTAACAGACATATTTTCAGGTTTTTCCTTAGTATTCTAAGGAGTCCTGCCAAGTTCATATACTATCTCCATGATAGCCACTCTCTGGAGGAATCATTTCTCATATTTTGACTTAAAGGTGTAATTCAGGTAACATGACAGTGCCTTGTATTATAGGTAGGGATAAACATGATAAGGAAGTAAAGATGGATGGAAATGAAGACTTATCTTCATCAGGGGCTCTTAACAAGGTGCCATGGTTTAAAAATTTTGATTTCAATATAATTGTTTTCCTTTGTTATCCTCTCTATTGTATTTTATACATTAAAAAAGAAACATTCTGTGACGAGGATCCATAGGCTTCACCTGTCTGCCAAATGGATTCAGAACACAGAAGAAGAATCCCTAATCTATAACTTAGGGAGTACTGCTGCTGATGGTGGCAATCATACTATCTGGAAACAATCTGACTGGTAGAATTCTGGTTCTGATTTTGTGCCAGACCCTGCCTTGTGAGCTCTAGGCTCTTGTTTTATGGTGAAGGATAATGAACTTCATTTCTATACTGCTGTATAGTAGATTTATAGGGGGATATTGCATGAGGGGAATTGTTCTAAGAATGTTCATCTATATACAAATTCTAATATAAAAATCAAGATGTATTCTTGCATAAGACGAATATTTGAATTATCATAAATCATATATTTATGCAGGAGGCAACTAGGTAGCACAATAGCCAGAACATAAGGACTTGGCTTGGCATCAGGAAGACTAGTTCAAATCTTGCCTTTCACTTAACATACCTATGTCTCAGTCTCCCTATTTATTAAATGGGGATAGTAGTAGTATCTACCACACAGAGTTATTGTGAGAAAATGGGATAATATGTATGAAGTGCTTTGCAAACTTTAAAGCACTATAGAAGTAGATGCTATTATTATAACAAAGGTAGCTGGGTGGTGCATTGCATAGTCTCCCAGACCAGGAATCAGGTAGACTCATCTTTGGGAGTTCAAATCCAGCCTCAGACATTTACTAACTGTGGGACCCTGGGCAAGCCATTTAACCCTGTTTGCCTTAGTTTCCTCATCTGTAAAATGAGCTGAAGAAGGAAATGGCAACCCCCTGCAGAATCTCTGCCAAGAAAATCAAAATGGAGTCACAAAGAGTCAGACACAACTGAGAAAACTTTCCACAATTATCATAACATATGTACATAAGCCTGTTTGTGTGTATACATGTATCTGCAAACACACATTGTCTAGTACATAGGAGACAATAAATGTTTGTATATATATATATACATACATGTGTTTATACATATATACATATACACATAAATGTATACATGTTTATTTGTTTATATACATTGTGATCTATGCATATTTATAAGGTACCTTCAGATTTGCATATGTATTATAATATGTACACACGTGCACAGGCATGCATGTAAAATTGTACATACATGTATAACACACACATGTACACACACGCATAGGCACACTGTGTATATAGGTACATAGGTATGCAATGTTTGTCCACATATGTATGTATGTTCTATACCTATAAGTAATATAAATATACATACATGTGTAATACATGCACACCCATGTATATATATTTAAACATTGAGAATGTGAGATAGGATTCAAACTCAGCTTTTCCTGACCCCACTTTATGTACCTGACCCATTGTTCTACCTAGCTTCCATATATACATATATCCATGCATGTTCACATATATGCATGACTTGTAGTTTGTTCCTTCCTTTCATATGTAATCTGCTTCTAGACTGTGACACTTAGCCTGCCCTCCCTAACCTCTTTTTTCCCCTGAATTCTGACTGACTTCCCTGACTACCCTCCTAACTTTTCTCTCCTACTCACTATGCTTTCCAGTGCCCAGCTCCTTATTGTTTTGTAGGTCTCAGCTGAACATTTTTCCTGATTACTCTGACTGATTGGATATGACAGTAGGCAGTTAGGTGTGATAATGGGTAGAACTTTGGACTTGGATTGAGGACTATCTGACTTCGAGTCTAGCCTCAGACCCTTACTAGTACCTATGATGGTCCAGACCCTGTGCTAAGCACATTGATTTAATACCTACTATATCTTCTGTTTGCTATGCCAGGCAATAGAAGTACAAAACTAAAAGCAAACTGATCCTCAACCTCAAAGAGCTTGTGTTACAACAGGGAAAATTACCTGTACGAATATCGCATGTTCCAAATGTCATAGTGAAGTCTGAAGCTATTGGAGAAGGGGAGAGATGGGAAAAGCATTTCTATGAGCTCCTGCTGTTTGCAGACACTGTGCTAAGCAAATATTCACAATAATAAATATTGTGACTATGTGTTATGTGCATATATGTATATATATGAGTGTGCATGTATTACATATATGCGTGTTTATATTACTTATAGGTATCACACACATATATATATGGGCATACCTATGTACCTATATACACAGTATGCCTATACATGCATATACATATGTGTGTATTATACATGCTAGTACAATGCACATTTATATGTATACCTGTGCACATGCATGCATATTATAATACATATTCACAATAATATTTACAAATATTATCTCATCTTAAAGCTTAAAAAATGTTAAGCTTATTCAAGTTTGAAACTTAACTAAGACTTTTAGGCTACTTAGTGTAGGTAAATACAAAACATACTATTATGTATATAATTTGTAATACAATTACAAATGCAATTTACATGTATGTAATTACATGTGCAATTTACATATGAAACAAGGACAAGATAATCCTTGAAGGCTAAGGTGCTAATGACTGGGGGCACCAGGATGCTTCTGATGGATTATTGAAAGGTATTTGGGCTGAGTCTTGGAGGACACCAAGTATTCCAAGAGAGGGAGGTAAGAATAGAGAGCATTGCAAGGCGTGAAAGGTAGCTTGATACTGGTCTTATACTTAAATGCATTATTAAAAATAATTAAAATTTCTGTTCACACAAGCTTGGGTGTCTTTGTCAGAGACCCAGTTCTTAAGTAAAACCCTATATTTCCCATGCTTCCTTATTTGTCTCAGTCTTTATTCTAGAGGCTGCCAGAATTCCCTAGGTTTGTGTCTCTCATTTTTTTTCTAATTAAAGAACACTTTCCAGTAGCCCAAGAAGCTTATGTAAATAAGGACACCAAGAGAAAACAATCCTAGGGATTCTTCCTTGTGCCTAGGCACATTACTGCCTTATGTGATCAGCATTTCTTAAATAAAGCCTTTTTGTGACTTTCACCTTTCTTATTTCTATAAAGATAGGGAGGTATATTGTCTGGAGACTGAATTTTGTGTGAGGTGAATGGTAAATAGGTCAATAGAACTGAAATATGTGCATGAGGGTGAGTAATATGAAATAAGTCTGGAACAATTAGCGGTAGCCAGTTCGAAGAGTGATTTGCAGGTAAAAGAGAGGTTTTTACATTTGCTCAAAACCATAGGTACTAAAAAACTATGAAATCTCCTTGAATAGGGTAATGACATAGTCAAATGTAGACCTTGCAAATATCCATTTAGTATCAGTACAATGCATCAGTGTAATGGAAAGAACATTTAGATTTGCAATCACAGGACCAAGCAGCAAACTGGCTCAGGGTAATTTTGGGCAAATCGCTTAACCCCTCTGGATCTCTCTTTCCTTATCTATAATGTGAGGGGTTGGACTAGATTGCTGACCTCCCTTCCAATTCCAAATACTATAATTCTATAACACCAAAATGACATAAGCGTTCATCTGAAATCATGAATAATTTAAAGAAGTATACAATCTTTTTTTTTCTTTTTGCTTTTTGGAGGGCAAGTGGAGGTAAGTGACTTGCCCAAAGTCACACAGCTAGTAAGTGTGTCAAGTGTCTAAGACTGGATTTGAACACAGGTCTTCCTGACTCCAGGGCCAGTGCTCTATTCACTGAGCCACCTAGGACCCCCCCCCCAAGTTATGTAATCTTAATAAAGTATTCTATGAAATATCCTACTTTGAATCAGCATCAGAACCAGCATCAATTGCTTAAAATAATTTACTTTTTAGATAGGTAAATCCTGCCCTTAACACTGGAAGGGAAGTTTGAATTGATTTTCTTCATATCTGACCATAGTAGGCTTAGCTTCATTGTAAAATTTATTTAGACTTTAAAAATAATTGTAAGCTATTCCTTTTAGAACCAATTTAATCCAGCATTCTGACTCCAAATTTCATGTCAGTGTTAGGTGCCAGAATGTGCATATGGCTAAGTGCTTACTGCTGGCTTAGAGATACACAAGCCCACTTATTTCTCACTGTATACAGATAACTTCACCTACTGACCTCTGATATTACAATATAATATGTTACTCCATCTCTCAGGAATGGAACTGACTTGGCTCTCATTTCCCACAAATTGCTATTTCCCACAAACTTCCTTTGCCTTGTTGTCTGGGTGATACATAGTACACTGAGGAAACATGCCAGAATTCTTGTTACCAGGGCCCCTGCTCTAGCCCCAGGGAGTTATTGGGTCATTAATTATGAAAACATTGAAGTCCAACAAACCAAATCTTGGGTCCCCTATAGACCAGGACTACATGCAGATCCAACCAGGTTTGACCTTACATGGCTGTTATTTGACAGGCATCTTCTTGTCAAATCTTCAAATGGACCAGAGAATAGGTTCATCTTTTCCAGAAAACTAGGCTCTGCTTTCCATTTTCAAGAGCTAATGAAAATGAACTGATTGGCCATCTCTGAGTTGTCTAGGATAAAAGGCCAAAACAACTCAGAAATGAGAACTTGAAGAAACAATTCCCACCAAACTGTTTTACATAACATGACTAAGGTGTTTGAGCCTTCATACATTCCTGAAAACCTATTGATTCTGCACTACATGACTTGTATATTTATCTAATTATGTTCTGCTACCAGTAAGGAAATGACCATTTCTTATCCTGCCTCATTCATGTTTGGACCTGTCTCATGGTCATAGCCCATTATGACCCTATGCTTAGATAAGTATAATGATCTTAGTCTGGCTGAACTTGTATTTTATCTGTTTTCTGCAAGTGATTCTACTTATTATTACTTTACTGAGATTGAGACCATTGTTCTGGAATAAAGTCAGAAAAACCTGAGTTCAAATCCAGGATCAAATAATAATCAGCTATATGGCCCTAGGCAAGACGCTTAACCTCAACCTGCCTTAGTTTCCTCATCTGTAAAATGAAGATAATAAAAACACTTCCCTTCCAGTGTTGTAAGAATAAAATGAGATTCTATCTGTAAAGAGCTTTGTAAAACTTAAAGCCCTATATAAATGTCATTATTATAACCATTTTTCTCTCCACTTAAAACTTCCTTTTTATCCATCAAATAATAACAATAATAAACCATAGATAGCCTTCTAATAACATCTACTACATCCAAGGCACTGTGTTAAGTGTTTTAGAGGTATTACCTCATTATATCCTCACAATAACTATGGGAGGAAGGTGTTATTATTAGCCCCATTTAATAGTTGAGGAAAGCAAGGCAAATTGACTTGCCTGGGGCCACACAGCTAGTAAATATCTAAGATGATATTTGAATTCTATTTGTCCTGACTCCAGGTCCAGCACTCGATTCACTCTGCCACCTGGCAGCATCCTCTCCCTATCCTCCTAACTCAGAAGACGTGACTACCTTCATGCTCTGGTCTTAATCAAGATGTCCTTTCTTGCTTCTTTCATCATGCTCCAGAGATTATCCTCCTTCTCTCTCTATTCAGAATGTTTAATTCATCTTTGACATAACTGTGCTAAAGATATTTGAAGACAGCTATTCTATTCTCCTATCTCTTCTAGAAGCTAAATATAACCATTTGCTTTAAACAGTGATCATATGAAAAGATTTTTAGTTCCGTAACCATTCTGATCACTACCTTCTAGACTTTGTCAAGTACCTTTGTGAAATACAAGAATATTATTTCTATAACTGTTCTTGCTCTACCAGGTTAGTAACCCTGGCAGAAACAGAAATGCAGTTAGTCTGGCATGACTTTTAACTCAATTCCTCAAACATTTATTAAGTATCTACTAGCTGTGAGAAACTGTGCCAGGTGCTGTATACAAAAAAACAAAAACAATATAGTCCCTGTCCTCAAGTAGCTTATAGTCTACTGGGGGAGTACTTAAACTTGGAAATGGACATGTAACATTAAACAGATAAGTAAATTTTAGAATTATTCTTAATAAGCCCATGCTAGCCCTTAATGATCGCTTCTTTCCTAAATATTTACTTTTGTTGGGGTGACTAGGTGGTGCAGTTAATAGAGCACCTGGGGTCAGGAGGACCTGAGTTCAAATCCTATCTCAGATACCTAATACTTATTAGATGTGTGACCTTGGGCAAGTCACTTAACACCAATTGTCCTGCCTTCTGTCCTCCCAAAATAAAAAAAAAAAATACTTTTGGGTCATCAGGATACCCATGACATCTGTTCTCTAACTTCCACTTCTCTCTAGAACAGCGCTTCTCAACTTGTGGGTTATGTTCAATTTGTAACAATGAAAATACATCCTGCATATCAGATAGGTTCATAACAGTAGCAAAATTGCAGTTATGAAGTAGCAATGAAAATAATTTTATGTTTGGGGGGGTCATCACAACATGAGGAACTGTATTAAAGGGTCGCGGCATTAGGAAGGTTGAGAACCACTGCTCTAGAACCTAAGGTCTCACACCTGGAGTCTGAGCTCTGACTGGTAAGTATTTGACCTTATCTTATCCCAGTCTCAGGTTTATTGTGCCATTTCTAAATTATCTTCATGCTGCCACCAAGAGCAGCCCTGATCTCATCCCCTCACTGTCCCTTGTCATCCTTTCAAACTCAACAACTCTATTCATAAGATCATGTCAACAAATTATTCTATTCCCTCATCTACCAGTATCTCTGACTTCCCTATCCCAAATACTTCCTCTCTGAGTATCACTCCTCTGTGTGTGTTTTCCCCTAGTGAAATGTTAGTTCTTTAAGGACAGAGGCTATTCTGTTTGCATTTGTCCCTAGAGTTAAGGAGAGTGTGGCACACAGCAATTAATAATATAATAATAATAAATTAATTATTAAATTTATTTAATATTTATAATATTATAATAATAATTAATAATTAATTAAATAATATAATAATAATAATTCATTCATTCAAAGCATCCATTTAATAATCTATTATTTTATTTTACTGAGCATAGGCAGACAACAGTATATGGAATCGACCTCTTCTGAAAATGGAAACATTAGTCTGTTCATGGTTTTGTACAACCTCTCGTTTGCTAAAATTCCTCAATGATCATAAACAGAAATAGTCTTCAACCCCCTTTTCAAATCCTTACAGGTGTTCTAGAGCATAATTCATCTAGGTCTGATTATTTGAATTCATTGAGGTAAGCTGGATGAAGCCACTGTGAGCTTGGCCATTGTGGGGGAAAACCCAACCTAACAATGAAAGTAGAAATGGTAAAGAGCTTTCCTTTCAGCTAAGGGAACTCAAGGTCATGGTCAGCTGCATGGACAAGAGGGTGACAAATTCAGAGGACTCTTACTTAACTCAAAATTTTGCTACTCCACTAGAGAATACTTATAGCTTGAGTTGGTAGACCTTGCCTTCCACTACTTTTTACCCTATGTCCACTCCCAACTCTATCTTCTCTTGTGTCCCTCAACTCCACAGTTTCTCTGCCCAGGTCTTGGTCTTGACTTGTTATCACCAAGAACCTCTATTTACCTGTATAGAAATGTCTCCACTACATCTCTCTCAGTTTTAGTTCTCCAAGCTGATAGTTCCCACTTATTTATAGTTCTGAATGGACTGCGATCCAAGACAAGATGAAGGAATGGAGGAGGGAAGAGTTTATTACTTAGATTTTCTTTTCGCATTAAATTGTTTGGTTCCTTCTTGATCTTTTTTGCTCTGAACATCATTTTTCTTGATAGAGAAAACAGAGGCATGTCTACAAAAGTTTACTGGCAAATGTATTTATTAGAAATAAGTTAGCATTTTTCATACATAAAGGAAGTCTGTAAGATGACTGATTAAAGTCATTTGGGAGCTTATCACATATACATATGCCTGCAAAGCTAGGAAGTATACAGTGTTAGTCTTCATCAACTCCAGGTTTCCCACTGTGTTTTGTTCTTCCTGGTTGGTGGTGTTCCATCCTATCCAGTGCTCTTAGGTCCTATTCTATCCATCTATTTCCATAAATATTTTGCTTTATAAAAAGATTTAATAAGTTCATTTTGGAGTGGGTGGGAAGATTCAGAATCAATGTAGGGTGTTGTTGATGAGGATATTCCTTTTAACAAGGTATATTGGCACCTTTTCTATGACTTAGAAAACTGTCTGAGTCTCAGGAATGTTGTGATTTGTCTGGGGTCATACAACCAGTATGTATCAGAGGCAAAAAATGAACCCAGTTCTCCCACATCCTGAGATAAGCTCTTATTCACCATCACACACTGTCTTTCTTAAACCTATCTATGCTTGGTTAAAGATCAGTGTATTAACTTTTTCTTTTTAATAGGGGTTAAGCCCTGCCAACTAGGTGGCACACTTACTATATGACCCTGGGCAAACACTTACCCCTGTTTGCTTCAATTTCCTCATCTGTAAAATGAGCTGGAGAAGGAAATGGCAAACCATTCTAGTTTCTGCCAAGAAAACCCCAAATGGGATCATGCCTGAAACAACTGAACAACTACACAGTATACCCTTTCATGGTTAGGAGATCTCCCAACTTTGTGACTTTCAACAGATTACTTTATGTCTCTGAGTCTCAGTTTTCCCATTTGTTTGATCAAATATAGGTATTAATTTCCCCATCTTATAGATAAGTATACTGAGGATCAGGGAAATGAAGGGATTTGTCCATGGTCACTGAGCTAGTAAGTATCCTAGGTGGTTGAACCCAGATCTTTTTGTCTCTAGGACTAGCCTTCTATCCTCTCTGCTACTCTGCCTCTGGCAGCTGTAATCCTATGGTCCTATGAGATGGTTATGTATGCTTCCTTCTAGCTAACTCTGTGGTAATGAAGACTGGCTCAGTCACTACACAGTAATGTTCTGTTAACAACTTCACACACACACACACACACAAGAAATAGTGATGGCAGCTTGTTCCCTCCATCATCAGGAGAAAGGTGTGACAGCTTTCATATGTGTGTAACCACACATATGGCCCAAAGCCAGTGGGATAATTAAAGACATGAAAAAAAAGAGTACAGAGATGACACTATGCAAAGGTGGCCTGGTGAGGAGCAGGGGGAGAGAAGGAATGGAAAGAGCAAGATTGAAAAGTGAGAAAAAGGGAGTGAGGACCACATGAATGAAACAAGCTGATTCTAGAGCTGAAAAGCCTCAATGATGGTCTCAGTGGATTATCAATTTACCCATAAAAGGCAGGTATCCTAGGATCAAATATTACCTTTTCCATCATTCCTAAGTTTAGAAAGACTCACCCTGTCTGGAATAGAGATTTTTTTTCATTATCATCAGAATAGCTGGGACATATTTTCAGATTTTATTAGGAAACAAAGTGGAGGTCAGCATTTCCTCAGAGGCTCTTACTTTGGTCAGAATTCCTGATCAACACAGATCAATTCTAATAACCTCTCTCAGTGTACAGAAATTTGGAGACCACAAGCAATTTGTAACTGGATATTAACAAACACGTGCGCACACACACACACACATATACACACACACACACACACACAATCCAACCCTCAAGCCCCTCACCCTTTGGCTTCCTGTAGGTCTAGATTATTGTAGCATTTGAATATGTGCCCTTAGCAGTCTACATTATTATCACTATTTTTATTTCAGTGTATTGTTATGCAGTTTACAGTTTTGTAAATGTTCTGAACTATGGCAGACCTTCAGCTACATTAACACAATGAAGGAAGCAGGGAGGTGACAGGAGGCATTGCCCTGTGTTCTCTGCCAAAGACAAAGGTATTTGCAAATAGGCAAATCCATTACCTCAGAAATACCCTCCCTTGTGTCACGCTGCTGGACTTGTTTTTCCTGGGCTATGGCTCAGACAATGCACAAAGTGTAAAAAACACAAATATAATCTGGAATGTAAAAGCCAACCCAGAGTCACTTTCTCCACCTGGCTTCAATTTTAGAGGCTAAAAAAATAAGGGATTCGGTTGCATTTTTTCTTTTTAGGCTGTTTTTGTTTTTACATTACAAGCTAATGTGAACCCCTGATGATGTAGCAAATGGAGTGGATGTTAGGTCATTTTAATCGTGGCCATACATTTTTCTTTCTGTTTCCTTTGGTGTCACTCTGCTTCTCTATCTACAACTTTGTCTTTCTCTATTCTGTTCCTCCATTCCACATCTCCAAGTTCTCTGGCCCTTAATCCCCCCTCTTCCCCCACCCCAAGAAAAATCAAACCAAACAATTTCATATGATGTTTCTTTTCTTGGCACTCTTAGTGGATGCTAAGTATCTTAACAATGCTTTTAGTGGGCCCTCCTAGTAATGACTTTGTTAGTAACCCAGGGAACTTCTGTGTTTAGAGAGGGAGAACAGATTCAAAGAGGTTGTTCTAGGTGAGAAAACTACAGGGAAAAGTGATTGGAATTAGGCCATTTTAATTCAGAGGTGGAGAACTGTGTTTCCCTTGAAGTTGGCAAGTGGATGGTTATGATGGTGCCAAGGGATTTTCATGTTCATGGCTGGAACTTTATTGTTATGTGACATTCTCCTGCTATTAAATAAAAGCAGGTAGCATTTGTGGCTTCTTTCTCCACATGAAAAACCAGCAGTCAGTATTAGGGAAACAATAATTGTCCTGGGGAGGGGGATGAGACAGTTAGTGCCACAAGTAGCCATCCTTTAGTCTCATTGAATACAGAAAGAGAGTGAAGGCTCGTCACCATGATCGGCTAGAATGTGCCTTATCCAAATCCTGCTTGTACATTCAAAGACTGCCTTCCCAAATCCTTCTACATTCAAAGACTGCCTTGCAAATCCTTCTCACTTCTATGGTCACTCATCCCATGATGAGTTCCTCTCCAGAGAATTCTCATAACCCTTATTGTCCATATAATTCATTTGGAGTTAATGGTGCAATAAAATACATATAGGATGATGGGATCTTTGATTTAGAGTTGGACTGGACCTGAAGGTGATTTAATCTAACCTCCATTTACATATGAAGAAATTGAATTCTAGAGAGGTTAAGTGATTAGCCTGGGACCATTTGGAGAGGAAGAACTCAGGTTCTGTTTAAGCATCTGTGGTTTAGAGATCACCCAGTTAAGCACTATGGCAATGCAAAGTTTGTGTAGCCCTGGTTCACAAGCTCATTATCCACATAGAACTGCTATCAAGTTAGGAGACTCAAACAGATGCTATTCCAAAGATCACCAGCTGGTGATGTCATTTGACCTAAGATTTCTGAAATTGATTTCTGAAGAATTTTACAGAAACCAGAAGTCAAAGTGAGCTCCTGTTCTTGTTCACCATCATTCCCAAAGAAGCTTGCAGGGTGGAATGGTGCATAACATCTTTGGGTGCTATCTCCCCCTCTTGCCTTTGTAATCTAAGAAGCTCCAGTTGGAGAAGTTGGGAAACAGATGTCAAGAAGCCACTTTTCCTTGTTTCTCTGGTTAAGAATTGATGGAGTGTGCTTGGTGAGACTTTAGACTATGTAAAAGAATTTTTTATTTTCTCTCACTCATCTGCTAGAAAGTAGTTAGATGAAAAACCACATCTGCATCAAGTTGGAGGAAGAATTTTTTTGGTTGGTTTGGGAGAGGACTGAATCTAGGAGAAGGTGATTTTGCCTTGGCAGCAGGCAACATTAGTCATCAGCTCCTTCCTACCCTAGCCAATTGATCCCTCTTCCCCCACTTCATTGCTCTTGTACTTAAGTTCTCCTCTGTTTTATATAAACACATTTTGAGTACAAAGCTATTGTTATTTGTTGTTCATTTTCAAAGAGGACCAATGCCATCTGGGTGACATCTTCATTTCTATTTGAATTGGATTAAAATGAAGCAGAATTGCACAGTCCTCAGTTTTACTCTCTTCCTGAGTCACTGATATCCAGTGGCAGCACAAAAGTCGAAACTAGTGATAGCCCAGGATACTGTGGATGACCTTGGTACCATTGATGCCTGAGCAATCTCTAAGTGCTCCATAGCACTTTCTTTTAACCATGGCTGTTGGAACAAATCATTCTCATCTGTCCATTCCTTTGGGAAAGTCTTCACATCCTTGGAGTAGACATCCTAAATTTGAGGCCTGCCATTGCCCTCCACCTGGTTTAACCTGTCTACTGAGATGGTGTACTGAGGTGTGATCAGTGTGCACTATGCACAAGAAGCTACAGATTCTCAGAGTTGGGTAAGAGTTGGGTGATTCAGATGGACACCAAAGGTGGATAAGCCCCAAAAGGGCTCAGCAAGCCCTCCCACCAGGGCTGCTAGTCTTCCTTAACACCCAAAATAAAAAGTTAGCTTTTAGGAAGGGGGGGATCTGTACTACTAATGGAGCACCCAGGATACTAAATATCCAGATGCAAAGGAAACTTTCCTTAAGTTCCTTACATTCTGGCAACTAAAGGGGCCTTGAGTCCAGAGTAAGAGTTCTGCTATCTAGCCTTTTTCCTACCTGCCTCTCCTTCTTCTAAATTATTGGTGGGGCACTCCTTAAAAGGACATATGCTCACCAGTAGGTTCCTTAGGAATGGGAGGACTCTTAACAGTGTAGAAATATTCCATTGCATTCACAGATCACAATTTGTTCAGCTGTTCCCTAATAGATGGGCATCTACTTTGTTTCCAATTATTAGCAATAAAAAATGCTGCTATAACTATTTTAAAGTTTGTGGGAACTTTCTTCTTATTGATGAATTTTTTGACACATAAGATGAGTCACTGCCCTCAAGAAGGATTTAGTTTAGTTTTATTACATGCTGATTCACCATTTCTAGATTCCTCATTTTGCCTCTCCCTCATACACATTCCTTATGTAGGCATACATTTAAACTGGCATCAATATGTTTTAATATTGCTGCTTTAACTTCAGGCTTAGTTTATATAAGTTACTTTGGTTCATTTAGAGGACTGAAGAAAGAACATGACAATCTCTCTTTAAAAAGTCATAAATGCTTTATAAGGTATCCAAGCTTATGATGTTCCTAGACAAACTTAATTAAAGCTGATGGAGACATAGCCAAGAGAATAAATAATTTGTTCGTATGTCCTGAGAACTATCTCTCCCCCCACCTTTCTCCTCCCCTCCATTTCCCTCCCCTTTTACACACTCTCCCCTCCCCTCTGCTTTCGTCTCCTTCCTTCTCTTCTCTGCTCTTCCTTCTCCTCCTGTCTCTCTGTATCTCTGTCTCTCCCCTGTGTAAAACAGTATCTTACCATTCAATGTGATTATTTGTGTTCTCTCTTTTCCAACAATGATACAGTAATTTGAATGATCCTTACTTTGGCCCTTTTCCCCTTTCCTATTTGTATTTATTTGTGTACATGGTTTATCTACTACGAGCATATAAATTCCTTATGAGAAGGAACTTGAAAAATCTATATAATCCCAGATTTCATGTATGTCTTTGCCTGTATCTACTCAGAGAAGCAGATCAGTGGTAAGATTCAGGCAGATACAGGCTTTGAGTCAGTAAGTACTGAGTTCACATCCTATCTCTGACACTTTTATTAGTTATAAGACCTGGGAGCAGTCACCTAACTTGTATGTGCCACAGACAATTCCTTAGATTGTATATAATAATTCATTGGTGGGTCAAGATCATCATTGAGGGAATATATACATTCTTATCTATCCTAGTTAAGTTACAGATGTTTATCTGTGTATCATGACAACCCAGTGTGATGGTTTCCACATAGGACATGCTGAATTAATACTTTTTGAAAGTAAGTCAGCTGATTTGAATTTAGTCAGAACAAAGGTCATAATCAATAACCGTTAGAAGAGAGGATACAGATGAGAAGAAGACATTATGGACAATTACAACAGTTCTATCCTGACCAAGCCGACCAAACCATTGATATTCCACCCACCACCTCCACCCCTCCATGGCCAAATGCCTAAGAAAAATATTTCAACTTTATAAACATTTTTCATTGAAGCATAATTTGTATAAAACAGTCACCACAAAGAAGAGGCTTATAGAGCAGAGAAGTCTTAGCCAGCAGATGCTTGACCTCCTTAACTAGGAACAATCGGGGAAAGAGGCCAGATTAACCTAACAAGGCTTTATAAGAAAGACATTCTCAAAACTAAAGCTATAACAAAGTGGTATGGGCTGAACTCAGGAGGCTGGAGGTTTGTTTTTGCTTCACTGAAAATCTTCAATAGAAGCCTAGGTAATTTCTTATAAGAAACATTGTAGGGGAGAAGGTATAGGTTGTATTTCATGGTCTCTGAGATCCCTTATAACTCTGAAATTCTGTGATTCTGTGAATGATTGAAGTCCACTACTTTAATGCAAAAGGTATAAAAGACTAAGCAGTTTAAAGGGAACGATGTCACAATGTCACATACTACAGCGCACCATAGTATAGCTGCATATAATAATTCTCCATTGGCCAACATATATTTTTATCCAGTAGGTGGGCTCTAGCCCCTTTTATAGTGCCCCACCCTGCTTCTATGTTGTGAGGGTGAATTTAGAACACAGGAGGGACTCTATTGATGTCTTTTTATGATGATTTTTTTTGCCTGAGGTGAGCCCAGATCCCTCCCTTTTGGTTTTATCTCTTCAGATTCAGCTTTCTCCTCAGCATGTCCATTGAATAATGCCTGGAACTTTAAAAAAATTTGGCATAAAGGGATTTTCTTGGGGAAAATGGAATCCTTAGTGCAAGATGCCAGGGATACAAATTCAAAAAAGTAGATAATCTCTTGTCTTCAAGGAGCTTACATTCTATTGAGATGAGATACTAAGTAGTCAAGTAAGTTCAAACTAATCTGAAGAGGGAGAGAGTTTTGGCTTCATCCAGGAGATAGCTTAGTCATACCTAAGCTGTGAAAGAAGGTAAAGATACTAAGAGGTGGAATGAAGGGGAGAATGCTTTTCAGGCACAAGGAATGACTTGTCCAAAGGCACAGAGATGATAGCTTAATGCCGGAAGATCCCTAGAAACTTGAACAGGATTGGAATACAGTGTGGGTGCTTAATAAACACCATTGATTGACTGACTGATTGATTGACACAGGCAGGAAGAAGATGATTCATATTAATAATGCTTACTGCCTTTGCATTACTGAGATCAGTACCAGAGCAAGAAGCAAAATAAAGATATTATTAGGAAGCTTGCTCTTTGTATGACTCAACCTGTCTCTTTTAAGTAGCTCTTGACCCCAGGCTGCACTAATATATTGATGTGGTCACTGTCCACATCTGCCATATTCCCTCCTTTCCGGAAGGCCAAGCATACAGAAATCAATAACTTTGACAACTGGTCCTGTGAGAAAAATATTGTGGAAGGAATCTTTACTGATTACTGATATATCATAAATGGTGTTAATTTCTATATTGCAGTCATGACCATTAATGAACCCTGCTTAAGGGGATAAAAACCAAGAACAGCAACAACCTCACAGTGACCCAACATATTCCATTATTGATTCTCAGAACTGAGCTCCAACATATTAATATCATGGGGACATTGTAGAAAGGTCTGGAAGGCAGTAAACATGAAAGCAGGAAAATTAAATGTGCCACTTCTGTTAACTAGTTACAGGAAATGAGAACACATAGTTAATGCCTCTGGCCCTCAGTTTCCTCCCCTGAGAAATGAAAGGTTTGGATTAAATGATTTCAAAAGGCCATTTAAGTTTAAAACTTTGTGATGCCGGGTCATTTAAACTGCTTTGACAATCACTGGGTTTTCATATGGAAGTCTAGGCACTTTATGTAAGAACCAGCAAACTATGGCTGACCAACAAAGATGCTGTCAGTGTGTCCCAAACTACTCATTTGAAGAACCTTATCTTTTGAGACTTGAGGGTGAAGGCCATCTCTATCACCTGAGTATTTGAAAGGGAAATAATGCTGATATCAGTTATCTAGCTTTTAAAAACATCTCATTTTTATTGTTAAAATTGGTTTAATGTTCTATAACATCCTCCATTATTCTATAAAACCTTTTATGTTGCTGTCTTTCTGAATGAGGAAAACTAAAGAGAGACCACATTGGAGAGGGTTTGAACAGTTGTGTCTTGGTTTTAAAGTCAGTAGGCTTTTTTTAGGTTGAATGTTAAAGGATGATGAGGTCCAAAGGTTTTTTTTTAAACTATCCCAATAGGAAAAACACAGGATTAGAGTCATATAGGGAATACCTATTTAAAAGTTGCTAACACAGAGGCATCTTTGGTTTGGCTATAGATTCCTAAGTTAAAGTAAGAGCGAATATAATCCAGAACAAGCTCTAAATGCTTCCTCTCTGGCATTTTTCTCCCAGTGGCCAACCAGTTCCATTTTAAGACAGTTTACAATACCAGCTGAATGTCATAAATACTATACCAGCAACTGTTGTAAAGGGAGGACATGGGATGTATGGTTAATGAAAATTCCACAAGCACTGCTATGCTGGTATTCTTGAAATGAAATTCAGAAATTTCCATGGGTTCAAGATAAGTTCACTTCATAAAGTCTTCATGAAAATTCTCATTCCTTTTCTCTGACCCATGCTGAATTGTTTTATAGTGGAAGGTCAACAGGGTTATGTGCTCTCTCTCGTTATAGTAGAAAGCTACAGTCCTTTGGGGATGTGAGCCTATATACATTTGTGAACTGTCATGTGTGATATGAAAGCAATGTCTTTTAATAGACTTTGACAGAGTTAAGAGCCATAGTATGGTCCCCTTATTTATTAAGTCGGGCTCCCAAGGGAGAACTGTGTATTACAAATGTTCTACCAATGTTTTTTTCAACATTCCTCCTCAACATTCAGTTGCCAGTTGCCATTCTGGTCACTGCTGGTTTCCAGGGCTGAAATGATTTTAGCTGTCACAGCTTTGCTATATGTCCTTTCTGATTTTTGGAATAGGTATAAATGTGCACACCATCCAAGTCCTACTCTGCTGCTTCTTCAATGTGGAGGTGATCCTGTCTTCTCAGAAACTATGTGAGCTTTGGAAAGTCAGACCAAGCCAGCCAGGCCTCAAATACAGTCGCAGAAATAAGCTGGATGCCTCTCATTTGAGAACCAGGCTAGCTAAATGCTTATCCCCAGAAGTCTTTCCAGTGGGGAATGATGGTGATTTTCATTGTGACCATCATTTATCAGTAACCTTTTAACTTAGGCAAGGAAGTATTAAAACCTGTTTCAGTGAAGGGATCACCATATGGACATCATAAATATTCAGAGAATAGAGTAAGTCCTTAAAATTTTCAAATATAGATATATGGGCCACAAACAATAATTTGTCATGTTCTCGTGTCAAAACCAAAACATCAGTCAAGGTCTAGGAATGTGGAAAGGAGAAAATAATTTAAAGCATTATGAAATGTCTTAGATAATTTCATCAATAAATTAAACCAATAATTTATACAATTACTAAACCCACACAACTAAAACAAATTATCCTGGTGGCAACTAAGGGCAGGCTACCTTTGACTTTATATCTCTCTGCTGCCATTACATGGTTGAATACAGCTGAGCCCTTATTGAACAGAAACATGAGAAATGCAATATTTTGTCAATAAAATCTGATGAACTCATCAGTGGTCATGCTATGAGTTTATATATTAGTCACAAATGATTTAAATTTTGCTCAAAGGAGAGCCTATGAAATAGTGCTGGATGTTATTCATACATTGTAAGACAATAGCCTGCTATACAGCATTTAAACCAAATAAATCTATAACTTCCTATGAATGCTTAATAAATAAGTTGCTCTTTAAGAAGGATGATTGTTAATGTTTACTTAATTTCAAATGTTCTCTATGGGGTCACATAATTTGTACTGGAGCAAATAACTGCAAACTTCCTTTCCTCAGTTGATAGAAGTCCTATGACTATAGGATATTCATGATTTCTTTCTTACTATAATGACTGGATAGGGTTACCAGGTAGCAGAGGAGACAGGTAACAATTTACTTTGAAGATTAAAACCTAATTCTATGACAATAATTTCTATACTAGAACAGTTACCCAGAAGGCATTCAGTGAGCAATGTCTGTGTCATAATGTCTTAATAATAGTAAGCTTCAACTAATTAATCATTTTACAAAAAGGTTTTATTTATATGCCTTATCTAGAAAATTTTAAAAAAGGAAATTGTTAAAAGGAGAAGGGATTTTTCTTGTTTGTTGTTTTTGTCAATAACTTGTGACTATTTTTTTTAAAGTCATCTAATGGTTTTGAGACCATTCCAAGGCCATTTCCTTATAAAAGTTTACCAAATTTCATAAAGCCTAAAGAATCATCTAGAACCCATGTAAAAAAACTGCAATTCATTGCTAGAAACTCCTTCAAAGAAGTTCAACAATCATCTTGAGAAATATGAAGAGAATTGGAACAGAGGAGAGTTGCACATATATCAATGACCTAACAATCTCTTTGGAACTCATCATGGGCAGAATAACTAGGTGTCATAGGAAAAGGTTTTGCTTGGAAGTTTTACTTTCTCTCACAAGCTTGGCTGTCATTAGACTGGGTAATGGGCATGACATAATGCTTTGTACCCCATCTTTTCCTTTCAGTGGTAGTTGGTGTCTCTATGGAAACTGAGAAATTCCTAAGTAGCTTTGTTACAATAGAGATTGACATTACTAGGTAGTTCTAAGTACCTACTGAAAATGTAATTCTTCCCTATTATTTTTAGGGAAACACTAAAGACCATTCAATTTTTTAATTGAGCTTTATGTTAACGGAGAGAAACTGTGAAATATTAATTTGTCTAAGAGTTCACAGTATATCTAAAACATGCATGCTTTTAGAACAAAGGAAGAATGATTTGGTATTTTAGACAATAAAAATAAAACACATTCTATATATGTTAGGATATACAATGGTAGTTATGATGTTGGACAGGCTGATTGATCTTTAAAGGCTAACTTCTAACTTTTCTGGACAACTGGTTTCTTTATCAAATCAGACAATCCTATGAGAAACCAATGCTTAGAGAGTGATTCATTGGAATAGAAACACCTGAATGAAAGTTTTCCCTTTTTAGTCTGTGTTGTTATAGAATGGGATACATGAACACTAACTTCTAGTCAGAGACACAGATTCAGAGTTCTATGGGCAACTGAAGTCATCTGTATCCATCCTTATGATAATAAAATTTTTCTGTTCCAGGAATCTAATATTCATCTTCAAAGCATCCTACCAGAAAAATTCAGGTTTTGAAATTCTTATCAGCTATCAGAATTGTGGTATCTCTTTTAAAACCCAAGATCCATGTTACAAGCTCAAATGCAAAATAATGAGGATGCTATTTCATTACAAATTTAGAAGTGGGTTAATACATGGGTGATCAGTGTTTTCAATGAAAGTATGTTGCAAGACTCACTGTCTTCCATGCTTCTTGGTTTTCATCAAGACTCATCTCAAAATCTCATCTTCTGTAGGAGGCCTTTTCTGGATTCACCCTACTTCCATTAGCAGTCAATTCACTCTGAGATCACCTTCCATTCCCATTATAATGGATCTACATAGTTATTTGAATGCTGTCTCTTCCATTGGGATGTGAGTTCCAATAAGAGTGAAACTATGTCTTACTTTGTCTCCTCAACACTTAGTATTACCTAACACATAGAAACTGACTAATAAATGCCTTTGATTGAAATACTGCTTGACTGAGGAACTCTTACTATGCTGAACTTAATAGTCACATAGTTCCTAAATTGGAAACCAGGTTTTGTCTCATACTATCTGTAATATTCTGGGCCCTTATCATCAGTTTTTAGGCTTTTTTCCCATCATTTATAAGATGAGGAGATTCCTTTTAATGTCCCTTCCAGTTCTAGAGCTATGCTCTTATGAGCTCTTAATGGCATAGAGAAGAGGTATTCCTCATTTAAAAAAAATAAAAAATTTCTTTCCAGACTTTTGTCAAAGTGTAAATGAGTAAAAGGGTTTTATATTGGAGAAAAATGGGACTCATAGAGCAGATGCCACTAAAGAAAGTTGAGTAGCAACTTCTTGAAATATTTATTTTTCAAAAATTTCTTGTTAAATATATTTATTTATTTATTTGTTTATTTATTTATTTTTTTGCTTTTTGGAGGACAGTTGAGGTTAAGTGATTTGCCCAAGGTCACACGGCTAGTTTTTTGTGTTAAGTGTCTGAGGCCAGATTTGAACTCAGGTACTCCTGACTCCAGGGCCGGTGCTCTATTCACTGTGCCACCTAGCCGCCCCAAATATATTTATTTTTAACATTTTTTAAAAATAATTTTTGAGTTCCATATTTTTTCTCTTCTTTCTGCCTCTTCTTACACAACCACTGGGAAAGTAAGCAATACATTAATGATCTTTTAAATAGATGTATTTATTTTTGGTTTTCCATATTTGCTTTTGTAAGTTTTAAAATTTCTCTGTCCCCCTCCCTTCCTTCTTCCCTGAGACAGTGTACAATCCAATATTGGTTCTACATATACATTCTAATTAAAAATATTTTCACATTAGTCATCTTGTATAGAAGAATTAGAATGAGAGGAACCATGAGAAAGAAAACAAAACAACAAAAAAAAGAGCAAACAGTATGCTTCAATCTGCATTCAGATTCCCTATTTCTTTCTCTGGATGTGGATGGCATTTTTCATTATAAGTCTTTTGGAATTGTTTTAGATCCTTGCATTGCTGAGAAGAGCTAAGTCTATCAAAATCAGTCATGACACAAAGTGACTGTTACCATGTACAATATTCTCCTGGTTCTGCTCATTTCACTCACCATCAATTCATATACATCCTTCCCCATTTTTCTGAAGTCTGCCTTCTAATCATTTCTTATAGCACAATAGTATTCCATTATATTCATATACCACAACTTGTTCAGCCATTCTCCAACTGATGGGCATCCCCTCAATTTCTAGTTCATGGACACCATGAAAAGAGTTGTTATAAAATATTTGTACATGCGTTGTCTTTTTCCCATTTTTTGATCTCTTTGGTATACAGCCCTAGAAATAAAATTGCTAGGTCAAAATATATGTACATTTTTATAGCCCTTTGGGCATAGTTCTAAATTGTTGTTTAGAATGGTTGCATCAGTTCACAACTCCACCAATAGTGAATTGGTATACCTTTTGTTCTTCATCACTTCGACATTTGTTATTTCTGATAGAAGTGAGGTGAACTTTAGAGCTGATTCTTGAAATACTTGCTGAAGTGAATTAGATGGGAAATAGTAAGAAAATTCAGAAAATGAAGAGGAGGAAGACAGGAAGAATGGAAGTTATACTTTACAATGGAACATATAAAGTGATATAACTTTGACTAGCGTTTCTGAGGATCAAGACTAGTTTTTCAAAGCATACATATGAAACATCCCAGTCTAGTCAAGTAGAACAATATATATTTTATTGCTGTTATTATTTTAATTCCCAGAGTGCAAGGGCCATGAGAACAATAAACACATTATTAGTCCCTTCAGGAAAATGGGTCTAATGTACAAAATATGAATCAATTTTATACAATGCCTTCTAATTATGATTAAAACAATACATATGGAAAGAAACCTCTTAGATAACTAACTGAATACTGGCTCATCTATTGTATGGGTGTTAAATTCAAATTTCAGGTCTTCTTTTAGGGAGTGTGCATTGCTTGCCATAGCTCCCAAAAGGGACTTGTCTTCGGTTAAATGTGCTGGATAGTATATGTTAGACTTCAGACTAACATGTCTGATTACATTGCTAATGTAAATACAATAACATTTTTAAAAAATAGATGCCAAATTCATAAAAATTTAGTCCTTAAAATTAACATATCATTGATTGTTGCTAATAGTTGCCATTCCTTTGAGATTCTCCATGGGAAAATCCCATAATTAACTAATTAACCCTTTGCCATTACAAATTAATTTTTCTACCCAAAACATACTACTATAATTAGAGCAATGAAATTGGTCAAGGTTAAGGGTTAACCTTTATATTTCATAATAATTAGAGTGTTAAAAAGATAGCATTCATTGCCGATTACCTAATTTCTTCTTGCATATGTAAGAGCAGAACCCATCATTCTCATGAAATGTGACCACAATTGGCCTATAAACAGTGATATGTAGCAGCTTGACTTGGTTTATATAAAGTGGAGTCTACTTTCATTTGCAGCTACTAAAATTTCAGTAGAAAGCTGAAAAGTGGACACTTAGAACCAGACAAACTGTTAGTACTTCTCCTGTCTTGCCCACCTACCAAAAGCTCCTTCAAAATTAAATATTCAGCTTTTTGTTTTATGAATTAAGTGACATTGCAAAATTTGATTGCAAACATCATACCATTTATGGTTTGCAGGTTTATGCTGGAATTACTGGTTAAAAGAGGTTCTAAATGTCCTATGAAGCTTATTTTTCATCCATATTTAATTCAAGTTGGCTTCTGATTTGTGAGCCAACCACTAAATGGACAGAAAAAAAACCTATCTGATGCCTAGTTTTAAATCTAACAAACAGGAGTCTGATCCTTTAAGTAAAATCCCACTACATATAAATTCAAGTAGACTTGAAGCCAAGTACTCCCTCGAATACTGGAGAGGGAGAGTCCATTAGAAAACAGAGCCAAAACTCCAGGGACTGAAAAATGAGGACAGAATGAAAGGGCCTACAGCATAATCCTCTACAACTCTGTTAATGAATTGAAGGATGAATATGTTTGTAATTGTTAAAAATCTATTAGAGGGCATAGTGTGGCCTGCTTCTCTCTGAAGTAAGGGGGCACAAGGAGAGCATGGGTGAATTAAATTGACAGATAATCTAAAAACCTTTTAGGAGAGTTTTGCTAATGAGGAGCTGGCCAATTCAAGGCTATTTTTTTCTTTCTCTTTTTCTACTCTGAGGTGGAGATGCTAATGGACAGAAGAATAGCCACAAGGTAGATAGAAATGGAGGAAATGTTCGATAATCCATAAAATGGATCCACAGTCTCTGAGTGATGGAAAGCTTCCTTTCTCTTCATTTTGTCCTCAGAGAAATTGGAAGCTTTGAATGGAAGGGAAAAAGTAAAGGCCCACAAGATTTATCCCTGGAGATAAAAGGAGAAAAATAACAGGTCTTTGATATTATTGAAATCCTGGTGAATTGTTTCAGTTCAATTTAGCGTCTTTTATACAGGATCATGGATGTAGAGTAGGAGGGAATGCCAGTAGTCCAGATAACTGGACCAATACTCATTTTACACATGAGGAAACTGAGGCTCAGAGTGTGTGAGTGACTCACTCAACACAACACAGTCAGGATATAAACCCTGGCTGTCTGGCTCCAAATCCACAGTTTCCATCTCTCCCATATTATCTTCCCAAGCAGTCCAGGAACTACTCATATCTTACTTGGATAAGTATATATCAAGACCCAGACCTCACTCTCTCTTAAGTCTTATATGTTGTTTAAACAAGACCCATCTAGGCAGCATCAGGACCTTGGCACAAAGATCAGCACTAATGGGCTTGCAGTTTATCAACACCCATTTATTTTCTTTTAGTGTGTTCTCCACCCTTTCCCTTTTTCCTTCAGTTGTTTAGATTAAGACTAGCTTATTTCCAACGAATCTGACTTTTACACTCTCCCGGTGGCTAGGCATTCCCCCTGACCCCGTGCTTTCTTTGTATTGCTTTGAGTCTGCTGCACTAGAAAAATACTCAAACCTCTCCTCTCTCTCTCTCTCTGCTCTTGATTTTTCAGAGGGAGGGGAAGTGGGAGAATTTTTTGCAAATCAAGCCTTCCTGGAAGTTGCTAAAATCCTGATCTTTAGGAAATAGAACGCGTAAGGATGGATGAATCCAGATGTGCTTCCAGATTGAGACACATCTTAGGCTATTTTATGAATGTTTGGGTTTCTGTTGAAACCCAAATGTATTTTTTCCAAAAGGCTTTTCTCTTCTTAAAAAAAACAACTTATGTGCAATTTAAGGGAAATTTAGTCCATGTGTTTCTGATTCATTTACACTTAACTCATCAAAATAATGTTTGCTGAGAGCTATTGGGTGTCCAAGAGGCCCCTTGATCTTTTCTTTTTCTTAACAAGCTGTCCACCCGCCTGCCTTCCCACCTCCCTCAGAACCAGGAAGCTACAATTGGCCCGAAGATTTGAGGTCTGTTTTTTTTTTAGGTCTGTTTAAAACTTGCGACCCAGAAGGATCAAATGAGTTCAAAACATTGAAAAACATGTTCTCCCATCCCTAATAATTACCCTCTTAAGACCAGAATAACAGAGATATAAATATATATTTGACTGCTCAGAAATGAACTTCCCAATGTTTCTAAAAAAACAATTAGATTAATTTAGAGTGGTTGTCATCTTGATGTGATGATTGGCATGGATTCAACAGCTCTGTTGCAAAGCATGGATAGTGATAAATAATGTTCCCCTCACTTTCCACAGACATTTTCCAAGCCCAGGAAAGTGTAAATAAAGAAAGAAAACCGCACATTCAACAACAACAGCAACAACAGAACCCAGCAATAACCAAACAGTAGGTCAGCCTTTGGAAGATTTGGTAAATGAGAACAACATAGATGTATACTACTATATTTAAAGTGGACAAAACTTGAAGGATACATAAAGCATTGTAGAGTCCTGGCAACATTCTTAGGGAAAAATAATAAAGTCTGTGCAAAACTGGAGGTGGAGAATAGAAGAATTTTATGGTCCCTCGTTATTATTGGGTAGTTTTTCATTTCAAAGCAAAAGAGCTTTTTCCCTTACTGCTGCTGTTAGAGTGGGAAAGGATAGAGAGCTCAAAGAGCAAAGCTTCCTCAGTGCCTACTTCAGAAAAAGCCCAAGTCTGAGCTCCTGGGAACTCCCATGGTGGCATGCCTCTGACTTATTTTGAGCATCTCATGGAGGAGTCATTTTCATTCCTGGGTTTATGATATAACCATAGATCTATTCATCCTCTAGGAGCACAGGAGTGTAGCTGCAGACCAGGAAGAGATCTTCCCAAGAGTCCAGCTAGTCCAAGCCTTTTTATTTCATAGAGGCAGAAACTGAGGGCCGGGGAGGTAACACAGATAGATTTTCTGTTGTGACATAATAAGTAGGAGGCAGAGTAAGGATTTGAAATCAGCACCTCTGCCATCAAATCCGTGATTCCTCCCATTATGTAACACAAGCAGTCCAACTTTGAATGGAGTTAGTTGAGAGCTCTCTACTGCTAATAAGCTTAGGTCACACAAAAAATGAAAACAACTTTTAGGAAGTGGTCTAGAAGTTATAGGAATTTGCAACTAAGGGACAAATCATGTAATAACATTAAATTAGGAGGTGGATTGTACTGCTAAGTTCTTGCTTCTCCATAATCTTGGGCAAGAAATGGCTTTTGCATTTCTTAGGTTCCTTGTTTGCAAAATAGTACCTGCAATACCTACTTTGGCTAGCTCACAGAGTTCTTGTGAGGTCAAATGAGACAACAGATGAGAAAGAAATCTGAAAAGTTAAAGCACTGCATGAGTGAAAAGCATTATTTTCCTCTTCTCGCCATGATATTGGTTGTCTAAACAAAATAGACTTACAAAGAGAACAGAGGAGAAAAGAAGACTTCTTATCCTGCTGTGTTCAAAACAGAGTTCTATTTAATTGAGTAGGAGGGACAAGAGTTAATGCTCTGGATTTTACCTTGAAGTGAAGGCTTGAATCAAAAGATAAGTCTATCTCATCTTTCTAAAGGTGGTAAAGCTAGGGGCTAAGACTAATCATTCTGAGGCCAGCTAGAATCCCTCAGTCAGACATACTTCACTGAGACAACTGTTCATTCTTAAATCCTTTTGGCCTTGTCCCATGAAAAGCCTTGCAGCTGAGGCACATAATTTTCAGCTGAATCGAATGTTTGAAGCAATTGGTTGACCTAGAGTTGAGGACAGACATGATAGTATCTTTGATGGTCCATTGGTAAATGTTGGTGTTCCAGTCCTGAGCTGAGGAAAAGTGATTTAAATAGATGTTGGAGACATGGATATCATATGGAATACCTCTGCTAGATGCTTTTGGCTCTTTCCCAATGACCTTGCCAAAGAAAGATAAGTGCTTTTTCAGTAAACCAAAACAAAGAAACAAAAAAACCAGACAAAAATAAAGGAAAAAGTATGCTAGATTCTTAGTGCTATATAAAGGCTACTAGAGAAGAACAAAGGTTAGTCACCCTCACCTTGATGAGTATCTCTGGAAGAAGGAAGGGGACTCTGCCTGACTCTACATGGAGGCCATCTGGGCACATAAGTCTTTAGTGGGACCATAAAGTTGCCATTTCCTGCAAATGGATTGTATTTAGTTAGGACTCAATTTGTTCTTCAGCTCAATCTCCATCTGAGCTTAGAGAAATATCTCCTATTTCTGATGATAACACTTGTTGCCTAATCAGTCTGCTTTCCTGGATGGTGGGGATGTGGAAAATTGCAAAGAATGCTTTCATATCTCCTTCTCATTTTAATGCTGATGCAAGATCTGTAAATACTATCACCATTTCAGTGCATGATCAGGCAGTCCACATTTTGTAAGATGGATGATTTCTAAAAATTCAGTTAAAAATCTTATGAATACACACAAACATAAAAACAAAGATCAGGAAAGTATATGTCTATACATGTATGTATACATGTAGATATATGTGAATGTATATATCTCTATATAAGTATTCCTGTGCTTAATTATAGCCTTGGGAGAAGTGAGAAAAAAGAATGAAGTAAAAAGTGCACAGGAGACACAAAAGAAAACTTACAAGGTAGCAAAGAAAAGATGGACAGTTCTCAACACAATGTGTAGTATTAATTACACAGGCTTTCTTGAAATAGAAATTTATTGCTATGTATTTTGAATCCTTTCATGTTCTGCTGTGTACATGGATGCTTTTTCCCCCTTTTGTTATTTTGTATTTAAGTTTCAATATTTAAGTTTATAATGTTTCTTTTTCTTTTCTCCATTTTATATTTCAAATTTAGTATTTAAGTCTAAAATTAAGAGAAATTTTAAAAAAAAGCTTTCAGCACACACACACACACAAGATCATTTGGAAGTTAGAATGCATTTTTCCTCTTGACACATACAGGTAGTGAGTATCTCAGACTAGTTCACAATTTTATTTTATTCTTAATGTTGCTAAAATATTTGTGTATTTGCAATATGTATAAAAAGAATAAGAAAAAATGGTACAGTTTCAGTAGCTAAATAGAATAGGAAATATAAAATTGAGTGTGAATTTTAAATTCATCTTGAATACTAGTGCTTAAGGATGATGTCCTCCTGCCTTAGATGCCTTCTTTTTCCCTGTTAGCCTATACAGTTTATTCATTTTCCTTTTTCCAATGCAAATACAAACATACATTGACATGCACAAAGGTCTATAAGTGGAAAGGATGCACAGAACATGATCATTAATTCTCTGTCCACCACCTCTTTCCCTCCCCTCCCTCCCCCCTCATTGTTCCTACATACCAAATTCACCCCCAACTGTCCTTACCTGCCATCTATTCTGGCACCTTTAATTCTTGCTGTGAATCTCTGTCCCAGATAATTCTGATTCAAATAAATTTGGATTTGGGCTGCGTCCTAACCTCCCCACCCAATTTCCTCTTAGTCCCCTTTTCTGATTATCTGAAAAGAAAGCACAAGGCATAAATATTTCAGAGAGGAAGCTTATTGGGTAAATTTTAGGAAGAAGTGCCAAGGACGAAGGTCTCCATAGTTGAAGAAAGAATGATTCTGGAAATTTGAAGAAATCAGACTCCACTCCTCCCATCGTCCCAGGACATAGTAAATTAGCACTTTTAGTGATGAACTGAGATAAAAGCCAAACCTGTAGTCATTAGCTTCCTTCATATTCATTGCACAGTGAAAGGCATAGGGAAATGACAACCCCTTTGGTCCATAAGCCATTCCAATTGCTGGATTGTAGTCTAAGGTCACAGAATTTGATTTAATCTGACAAAACATATTTTGACAAAATCTAGGGATTTTTCTGCTTCCCAAACTGGAATCAGAAGTCAAAAGTTTTTTTTTATGCTTCCTTATCCACCTCTTCCCACATCCACAGTTGAACTTTGTTTCCTTCATATGGCTAAACAAAAATCAATGGGTTTTTTTTGCCTCTTATGGAGAATGGAAGTTTCAAACTGAGTTACTCAAAGCTCAGTGGCTGTTCAGGAGTCACCACAGACAGACTTTGAAACCCACGTATCTGAAGTGGCTTCAGCTGGCTAAACCTGGCCTGGGAATGGGAAAAATAAATGGTAACTTTGAGGATTTCAGCTCCACAGGGTATTCCCTAAAGAAACTTTTACTTTTTATATTTTTCTCTTTCCATTCTATTGTTTTAGTTTTTATTGGGGGACTTAGCTGGAAACTATTACTCTGTCACCTCACTGATTATATTAAATCTCCCATCTTTTATTTTTCCCCCAAACCCACCTCTGTCTTATGTCTGCAAGTCTCCTGGCCCACTTCATTTTCAAATGCTTTAAATATCTGTAAATACCAATAATGAGTTCTGCTCTTATGACCCACCCTTCACCCTGATTCCCATAATTCCATGTCATCAAGGAGATGGATAAAATTTCCCCTTTCTAGTGCCCAGTACATGTATGAGATTACCAGTCTACTTACTTCTCTGACACGACTGAGATAGAATCCAAACATTTTGCTGACTAAATACAATCATCCAAAGAAGCTACTGGGGTCTCTCACAAGCTCACTATTGTGATAATAGGATATAGGATGTAGGACATAGGATACTTTAGGAAGGGAATAGGAAGAAAAAAGGCAGGCAAAGTAGAGTTATACTGCCTGGGCTACACATTCCTTTTCAGATAGTCTGCCCCTTAGTATCTTATTGGTATGGTACCTGTCATTGATGTTCTGAAATAGATCTTCAGTGCTATAAAGTGTGTGTCCTTTTTTCTTGCCTTCTTGGAGCTCAACTTCCTGTTTCTGACTACAGGATCCCACCTCACCTCAGTCTCTCATCTTTCACTCTGCTGCCTCCATTGTCATTCCCAAATGCTGAATTAAGGCCTTCTATTTCATTCTTTTGACTTAGAATTCGTAATTTTACATCTAATTTAAGTCTGATGTGTTTCCACATCCTAAATTCCCCCAGTTAAAGTATGAAGCACAGGCTATTTAATCCCCTCCTTTAGCCCTTCCCCACCCTCCATATTATCTGCAAATGTTGGCTCCCAATACCTTACCTATCTCAGTGTTATATTTATTATATTAGGCCATAAAAGCTTTGCAGATCCTCAAACCAGCTCCTAATTTCACAGATAAATTGGATCTCCTGAATTTGACTACATCTCTTTGGGGTTCTAGGAGTAACCTGAAGAATTATAGGGAAGTGATCATCTAATGTCATTGGCTTCACTCCCTCCCAGGTGTTTTAATACCATCATCTAAAATAATTTCTACTCCTATGTATCACTTTTCCTATTCCCTCCCCAGATCATCACTTGACAGTCATTTTTGTCATCCAACCTTAAGCAAATTTTGGAAAAGGATAACTTATGCTAAGGTAGTACAGCAAGAATAGTTAGTAAGCCCCCCCCCCCAATTCTCCCGAAAAATCTAGGACACGCTATTCCGCAAGTACATACAGAATCTAGAGAAAATTAGGTTCCAACTTAGAAATCACATGTGGCCACTCAGATTTCCCAGTGACTAGAAGTTTTCCTTCAGCATGGTGAATCTTTATCTGATCTGTTTTGATTCCCAACATGGACACTGCCATCAGCAGATTGGAGGATATCACTGGGACACTAATGGAAAGATGGGTAATCCAACATCTTCTAAACACATTAAAACTTGTAAGGTCTCCTTCTGGCCAAAGGTGGGGATGTTGGGTACATGAGAAGAAAATCTGGCCAAGGTTGAAGCTAAGGGCTCTCTTCTCCTCCCCTATTCCAAGACCATTTCTCTTTGACTGTGTGCTGAAAATTTAGATTTGCTCTAACCTCTGGAATGACTCTAGCCTTATAATTTACTGACCAAGTGAGGTGGGGTGACTTAAAGGAATACATAAGCTATTTGAAGGCAAGGGACTGACTTTTTTTTTAAATTTGCATCGCTAGTTCTTAGCATAGTGCCACATAGTCGTCACTTAATAAATATTTATTGAATTGAATTGAATAAATAATTAACCAGTCCTACCCTTACACATATTTTCACCTAAGACAGCTGTACCAGGCATTCTAATAGATCATTTGTCACCTAGATGGGGATATATTTTTGGTATTATAAGGACATAGGAGCTAAGGAAAACCTGTTCATCATAGAAATGAAGGAATATGATGATCCCTCTGTCCCTGCTTCCAAATAGGAAGAATTGAATCATGTGATGTGGCAGATATCAATAAACACCTTATTAGTTTAAGGACCTAAATGGTGCATCTGGCTCCTGACATTGACCCTATGGAAATCAGAGTTGCTCTCTTTTTCATCTTATAAGGTCCTCCTTTTAATGTTTCATCCCTTAAGGTAGCTTGGGTAGAGGAAAATACTTAGGACTTTTGTCTCTAGGCTGTTTCAACGCAGTACTGGATTAAGGCAGCAAGATGTTGCCACGTGTCCTTAGTTCCTTGTGCCATTCCTCTGGAAACTCTAACCAGTTTTTCTGAAGCACAGTACAAGGCTTGGAATCTATCTTCCCTGCAATTCATCTTATTATGTTCTCTTAAAGAACTTTGTTATTACATACTGGCATTCCCAAATTGTGTGTTAATAACACAAGAGATGTCTGGAGGATCAATACTTTAAAAAGCAGTATTTATGCCCAGAGGTATGATTAATGTAGCTTCCATTGCCTGAGTTGCCTTCAGTATGCTTGAGTGATATATTTTTGAAAATATTATTACCAACAATAATATTTTTACAGAATGTTATAAAACAAAACAAGAAAACAATTAAGAACACTAGGTCTTGGATGGGGAAAAGATATTGACATTGATCCAAGTAGTTTGGGAATTCCTTAAAATCTCTAATCAATCACAAATTACATAATACCTTAATTACCCAATAACCTGTGGTATTCTGTTTTAAGATTGTAATTCACAAATAAAATGATTGTCGTCCATATTTCTTCCTATAGCCATGCATAAATATATAACAAAATGCATATAAAATGTCCATAAAACAAATAATTTTGAGAAATTTTCTAAGAAAATTTACTGAGGATATCTGTAATTATTTTTCAGTTTATCTTTTTTATTCTAAACTTAAAAATTTCAAATAAAAATGAGCTTTTTCATATACAAAGTAGAACAGAAAAAGATGATTGTGCATGACTTTATGTCTCTTTTACATATAGTTTTCTTTTTCATATACGGGTATGATGATTTCAACATGTTAGTTCAACATGTAAAGGTATCTTCCTTGTTTTTCCTCTTAGACTTTCTTCTATTCTCTTCTATACATAAAACAAAAACAAAAAAAAGTGATTCAATGACCCTCTTTTCTTAACTATGACCCTTTCTGAAAATTGAAAAGAGAATTGGAAGTTTTTCTAAACTAAGGCCTTTTTGGGCCCCACAAAAGTCCTAATCCTGACACTTTCTGGATTATATTCTTTGTTTTATGTATTGAATTAGATGATTGGACTCAATGATCTCTAAAGTCCTTTCTGTCTTTGCTAATTATAATTTTTTGAATTTGGTCAAGAGTCTCATTTGTTCGCTGTAGAATTATAGTACATGAGAAAGATGATTTCAGCTTTCATGGAAGTGGAACATCTGAACTCAATGATCAAACTCAAACATCAATGAGCCAAATGGAGGGACTTTATGAAAAGAAACAAACAAGCCAAAATTATTTTAAACATAAGCAGAATCTAAAGAAATGAAACACAAAGGGGAGGGGACAATAAAGCAAATGGAGGGCATTTAGGGTCAAAAATAAAAGCAAACTTTAGAAATCCAGAAACCCTTGATATCTCCAGGATTTTATGGTATCTTACAGAGAAAGTATTGAGCTAGAATATTGGTTGTGCTATTTGACCTTGAATAAATAACTTTTTTTCT
>CM053594.1:147894802-147916326 GCA_028646575.1 Pseudocheirus occidentalis
TCTCTTTTGTATTGTACTGTTATGGAAATGCTTATTTTGTGTCATGAATTAAAAATAAAATACATTTTAAAAAAGAAAACTCAAATGTTTCCAAATTTACTTTCATTTCCAGAGTAAATGTTCCCTTTTGGAATCACTATGCAATGCTTCTAATTCTTTGATCAGATATCAAGAAGAATGAATCTAATCTTTCTTCAATGTGGCAGTCCTCCAAATACTTGAAGACAGCTGTCATATTTGTCCCAAGTCTTCTCTTCTCCAGACTAAACATTCCATTTCTTTTCAACTGATCTTCCTGTGTCATTTTCCTCCAATTGTATTTTCCTCAACAATCTTTATCTTCTTGGTTGCCTTCTTCACTGTAGTCTCCAGTATAGCAATGTCCTTCTGGAAATATAGTACCCAGAACTTAACATAGTATTCTAGAAGTTGTCTGATCCAGGTAAAATGCAATGTAAGGAACACCAACCTAGTTTTGGACACTATGACTAATTTTTTTTGGTGACCATCTTGTACCAGGTAGCTTGTGCTGTACTATTACTCTCCATCCCTGGTCCCCAGTATTTGCCAGTATTTGGTTTCTTTTTTCTGCTTTATTATTATTTTTTTTTTAGAAAAACCAGAGCATTGTTATGGCTACCCCATTTGTATTTGTAAAACTTATTTCTTGAACCAAAGTTTAGGGCTTTACTCTTATCCCTAAATTCTATTTTGTTTGATTTAACCCAATGTTCCAGCTCAGGTGTTGACAAATTATGTCCCACAGACCATTTCTATCCAATCACCAATTTTTATACCCACAGTCAGTCATATATAAAAAACGTTTTTATATTTTTTAATTGAAGTTTTATTATATTAAAAATTTAAAAGTCATTCTATATAACACTAATACCAAGATTCTTGTCAAAATAAAGTAGAAAGTTACTTAATGTATAATGAAGATCAGGTATAGAATGGGTGTTTATGTCTTTTGGACAAAAAGAATGCTAAACACAGGAAATGCTAAGAAGCATATTGGCAGAGACTTAAAACACAATATTATGACCTAAAATGTATATTCTCCCATTCAATTTATATTTAATACATTAAAGAATGATACATTTGGTGAACTGTTGAATGAACATTTCACCTTCACCTTAGCTCTGCCCCACCCAAACAGCTCTTTTCAGTTTCGTATTCTCTGGAAATCCAGGCTAGATATTGGACACCTTTTCTTTTGGTAGTTATGCAGCCATCTTTTCTTTAGACACATTATAATAGCTTTAGGGAACACCTTTCACATTGTCTCTTTCACCAAATAAAGGAGAGCTATCAACCTCTGCAACTTGCAAGGCTGTATCACACGGTTGGAAATATGTATCTCAGGATCATTATTTGGTCACTTTTGCTCAGGCAAAGAAGCCCAAAGAAAGACTGTGAGGTCCTAACTCATTCTCATCTATCCAAACATATGTTCTAGATAATTCATGGAACTGCCATAAATGTCAGAGAGGGATCACAGAATCCCTTCTCCTTACGTTCATGAGAAGCCATAGAGAGTTTCATGGCACAAATTATGGAGAGAATGAAAGAATAAAACTGGGAATTCTCTCCCTTAAAAGTCTGCTAAGTAGACAGTTCTTCCTCATCTGTTATTTTTACATATTCCCCTTACCCAGTTGCTATGACTGAGACCAAGAAATTGCTGCATTTTCTCAATGTATCAAATATTTTAGCAATGAACATGTTCATCTCCAGAAGAGACCAGGACACTGAACAAATGTTCCATAGGGTAATTCTCAAAGGCCCATAATGTATATGCTCCATTGAACTTACTCTAATCCAACCCCTTCTTCATTGGGACAAGAAAAGTTTTGACATTTTGAAGATGGTTCTTAAGTGGCATGAGAGTCAAGTACTTGTCCAGTATTAGAATTGGAAATTACACAAAATAATTTTGCTTCTTCCAATGGTCAGACTGAAAGTGAGGCTTGTCTAATTATGACAATGAAAAAGTTGTAGTATTTATTTTGATATAATTAATTTACACTAACACAAAAAGAATAGTTTAGTATAGAAATTCTTTTTAACTTTAACTCAGAGAAAACATCTTCTGCATTATGAATGTGTGTATATGTGCATGTATCAATCAATATTTTAGTAGATTGATGTATTTTATATAATTTCAGTAGGCAGGAATTGATTTTAACCCATCAGTGTTCTTGTTCTCTACTACAAGCTAAGTTGTTTGTTATTGCTAAGACTGGCATCTTGTACTTGTTAGGTACTTTACAGTAAACACACGTTCTCTTAATCACATCACAGAAGCTTAAATAGATTTGTAAAACCATTAAAAAATCAATAGTTGGCTTTTAGGTGATGAATTAATTAATGGAGTGTGAATGTTTGCAAGCTGAATTACCCAGAATGCACTATGACTTTTTATAACATTACTGTCAATAGGGAGAGTGTACAAAGTACATTAATGTTAATAGTTTAGAAAATTATTATAAAAATATATCAGTCCTGCTTGATACTTAGAGGATTCCCATAAAACCTAGTGTTTGTCTAGAAATACATCATCCAGTCAGTTATTTTTCAGTTATTTGTGGTGATCAAGGATCAAAAAAGTATAAATAAATGAAATCCACAACATATGCAAAACATGACAGCACTCATTCTTCCACCTTGACAAGACAAAATTTTATACTACAGGGGAGGGCCAAATGGTGAATATCATGGAAAATTATCCTCTTCATGTATGAAATATTAAGCCATTTTGATATGATGTTTATGCTATCAACCAGAATACCTAGCAATATTCTCAAGTTCGAGGTTTAGAGAGTATGTGACTTCTAAATCATCATCATAAAATAACATAATTTTTGAGTGACTTCTATGTAGAAAGCCCCATATTAGTGTTGGGTATACAGATATAAGATTACCCCCTCCAAGATAAGAAAGAAATATTTAAATCTTCAGAGGAGATTACTATAGAACAGAAGCTGCTTTAAGACATGTACTGTGCCAGAACAATAGGGGTTAAGTGACTTGCCTAAGGTCACACAACTAGTAAGTATTAAGTGTTTGAGGCCAGAGTTGAATTCAGGTCCTTCCTGACTCCAGGGCCTGTTCTCTGTTCACTGTGCCACCAAGCCAACATGATTTTAGATTCTAAAGGAAATAAATCTGTCCTTCAGATTACTCTAGTGATTAAAATTGAAGCCTAGTTAGAAGAGAGAGCTTTGATTATTCTAGACCTTGTAATGCTCCTAAGATCATCTCACATAGGCAGATGATGGAGTTGAAGAAGGAGAGTTTCTAAAAACTCTCAGTTAATGTGGTCCAGTACTCCTTGTGGTGGTAATTGCAATTCTTGCTGCAGTCCTTCTCTCCTGTGATAAATCTCCTATGATAAACATTACTTCTATAGGCCACTGGCATCTGCCCAAGCACCTGCTGTCATGTATTCAAGTCAGCCAATAATTCCCTCTTAACTTTTTATCAGAGTTGTTGACTAGGAGCAAAAATGACTAGTTTGAACTTTATCTTTTTTTTTTGTCTTTCTTTCCCGTCTCCTGGAAGAGGTTCCAACAGCCTGGGTAATGACCATGAAGGTAAGATGGAAAACAAATTAAAATACAAAGAGGTAGAAATCAATAAACTATGAACCTAATTATCAAAGAAGTAGAGTTTATCCAACTTATTCCTCTCATTTTGTAGTTAAGTGACTTGCCCAAGGCAAAATGACAAAACTAAAACTCAAGTCAATGTCTTCTGATTGCCAGATTAATTTATTCCACTGCTCTATGTATCTGGATATAAGCATTAGAAGCTGTAAGAAGATACTTTATTTTATTTATTTATTTTAAATTTGGAAGGAGAAATTGATTAGTTACAAGTCTCAAAGACTTCTTCTAAGCTCCTCACTCGAATACTTGTGGAGAAAGAAAAAATAGGAAACTCATATATGGAAGAGTTTGGGGAAACATGTTTAGGTGAAATAAGAACTCTGTGGCCTTAACCTTGAGCTAAATTCACAATATTTGTGTTGCTTAGGCAGATTTATTATTCAGGAGTCTGGCTGTGACTACCAAATAGTATCCAGACCAAATTTCTAATTATTATTTAGATCTTTAAAGGGACATGACCTAAACAACTGAGATACTTGTCCAAAATCACCATTTCTTCACAAACACTGTATTTAGTGGGATCTAATTATTCTCAGGTGTTGAACCTCTTAACTCAGTGGAGAGCTCCCTTGGCTTGAGAACTCATGGTAGCATAATTCCCTTCTCTGGAATTCCTAAGATCTTCCTCAGTTGAGCATGAAATCAAAGAGTGGGGTTTTGAATAATCTTGAATGCAGTCTACATAATATAATTTTGATCTCAAAATGACAAGGTTAGGGAGAGAATTTTCCATTAACGGCAAGACATAGAAAGTAGCTGGACTAAGAAGAAAATATAGGTAAGGCAGTGGTTCTCAACATTCCTAATGCTACAACTCTTTAATACAGTTCCTCATGTTGTAGTGACCCCAACCATAAAATTATTTTCGTTGCTACTTCATAACTGTAATTTTACTGCTGTTATGAATCATAATGTAAATATCTGATATGCAGGATGTGTTTTCATTGTTACAAATTGAACATAACTCACAGGTTGAGAACCACTGAGTGGAGACATGAATGGTTTTTTGGATGGAGAAACATCACTCTACCTAAAAAGAAAAAAAATTTTTCATGAATTATAACACTTGCCTTCTTTTTGCATATAATTCCCAGTTGTACTAATGACCAGTTTATGTTTGGTTGTGAGAAAATATTAAATGAGAGTCAGTGGAAGCTGGTAGAGATGAATTTGTGGAGCCTAATACTTGGGTGTAAGCTCTTTACATTTAAAATATCAATCAGTCCATCACGACACATTTTCTGAATGCCAAACCCATAAAGCAGGGGTTATAAAAAGAACTACATGGTTCAGAGAAGGATCTTTTTCTTTTTGTTTTTTTTTAAATTTGATTTGTTTATTTACTTTTAGTTTGTGTGATTCAGTTTCATAATTTCTTGAGTTTCAAATTTTCTCCCGTCCCTTCCCCACCTCCCCCTGCCCCCTCCATGGCAGCATTCAATCAAGTATTGGATCTGCAAATATTTTCAAACTGGACATTAGTCTGGTCAATTAAGGGGATGACCATCAATTGGGGAATGGCTAAACAAGTTGTGGTATATGAATCTAATGGAATACTATTGTGCTATAAGAAATGGGGAGGAGACAGTCTTCATATTCACCTGGAGAGCCATATACAAACTGATGCTAAGTGAGAAGAGCAGAACCAGGAAAAATTTGTACATAGTCACAGTACATCATATGTGTGATGATCCTCTTTGATAAACTGGACTCTTCTTAGCAACACACAGTTTAAGATAACTCTACAAGTCTCAGGATGGAAGGAGATGTCTACATTCAGAGAAAGATCTAGATAGAACAGAGTTTAAAAGGAGACTGAAGCAAACTACATTGTATTGTTCTTTTTCAAGTTTGGTTCTCTTTCTTTTTTCCCATTCCATTGATTACAACCCTTCTGTACAACTAGATCTTTTTCTTTAAAGAACCAATGAAACTGAGAAGGAGAGACAAACAGGCAAGCTAGGACTGAAATAACCTGTAGTAAGATCACAGAAAAGGCAACTGGTGACTTGGGAAGGAGGGTGGAGCAGGGTCACTTGTTGCAGAGACTAAGTTATTTAGTAATGACTACCAGGTGAAGCTCTTTTTTGTTTCCTCAAATCTGGCTATACTGGTCTTTTGAAGACCAGAATTGAGGTAATGGAAAAGAACATGGGATTTGAAACCAGAGAGTCTGAATCCTGTCTTTGATACTTCCTTTCTCTGTGGCTTTAGGCCAATAATTTTAAGCCTTTTAGCCTCAGTTTCTTTATCTGTAGAAGGTAGGTATTGTAGTAGATGACTGATTAGGTCTCTCTCAATTGTAAATGCAATGATTCTACAATTTCTAGGTTTCCCCTGTTTTTCTTGTGTACACATCTAGACCTCCTGGTTACAATAAGACTTAGGAAGCTTGTCTTCTCACCAAACGCAAAACTGATGCCTGATGCTTGAATGAACAGCTTGGACTGAGCCTCATAGCCTCATAAGTTTAAAAGATGCTGGAAGAGACCTTAAATATCATTTTCAATCCCCCCATTTTATAGATTAAGGAAATGTAGGCCCAAGCAGGTACTAACTTGCCCAAGTTCATATAGAGAATAAAGAGAAGAAGAAGGGTTTACATTATGGTCTTTTGATTTCTCATTCATAATCTTTTCTACTACATGCTGCTCCCTGGCTCTGTTACAGCTTGTGGCTGTGGCCCCCTATTTAACATATTATTTCTTGAAGATTTCCAGTTGCATCTTGACATTCTCCACCTCAAACTCCCTCTTAATATCCATATTTACTTTCTTCTCATCTCTCTCAGTGTTAGAAGCAAATTTCCAAAGTTAACCTCCTGCACTTGTGCTTAAACCTCCAAACTGACTTTTTTTCCACTGACCTATCACATTTGTCTTCCAAAATCCATGGGTCTCCCTTTTCTCCCCTGAGAAAAATAAAAATCACTCACTGTGCAAGATGGGAATGTCCCCTCAAACTACTAAGCTTTTCATCTCCTCTTATTCATTGCTAACATTCTTCTATGTGTGGTCTTTTTTATCAATCATTCAAAATAAGGGTTTTTTGTTTTTTTTAATCATCTATTGTATGTGCTAGATGCTGTGCATATGAACACAAAAATAATCCGATTCCTGGTCTTCAAGGGTATCAAATTCTATTGGGGAGAAAAAAATAACAACATATCCTTTGATAAATAAATACAAAATCTATACAAAGTACAAATAGGAGTTTTGGAAGAAAAAGGTCTAAAGAAGCAAAAATAGCATTATTTGATGGATGGGGATAGAGTTAAACTTTGAAGGAAGCAATGATTCTAAGAGGCAGAGTTAAGGACTTATAGTATTTTAAGGACAGGAGACACCCTGGGCAAAGGCACTGAGGTGGGAGATGAAAGATGGAATTCCATGTTTGGAGAACAACAATTAGGGCAGTAGGGCATCTATGTGGCACAGTGTATGGGGCTCCAGGCCTGTAGTTAGGCCTGGATCTTGTGATCTTGTAAACGGCCTCTGACGCTTACTAGCCAAGTGATCCTGAGCAAGTCTCTTTACACTGCTTACCTGTTTTCTCAAATATAAAATGAACTGGAGAAATAAATGGCAAACCAATCTAGTATTTTAGGCAAGAAAACCCCAAATGGGGTCACAAAGAGCTGGACACAACTGAAAAATAACTGAACAATAACAAAAGAATGGTAAAGAAGCTTAATATATAATGTTTGACAAGTAGGCTGGAATAAGATGGTGAAGCACTTCAAATGCTGAAAAGAGAAATTTGTATCTTATCTTAGGGGCAAGAGGAAGCTAGTGGAACTTTCAGAACAGGGTAACTGTGTAACTGCTCCTGTGTTTTAGAAGTAGCAGTTTGGGGAAAGAATGAGTAGAGAATCTACGATGTATTTCTCCCCAACAATTTCATTCTTTAACATCTTTGGAATATCCTTATTGCACTGAAACTTTTCTTGAATAAGGCACCAGTCAACTCCAACTCATTTAATCCAAGGTCTTCCTTCAGTCCTTATTCTCCCCGACCTCACTAAGTTGCCTCTCCGCTTCCTTTTGTAATAGATGCTATGCTATCCCTGTTTCTTATATTTCTGCCAGCTCCTTTTCTTGCTCCCCTACCCTCTTGATCCTCAGCTATGGGTGTTTGGCAAGGCTCAGTCCTTGGCCATCCACTTCTCACTTGGAGGATTTGGTCATGCTACTAATTCTCTGCAGATGAGTAACCAGATGTATACACCCAGTCCTGATCTTTGTCCCTAGTTCTAGTTGGGCGTCTCCAATAGCCTTGTAGGCATTTTCATGTGAATGGTCTATCACCATCCCACACTTGGTATGGAGCCAGAAGGATTCAGGTGCTAGAAGATTAAGTTATTGTGGGACTGAATGGAGCAACAGAATGCCAAGTGGTTCCTAGAGCATCACAGAGGAGGTTTACCTCAAATATGTCCACTACCTATGGGAAATGAAGCAAGGAATAGCTCATTAGGCATTCTGTTGGGCATTAGCATTTCTGCTGGGAAATATCAGATTCTTAGAAAGCTTGCAAGGTGGTTGGTGCCAAATTCATTGGTGATATATGTGGAAGGAGGTTAGTGCTTGATGGTGAGGAAACATTTTGTGAGAATAATTAAAGGCTGCGGTAAAAGGAGGAGGTGAATGTGCATGGAGAAATGTGAAAGAGGTTGGGAGATGTAGTATGTTTGTAACATTTGCAGTGTTTGGCCCTTTATCTTCTTCTCTTATATTACCATTATGGTGGTAGTGGTAGTGGTAGGGTATTTATTGATGTCTGTGTTAATCTGGGTTACTTTAAAAAAATATTTATTTACTTTTAGTTTACATGATTCAGCTCCACAGTCCCTTGAGTTTCAGATTTTCTCCCCTCCCTCTTCCCACCCTCCTACCATGGTGTAATACAATCAAGTATAGGATCCACAAATACTTTCTGGGTTACTTTCTTATGCTGCCTTTCTGTCTGCTCACAATCTGCACTAGAACTGAGGAAGAAAACATTTATGAGATATATAGTTAGATACAGCTATATAATAATTGTTACACATTTATATTTATATATAACTTTAATGTCTTCAAACAACTTTATGCACCAGTATCTCATTTGAGTTTCATAACCATATAGACACATCTTACAATTATAATCCCAATTTTACAGGTGAGAAAATGGAGTCTTAGATGATTATAGTCACATTGCTAAGAAGAGGTGAGAGGTGGTATTTCAGCTCTTCTTGATTTTACATCCAACACTAAACCACTATGCCACATAGGTTCTTCTACAACTGAATAGAGTTCATCTAAATTTTACCAGCTAAGCCTATTTTCTGTCTTTCATCTGTAAAAAAAATGGTGTTGAATGATGCTAACAGCACAGGATCTACTTACTCCTCAACAAACATTTATTAAGAACTTGCAATGTGCCAATCAGTAAGCTAACTTCATTTTCCACCTCATTTCCCTTCTCTGGATCTCATCATATTCCCAAGGCAAGATTATATCTGCCCTGAAAGTTCCATTTCATCAGTATCAGTCATCTGTTCCTGAAGGCCATCTCTCCCTCTTTTTGGAGAAGGCAGAGTGTGGAGAGCAGAGAGCTCCTCTGGAACCTCCATTGAAAGAGAAGGGCAGTCATCTCTTCATTTTTTACCTAGCTTCATACCTTTAGACTCCATCAATATACTGCTTCCTCCACTGCCCTTACAACTTCTTTTTATATGTTCTTTCCCCATAAAATTTTAAGCACCTTAAGGTTAAAGACTATTTTTTTCTTTTCTTTTTATCCTGAGCATAGTTCCTGAGAAATGATAATTGTTTAATAAATGTTTATTGACTGACTGACTGTAATGGTAGTGGGGATTTGAAGGTCTTCCCTGGCCCTTAATAAGTGTAAGGGAAGTAGAAGATGTTCCCTACTTTGAAGATATATCCTGCCCTCTAATAGACTGAATGTGGTCACATGGGGTCTGTGGTGGGAAGTTTTCAGAAGGGTATAACAGAGCCCACAGGAAACTAAGAGTCACAACAGTTAGACACTGTTCTAAGAGTCAGAAGAGCTAGACACTGAGAGGAGAGGATGCATCCGAGGGAGACAGTTAGGCTTGTGAGTAAAAGTTGATGTTTGCTACCTGCTGTGAGAGATAGACTTATGTTGCTTTATGGGAAAGCTAAAAGTTGTTGTAGCTCTCTACTACATTTTGCTGCATTAACTTCTTTGCTACTATGATGGAATTGGCTTATTGGTTTTGGGATTTGGTTTTCTAGTGTCTAAATAAATGTTTTCCTTCTTTCTTATATATGGAGAGTCTGTTATATTTTGCTATAGAGTTGTGGTTCTCAACCTTCCTAATGTTGTGACCCTTTAATACTCTTATGTGGGTGTATCTGCATGTGACTCAGCTGGACTCAGCTGGAGACGGATAGAGGAGCGGTGTCTCATTTTCTAAGACCATAGGAATTGTGTTTTCAGATGCTCTTAAGTGACCCCTGTGACCCCTGTGAAAGTTATTCAACCCCCAAAGGGGTCACGACCCACAGGTTAAGAACTGCTGCTATAGAGCATTATGTTGGTATATTTATAGTGAACATTGGTGCTGTGAATATTGCACTGGTGCTGCATCAACCCACTGAATGTTTACTTGAGAGTCTGGTTGGCCTTCAAGTGCTAGTTGCTCAAGTTATTGAGCATGATGAAGAGCCATAGATGAGACATAATAATTTAAAATGTGATAAAACGATTGAGAAATTTCAGAGCAATACCATAGAGAGGACAGCAATAACCTTTAGAAGTTCCTCAAGAAAGGAGAATTCTGCTCATAGTCTCTCTGTGAAGTTTGGTCTCCTTTAATTTGGGGATATAGTTCCTTCATAATAGGGACAACAGATTCTTCAAAGACAAATGTTAAGACATTAGTTTGAGGTCAGGATTCATCAGCTCCTACCTCTTGAAACAATCCTTCCAGATCAGGCTTAATTCCGTAGGCCCTTTGTGCATCCACAGCTAAACGCACAGTAAAGGCACCTAGACACAAGCACCTTTAGGCACCAGGAAACATAGAGATAACATGCCTGCCCAGGGCCAAAGTGAGTTAAGTAGAATCTAGTGCAGGCACATACACAAAAGTCATGGGATAGTTTAGACTGGAATTCCAAAGCTACAGAGGCAGCATTTACAGCTATACAGATATGGTCACTTAGAGAATCATGTGGACTTAGAAACTTCTCATCAGTATAACTTCTCTTAGTTATGACACTGAGCAAAAGAGGTAGGAAAAATCTGACCACCACCATTGATTCTTGTAGCCTGGACTGAGCTCCTGCAACAAAGTAGGAGTGGGTGTAAGACAGAAGGCAATAACTAATAAGAAGGCATCTTACTTAGGCTGCTTAGATGCTATTCTTCATCTGCTGCTGCATGCATTGGTGTTTGCACTTTCTCAGTCCAATCTCAATTGTCTTGGACAGTTCACTTTACCCCTGGGACTTCTTGAGTGGATATGGTTTTCACTTTGAGTTCATGTGGTCTCATTTGTTATCTGTCAAGCCTCTATTTGTCTGTGAAGGGAGACATTTTCCTAGTCCTCAAAATGGGTCTTATGGTCATTACCCGGAATGAAAGTCACAGCAAGGTTTAGGGATTTTAGTAGTCTAGTGAATTTGACTATAAGGTGATAATATTCTTTCTTTGCTGAGAACTAAAACTGGAATAGATTTTAAAACTGACTTTTTTAAAGGACAAATAATGCTATTGGCCCACATCTATTTTCTAATTTTTCTTCTAAATTGTGGTTCTCTATGGACATGATGACTGCTGCTTTTTTATCTTGAGCTTTCAAATACAGCCTTCGATTTCTCATTGTTCCCTAATCCCTCCATTATTTACACAGACACATATGCATATATATAATATAAAATATATGCATATTATTATATGCATATTATATATGTATTACTATATGTATGCATACACATATGGTGTGTGTGTGTATATTTTTACATCAAAATTGATGTCATTATACATACATATATCACTTTCTGAGCTCAGTTTACATTAAAAGCAATTATAATCGTCTAGCTGAGCAGAGAACCAAGATGATATCTCTCACAACACTGGAGGCATACACAAGGGCTGGCTTCATAAGCTGAGGAAACTAGCAAAGATGTTATATGAGATCAGGTGAAGGATTTGAATATGTTTAGCTTAGCTAAGAGAAGACTCAGGAGGACATGACATGACAGCTGTCTTTAAGCGTTTGTAAGGCTATAATGAAGAGGCAGACTGAGCCTTATTCTTCTTAGCCCCAGAGGACAGAACTAGAGGCACTGAAGTCCTGTATCCACAATGTGATTGGGAAGTCATCTGTTTTTCACTATGAGAAATGACCTGAGATCCCTCTCCTGAGGAAAGAATCTGTGCAACAGCCCACTGGGATGAGACTCTGGCCCAGCCCTTAGGTGTTTGTCACTGGACCTCTTGGAAGCTTAGTCAGTTTTGAGCCCTGCTGCTAGAAATCCAATGACTGCAGTTCCTATTTTTATCCTAAAATCAATAGGCTGTGCTGTTCTGAAGTGCTTCTGTTAAATGGAAGCATTTAGGAGGAAAGTAATTTTGAGCCATAGCTCTTGCATTAGAGAACAGTATAGCAAATGGACATACTAACTTGCTTGTTTGGACAATATAATTTAGCTAAATACATCCCTTGATTGTTAACATACTTCTATCCTGTCATTCCTTCTTCATACAGGGATTCTAAATTCCCAGATGTCATTGTTCAGCCCTATTCTTAGTGCCCTCACTGACTACTTCCTTATTACCAACCCCCCTCAGTCCAACTTACTAGTGTCTCAATTTAAGGCTACCTACCCCTTCCCCTGTGCCATCTAGAAGGCCTACTACATAGGTAACAAGATAGATTTCCTCTTAAAACTCTTTTCTTTCTCAGATCTTGTATCTTCTTGCATTCACTAAGATCTAACTCCCTCCTGATAATGCAGCCTCCCTTGCCACCATTTTCAGCACAGGTTGCACTTTGACTCATTCTCACAACTCATAGTTTATGAGAGTGAGTTGAAATATTTCTTGCTTCTCATTGCCCCTGCAAAGGTCACTTCTTCTCTATTATCATATACTCAGTAACGTCCTCTCCTTTGAGTTTTACTCAATCCATATCTACTACTCATTCAAGATTCTGGTGGCTATTGTTTACCAACTTCTAGGACATTCTTTCCCTCCTCACTGAGTTAAGTGCCTGTCTTTCTCTCATCCTCAACCTCTTCCCTTAAATTAGGAAACTACAACAAATACATAGATCTTCCTTCAAACACCCTAACTTTCCATTTCCTCAATTTACTAATTTATCATGGCTCAGTTTCCTCATCTATAAAATTATGTGGAGAAGGAAATGTTCTTGTCCTTGAAACCTGAAATTGTCCTTGCTCCTACTTACATGCTGTTGAATGAAGATGGAGAATGTCACTAAACCATGGTGACTGGGTCTACTACAAGTTTATGTTACATAATCTCAACTGAGGTTTCAGTGTCAAGGCAATTCTTTTATGTCTCCAAAATTGACTCAAATTTCATTCACTCCAAGTTTTCCAAACTTTTTTATTTACTCTCAAACTTTGCAAAACTTTCTCTTTCCCTGCCCTCTCATTTGAGAACCTTGCCTCATATTTCACAGTAAAAAAGATGAGGCCTTTTGCCTAGAGATACCTCTTATTTTCTCATCCTCATCTTACAACATTCAGATGCATTTTGAAACTTTTTTTATCACTGTTTCAAGAGACAGGGTGAATCTTTTCCTTGCTAAGACAAACTGTTCTATATGTACAATTGACCTTATTCTGACTCACCTTCTCCAGCAGATTGCCTCTCTCTCTCTCTCTCTCTCTCTCTCTCTCTCTCTCTCTCTCTCTCTCTCTCTCTCTCTCTTTCATTTTCAACATCTTCCTGGGTGGGTTCAAACCGCCTACAAACACACCCATGTCTTCTCCCATTCTTAAAAAAATTCTTATTTGATCTGTCCATCTATTCTAGTTACCTTTCTATATCTATTTTCCTTTTCTTTTGGTTAAACTCCTTAATGGGTTTATCTATGATAGGTGCCTCTACTTCCTTTCCTTTCACTATCTTAATTCTCAGTAGTTTGGTTCTGATCTTATTATTTTGTGGGAACTGTTCTCTCTGAAGTTATTAATGATCTCTTGTTGGACAAATTTATGACTTGTCTCAACCCTAATCTTTCTTGAGCCCCTGGCAAGTTTTGACACTTCCACCTTGTCTTTGACAATCTTTCCTCTCTAGGTTTTGATGACTATTCTTTCTTACTTCTCTTCCTACCTGCCTGACTGCTTCTTCTCAGTCTCCTTTGCTGGATCTTTTTCCAGATCACACCTACTAACCATGGGGCTCATCCAAGGCTCAATCCTGAGTCCTCTTCTCTGTTACCTTTATGGTACTTCACTTAGTGATCTTATCAGATCCCATGGATTAAATTACCTTCTCTCTATGGACTATTCTCATTTATACTCATCCATCCTTAATCATTCTCCTTGTTTCAAATCTCACGTCTCCAACTAACTATTAGACATCTTGACTGTCTAGTGGATATTTTAAACTCAACAGGTTCCAAACTGAACTAATCCTCTTTCCCCTCATACTTTCTTCTATTCCCAACTTTCCTGTTGCCATTAAGAGTATCACTATCCTCTCAGGCTCAAAACCTATATGCTATCCTTGACTTTTCACTCTCCTCCTCCATATCCAATCAGCTGCTAAGTCCTATTATTTATACCTTTATCACATCTCTCTTATATATTCCCTTCTCTCCTCTGTTTTGCTACTACCCTAGTGCAGACCTGTATCAGCTCACACTAAGATTGTTGTAGTAATCTGTTTGACCTCCTTGCCTCAAATCTTTCCCTACTCAGTCCATCCTACACTGAGCTGTCAAATTGTTCTCCATAAAATGTTAGTCTTACTATATCACCTCCCCTTCCAGCCTATTTAATCAAATTGGTGGCTCCCTATTGTCTCCAAGGTCAAATATAAAATTCTCTCTTTGATCTCTATATAACAAGTTCTATTCCTAGCTTTCCAGGCTTCTTATACCATATGTCCCTCTTTTTTTCCCCATACTACATCCTATGATCCAGTGTCATTGCAGTTCTTCACACATGATGCTCTATTTATTGATCTTGCACCATTTGACTGTTTATCACCAGTACATGACTGTCTGCCTGTCTGTCTTTCTCTCCTTCTGTCACCCTGTTTCCCTGGCTTCATTCATCTGTAAAGTTAAGCATGAACAGCTTTCCAGAGGACTACTGCTGTAAACAGCTTCAAGGTTCTGATTACATAGTATAGTGAATTTTCTATTTATTCAGCAGTAAATTAAGGCAAAATATTCACAGAAATCAAAGTACAGCATTCACAACATTAAGATATGATGACTTATCTCTAAAATGGTCATGTAGTTTTCACGTAGTTTTAAACAAAGTACAATCATTTAGTAACTCAATTGTTTAGTAAGTCCTTAATTCAATCATCCTTAAGGAGGCTTGTCTCCTTAACTGACACAAAGTACAAAGGTCAAAGTTCTCCACCCCTAGGTCACAGTAAATAATAATTTTCTCAGTCAGCTTCAGGTACCCAAGAAGAGATCTTTTCATCTTGACTTGAGACTGACTCTCATCTTGGTTCCTCTTCCTCAGTCTCAGCTCCTGCCCAAATCTACACTACTTGTCACCTGGGTTTAAAGGCAGGCAGTTCCCAGTTTCTTGTATAGCAACTTGTGCAGTTCTTCATCCAGTTTCTTGTCCAGTTCCCATTCCATATGTGTCCAGTCCACCTCTAGTCCTTCACAATTCCTGTTTATGAAAGACAAAGCTTAACAGAGCCAAAACAGCTTTCGTACACATTGCTGGCACCATCATCAGTTCACTATCTGCCTGTGAAATCAACACAGTCCCACCAACAAGGTCTGAGAACTTAATAGAAATCATTAGTACAGAAATCAATACAGACTCACAAACAAGGTCTAAGAGGTCAATACAAATCATCAGTAAAGTCCCAGGGCCTCCAAATCCCTCCTCAAGATATCTATAAACATACAATAAGACAATCCTCTTTCATGGCTTCCAGTGAGATCCTTGGGCTTCTGTAGAAAGTATCACAAACAAACATCAACACAAACAGAACAGACAAACATAGAGTGGCACAATATCACAAGTTTTCTCCTTCTCTACCACAAGAGCTCCCTTCTCAGTTCTTCTCAGTTCTCCTCTCAGTTCTCCTCTCAGTTCTCCGTTCTTCCACCGTAAGTTCTGTTCTCAATTCTGCTCTCTCCAGCTTGGGCCTATTCTTATATATGGTCATTAGCTCCTCCCCTTCCTGTTGCAGGAGTTCACAAGTTCTAGGGTTCACAATTTGTCGAATTCACAAGTTCTGGATCTTAATACTTGATACAATCATGAACTGAAACAAGGTGTTAACTACTTCTGTGTTAATTAAATAGCTGAAACAAGGGATTACTTTTTTGCTTGCCATTACATCATCTTAGCTAAAATGCCACTATCTCCAAGAAGTTTTTGGTGATCCTCAATCCTAGGGCCTTCCCTCAGAGTTTCTTTCTAGTTCAGCACATATATACATAGTTATTTGCAAATTGTCTCCTGAATCATCGTGAGAGCCTTGAGAACAAGAACTGTTTGCGTTTTTGTTTGCTGATTGTTTTTGTTTTGATGCGTGGTACCTATCACATAGTAGATGCTCGTTGGCTATCTTGCTATGACGGTGGTCATTAATATGAAGAATCATGTATTGGCAATTTACAGGTCAGATGTACAGTAGTTCACTTCATTCAGAAAGAGATATACACATTTAAAGCCATAGTCAAAATGGGAAATTTATATGTGTGTCCCCATAAAACACTGTGTAACACTAGACAGTGCCCACATTGGAATCATACTTCAAATATTACAATAGAAACAATTTTTCATGTGCAGATTAGGGAATTAATCCTAAAGACATTTGTGCAAAATCAATAAGCATCTGTCTGAGATGGAATTTGAACCTATTTCCTCAGCCCAGAATCTATTCCTCAGTTCTCTGTTCCCTATATAGGCTGCTTACTAATGACATGATCCTTTCCTGATATTTAGGAAAGCTACCTCTTCCCTGCCAGAGGCCCCATCCTAGTAGAGGACTTTGGCTGTGTCAAGAATGTTGCCAAACAGAGAACAGGTACCTAACAAAGACTTGTTGCTTGATTGATTTAAAGAATGTTGTTACCCTCATTTATACAATGCCAATATAGTTTCAGAAAAGGTAAAAATAAGATCCATCAACCAGTTTTTTAGTCTTTGTAGTTACATAACTATTCTTCTTATTCTCTAAAATAATAACAATAATGAAAACAATAAAATTTCACTATCAAAACAACAAGAATAGGAGATAAAATGAAGCAAAAAGAAGGCATTTTGCTGAACATAGTCTCTACTGTTTATTTTTAGCCTATGATCATAATTTGGATTCTCATGTAAAGATCTACAAATTAAGGAAATATTTTCATAGAATCTCAGAGCTCAAAATACCTCCTAAGTCATCTAGCTAATTATGTGTGGTGGTTGTTGCTGCTGCTGCTGTGGTTGCTGTTTAGTTGATTCAATAATATGGAACTCTTTGTGACCTCATTTGAAGTTTTCTTGGCAAAAATATTGGAGTAGAGCAGTTTTCCATTTCCTCCTCCAGCTCCTTTTAGAAATGAGTAGACTGAAGCAAACAAGACTAAGTGACTTGTCCACAGTCACACAACTACTAAGTGTCTAAGGCCAGATTTGAACTCAGGTCTCCCTGATCTGCATTCTATCCACTATACCACCTAGCTCCCCAGGCAGTTCTGTACCAGACACAATTCCCACCACAACTTATGTGATGGGGGTATGCAGCTTTCATTTAAAGATTTCTAGGGAGGAAGAACCTATTTCCTTCTGAGGACTCCTACTTTCTACTTTTGTGCAGCTCAATTGTTAGAAAGTTCTTTGCTTCATTGACTCAAAATCTGCCTTTCTGGGACTTCCTCTCGCTAGTATTTATTTTACATCCTTGGATCTATCTTTGTTGTGGTGCTACACTTTTAATTCACTGGGCACAAGTGCCACACAAAGTTGCCATCTTTGACAACAAAAGATTGTGTGAATGGATGAAAATGAAATCTTCATCCTGCTGCCTGACCTTGAGGTTTTATTCAGATTCTGTGAAATCATATGGGAAATGACCAAGACTATGGCTCTGAGCCACAGAGACCCTGCTTATGGCAGCACCTTTAAGGAGATGACACATTAAATGAGCATCCAGGAAACAGAGCTACATTTCACTAGTGTTAAAGAATCATATTCTTGGCCTTAAACTGATCCAGAACTTTAGCCAGCTGCATCAGGGAATTCCCCTCACTATGTAGGAGAAATCAAACAGATTGAGCAGAGGGACCATTTGTGTGACCAGGGTTTTATAGCACCAGCTGCCTGTTGTGTGACAGGTCAGGAAACATAGATGGCTTTGATCTTTATCAAATGGGACTAAGAACATATACATCACATATTTCTTTAAATTCATGGCCTTGGCGTACAAGACATTTACTCATTTAAACAGCTTTATTGTTTAATTGGTAATGGGAGTAGGCTTGACTGTGTGTGGCATTAATATAAATTGGGGGGGGGGGCGTGAGCCATACCAGGTGTATTCAATTAAATTCGCTTTAAAGGAAGAAATCATGTTTTATCACTTGGTTACAATTTGCAAATATATTTAACAGGTTTATTCCAATGTCAGGATTACAGCATAGAGTCAAGCTGACTCATAACAGACATACCCTACAGGCTAAGCTTCATATCTACTTATTACTATAACCTCTTCTGATGCAACTCAGTCTTCAACTGGTAAACTTTTGCCAGCTATGGTTATAGCTGTTTGGGGCCATAAGGTAGATGAGCCATATTTTCTCTCTTTGGTTAGTTTTTTCTTGGTCTAAGTCTATCTGGTTAGACATTAAACTTACCTGAAGGCAAGGCCAGTTATTTCTTCTATGTATAATATCACAGACTTAGAGCTGGAAGGATGAAGGATGAAGATTTGCTCTTATCTGTCCAGTCATCACACATTACTGAGCATGAAATCAATGACCAGGGAATAACTTGCCCAAGGTCACATAGGTAGTAATTTGACTAAGGCAGATTCAAACTCAGGTCATATGACTTCAGATCTGGCACTATTTTGTACCACTCTACTTCCAATGTATAGGTCTTTTAAAGACTGGACAATAGGGAGTCAGAATGAAGAAGGCAGTCAGGAAACTGGGCTTCATGTCAACTCCCTTGTTTTTATATCTCATATCCTCAGAGTAAAAGTCCAAAAGAGTTGGAATCAGAGATGTATTAGAACACTATCACCTTACAACCACTTGTGGAATTCATTTCAAGGATCTTGGCATTTGTTTTTAAGTGTAAGGCAGGAAATCGGGACACTAAAAGATATAAAATAATATATTCTGTCCTTTGAGACCAGTATGAAGGAACTGGAGATGTTTAGCCTGGAGAAAAAAAGACTCAAAGAAGATAATAGCTGCCTTCAAACACTTGAAAGGTTGTCCTATGGAAGAGGGATTAGACAGAGGATATTAGACAGCCAATCTGGGAGCTGTGGGAAGAAACTGCAAACAGGCAAATTTAGTATCAATGTGTTGATGATTGGGAGTGGGAGGAGGAGAGAGAGAACAACCAACAAACTTCCTCACAATTAAAGTTATCCATAAGTGGGATGTGCTACTTTAAGAATTGGCGGGATCCTCCTTATTGGAGACCTTTGAGTAGAGGATACACATGAACACATACACAAATGCACACACATAATATTTTATCTGATATACTAGAACTAGACATTGCTTTCAGGTGTAGGTTGGATCTGATTGCCATGGTCCCTTCTAACTTGCAGATTTTATGATTTTGCATCAGATACTGAATCAATTTGCAGAAAACCTATTAATGTTCCAGTTAATTGCTCCAATATTGTTGGGTTACTCCAGTACGGAATTGGATATTTTTTCCCTTGGAAACAAGAGAAAATTCTTGCATTAAAGGAGATGATTGACTGGGTCTACTTGAAATATTCTTTCACATAGGGTTTCACATAGATTAATACTTGGAATTATTCTGATTAATTATTTTTACTAATGATTTTGTTTAGGATGGAAATGACAGTTATAAAATATGAAGTTGATATAGGATATAGGGTGATGCAAGCTGCGCAGGATAGCTAAGGCATTGGAAGACACATTCAGAAACCCCATGGAATATCTTGTTGGTAAGAACAATGAGCTTCTTGACAATATTTAATATTCATAAATGTAAATTCCTTCACGTGGGTTAAAACAGTCTGTGAAATTAGGAATCAGAGAAAAATAACTAGATAGCCACACTTTTTTAAAACAGATCTACTATTGATAGAATTGTGTGAGACATCAGCAAAAAAGCTACTATAAACTCAAGGCTATATTGGATGTATACCATGCACAATTAAGGAGCAGAGAGTTTCACTGGGCTATTTCATAAGGCCATGACCACATTTCATTTAGAGTACTGTATTTAGCTCTTTGCATGACATTTAAGAAGGATGTTAATAAGTTGGCTTAGGAGCAGAAAGAAATAGTCAGGATTGACCTTGTATGCCATGCAATATAAGGATTTCTTGTAGGAAATAGCCTAAAATATGCCTCAATAAAGAATAATAATCATCAAATATTTGAAAACTTTTTATGTAGTAAAAGAATTAACTTTTCATGTTTTAGAAGAATTAATTTTATTCTTCAAAAATAATAAATTTTATTCTTCTTGGCCTTTGGGGATTCAGTATGTGATTTCAAGTTATACCTTAATACATATACAAATACCTTAAGATCAACAGTTACTGAAGTATGGTTCAAGGATCTCTAGGGAGCTCCAAGTACCTTTTGGGGGATCCATAAGGTCCAAATTATTTTTATAACAATATTAATGTACTTTAATATATAGTAAATATGAATAGATATGACCTACATTAAAAAGTATTGGCGTGTCCTCAATAATTTTAAGAGACGGGCGGAGCCAAGATGGCGGTAGAAGCAGCAAGGTCTGGCAGTTCCCACACCGCCACCCTAAACACCCATAAAATACGAGCCCAGACAAAGTCTAGGAATGTCCAGGACTCTCAGACTCACAAAAATCCAGAGAACACAGCTCTCGCTGAAGGCAGCTCGGCAGCAGGGGCTCAGCATGGCTGCGGGAGCAGAGGCTGGACCAGCCGGAAGCCGAGACCGTGGCCAGGCCTGGGAGGTGGGAAGGAGCTGAGCCGAGCCGGCAGCCAGCCTGCAGTGGTTCTACAGCCTCCAGCACCCCCACATCTGCCAAGGCGTGAAGAGCAGGACAGAGAGGCGCAGCTCACACTGCAACGGAGCAGAGACCCAGCCAGCCCAAAACCCTGTGGCCAGGCAAGGCCCCAGGGTGGCCAGGAGAAGCAGCGGAGCCTCCCAAGCATGAGTCTACTTCAAAGAAAATCTAAAGCACCGGCCTGAGGGGAGCTTCGGTCAGAGAGACGGTTAGTGAAAGCTGAAACTTTGAAACTTAATTGGGGTTCGTCCATTCTACCCCTGGGGCAAGGAAGCAGTGGGGGAGGGGAACTACTGGAACCAGCAGCAGTGGCCCCCACCAGGCTGCTTCAGAGCCCCTGGCCTGCGGACTCTGCAGGGGGGCTGAATCGATTTATCGGGTCTAAGTGCTCTTGTGTTGAGTGGCCTGGATCCAGATCGTGGTCTTGGGTGGT
>CM053594.1:147916826-147933314 GCA_028646575.1 Pseudocheirus occidentalis
TGCTTTAGATTTTCTTTGAAGTAGACTCACATGTGGCTTGGGAGGCCGCCTGGCCGCAGCTGCGGTTTTGGGCTGGCCATTCTCTGCTCTGCTGCCATGCGAGCTGCCCCTCTCCCATCCCGTTCCTCATGCCTTGGCAGATGTGGAGGTGCTGGAGGCTGTAGAACCGCTGCTGACTGGCTGCAGCGCTGCTTGGCTCAGCTCAACCCAGCTCCTTCCCACCTTCCCAGGCCTGGGCCTGGTCTCGGCTTTAGGCTGTTTCAGTCTCCACTCCCGGCCGCTGCGATGAGCTCCTGCTGCTGAGCTGCCTTCAGCAAGAGATGGGTTCTCTGTATTTTTGTGAGTCTGATACTCCTAGACTTTATCTGGGCTCATAATTTAATGGGTTTAGGGTGGTGGTGTGGGAGCTGCAGGACCTTGCTGCTTCAAAGCTGCCATCTTGGCTTTGCCCCCAAGTGATTAAAACACTTGACCACTGCTAGGCATATATGCTAAGGAAGCCATTAACTAAAATAAAGGCTTCATATATTACAAAATATTTATAATAGAACTAGAAGCAAAGAACTGAAAACTAGATGGCCATCAATTAAAAGGTATTTTTTTAATTGTGGAATGGAATCATATGGAATATTAATGTGCTGAAACAATGAACACAAAAAACCTGAAAAACCCGGAAAGGCTGACATGAACTTACATGAGGCAAGCTGAAGTAATCACAGCTAGGAAAACAATTTGTGCAGTAACTAAAACAATGTAAAATGAAAGAATAATAAGCACAAAACAGAGAACTGAATGTTACAAAAGCAGGAAGAACAGAATTGACTCCAAAGAAGATATACGGGAAGACACTTTCCCACATTTGTTTGCCGATGTGCGGGGCAAGGTCCATGGGTGTGGAACATTTATACATGCATATGTGTGTGTACGTGTGTGTGTGTATATATGTATGCATGTATACATATATATCAGATTTTTTATGTGTTTATCAGTTTTACTAATCTTTTTTCTCTTCTTTCTCTTAAAAATTCTTTGTTATAAGGGATGACTATCTGGGAGGAGAAGAAAGGAAAGAATGCAAGAGAAAATCTAGATGATGTAAAAACAAATGATACCTCAAAATATCTATTTTTATATGAAAGATGAAGATTTGCTTTCCTTGTAAGTTTTAGGTAAGTAATAACAGAGTTTTGTAATTTCCTAAAAGATGTCTAGTCCACTCTTCTATTTTTGAATTCTGAGTCTAGCTCTATTAACTATGCCAGAGAAAGATATTGAGATAACCTTTATAGGAGGCCAATTCAAATACATATTGAAAACTAGGAAGTAAGCAGTATATAGCCACTTGTTTTTTTCCTGGATGGATGGATAGGCCAAACTCCTTTAAGTAATGATAGATATTCTTCAATAGACTAGGCCAGGTGTGAGGAACTTGCAGTCTCAAGGTCACACGAGGCCTTTTAGGTCCTTTTATTAAGGACATTTGACCTGTGACGTTTGTTTTTTTTTGTTTTGTTTTGTTTTGTTTTTGTTTTTTTGCTTTTTTTTTTTTGGAGGGCAGTTGGGGTTAAGTGACTTGCCCAAGGTCACACGGCTAGTTTTTTGTATTAAGTGTCTGAGGCCAGATTTGAACTCCGGTACTCCTGACTCTAGGGCCGGTGCTCTATTCACTGCGCCACCTAGCCGCCCCATCCTGTGACATTTGGATTCAGTCAAAGAGCTCTTGAGAACCTAGAAGGGCACATGTGGACTCCAGGCAAAAGCTTCCCCTACCCTGGACTAAGCAGTGTCTTGAGTTTGGGTCAATCAATATAATATCATCCAGAAATGGCAATACCAGGAGGATCTCCCCAACCACAGGGAATTCTTAAAGATGGACTCTGTTCTGTTTCTTCTCCACCACAATGGAGAATGCTTCTGATGAATATACAGTTCCCTGGTTTATGCCTTGCTTGTTGTTTCAGAAAGTCATTGATAGGTTTGTCTTCAATGGATGGATGTTATTTTGCAAAAATCTACTTGTACCTGTGTGTCTCGTTATCTGTGTGAGAGGATAAGTATTTATGTGTAGACTCTGATCATTCTGGAATATCTCTTTCTTGTATCTGTCTCTTTCTATGTCTTTTGTGACTCTATCTCTTCCATTTCTACCTTTCCCAACTCCCATTTTTATTTACTTTTCTTTCACCGCTTCCTTTGTTTGCCTTCTCTCACTACCACCCATAGTAAACAAATTATGGGTTCCATCAATTTAAAATGTATTTTTTATATTTTTGAATTTTTACGTACTCTTTTCTAATATTTTAAGGTGGAATAGAAGAACGGTTGATTTTTTTTTCTTTCTTGGGTGAGTGGCTTTCAAAAGGGGAAATGAGAGAAAAAAAAGAAGAGGTTTACCATATTCCCCAAGCCCCAGTCAGTCAGTGAGATAATATAAAGTCAAATTCAATTCAGTTCCAGGGTCAGGGACAGGAAGGAGGAAGATTGAAGGGGTGAGGGGAAAAAAGAAAAGCAAAGATATAAAGCAGGATAAACTATTCAATGGTAAAAAGAAGGGATTAACTGGTTTAATGGCATTCAATGCATTTTCAATTTATCTTCAAACATATACTGTCTATACCAAACAAACTTGAGACTTAAAGTTACCTTCAGGATCTAATTCTTCAAACAGAGGCTCATTGTAGTTTTGCCTGAATTTATTTTGGGCACATCAGGAGGATTTACTAATACTTACTTAGGCATCTAGGTTTCACAGTGAATAGAGAGAACCAGGCTCAAATATAGCCTCAGATATATACTAGGTGTGTGGCCCCAGTCAAGTCACCTAACCTCTGTTTGCCTCAGTTTGCTCAATTATCAAACAGGGATAAGCACAGCACACAACTCCTCAGGTTATTGTAAGGCTCAGGCAACACAATATTTGTACAGTGATTAGTACAGTATCCAGCACATAGTAGACTCTGTGTAAATGCTTACTCCCTTCCCTTCCTTCTTCTAATGCACGTGTGACAAGTTTTAATACAGGGACTAGGGACTGTTTTGTACATACGACATAACTTTTACATATCAAAATGAGGCCACATACTCCAAAGCCCTCATAATACCAATAAGCATCTCTTGATAAATTTCATATTTTATATAATAATAATATACATTTACACAATGTATTAACAATCAAAAAGCACTTTCCCACTTCCTTTGATCTTTATGATACTTTTGTGAGGTAGATATGGCAGATTTAATTCCTAATTTCCCGATAAAGAAACAAAAATTCAAAGAGCTTTACTGACTAGCTTGAGGTCCTCAGCAAGTAAATTTAAATTGGGAAGTTAAGATGTGAATGGAGGTCTTTTGAAAAGGCATTATTAGGGGCGGCTAGGTGGCACAGTGAATAGAGCACCGGCCCTGGAGTCAGGAGGACCTGAGTTCAAATCTGGCCTCAGACACTTAACACAAAATCTAGCCATGTGACCTTGGGCAAGTTACTTAACCCCAACTGCCCTCCAAAAAGCAAAACAAACAAAAAAAAACAACAAAAAAAAAGAAGTAAAGGCATTATTAGTATTTTGTTTCATGGGCTGAATTTGGTGCTTCATTGTTCTTAGGTACCTAAAAGCCACTGTGTGAACCCTTCCAATTTGAATTAATTTCAAATTAATGCTTATTTTGACATTTTATATTCTTAAAGAGTTGCTCCTAACTCTTTCATGGCTCTCCTCCCACTTGTCTGACCACTCCTCAGTCTTTGCTGGATCATTAGCCAGGTCATACCCAGTAGCCCCAGTAAGCCAGAATATTTTCCTAAGGTTCCATTATGGTTTTCTTCTCTTCTCACTATATACTATCTCATTATATACTATCTCTCTTGGCAATCTCATAATCGTGTTACATAATTGATTAATTTATCCATCCCTAATCTCTTTCCTGTATCTCTAACTGCCTTGCAGACATCTCTAACTGCATTTCCTGTAGATATCTTAAACTTCACATGTCCAGAACATAACTCCTTGTTGTTACCCCCAAACCCTCCCAATCTTCCAAATTTTTCTACAATTATTGAAGATATCACAGTACTTCCAGTCACCTAGGTTTTCAACTTAGGTGTTTTCCTTAACTCTTCATCCACACTCATGCCACATATCCAATCTATAGAAGTATTATCCTTTTTCTCTACCCTCAGTGGTTAGCACCGCCTTTTCTTTCTCTTTTTCTTCTCATTTTTATAATAGCTTATTATTTTTATTTTTCAAGTAAAAAGGATTTTTATATTAATCTGTCCATCTACCTCCCATCTTGAGCAAATTTTAAAGATAAAACAAATTGCCCAACATATGTATGTGTACATATATACATATGTGTGTACTTAATCCCCCAAAACAAATCCCTGCATTAACAAGGTCCAAAAATGCATGTCTCTACACTCTAAGTTCCCCACCTTTCTTTCAGGACTTCAGTGTGGCTCACTTTGTCTTCATTCTTTTTTACTCATAGATTATCATTGTATTAGTCAGATTTCTAAAGTCTTTCAAAGTTGTTTTTTTTCTATAATGTTATCATTGCACAAATTTTTCTCCTAGTTCTGTTCACTTGCTTCTGCATCATTTCATAAATGTCTTCCCAGTTGCCAACAAAATTGTCTGTTTCATCATGTCTCCTAATAAAAGAATTTTCTATCATGTTTATGCAGCACACCTTATTTGGCCTTTCTTCAACAGGAGGATATACTCTTAGTTTCCAATTATTTGGCTATCACCATTAAAGGCTCCTATGAATACTTTTATGCATAAAGGGTTTTCTATAAGGCTTAATATACTTTTAAGCTACTAAAATTATAAAAATATATTTATTAAATATAGTTTATGAAAATATACTACATATTAATAACATATTAATGAAATAATGTGTTTAATAAATTCATTTAATATATTCAATATTGCAGGGTTTTTACAACTTAAAACTGCATCAAGACTTTTGGGACACTTTGTATAGATAGATCATTTTCTTCTTACGTTAATTTCTTTGGGAGTATGGGACTAATAGAGTTGCAGCTGGATCAAAGGGTATGTGCACTATGGTAACTTTCTAGGCATAATCTATTGTTTTCCAAAACAAGTCCACTAATTCATAGTTCCGCCAATAGTTCATTATTACACCTCTCCAAAATTGTCGTTTTCCTCTTTTCTCATTCCTGCCAATATAATAGGCATAATATAGAATCTATAAAATATTTACATTTTATGCAATCAAAATTGTTCATCTTATCTTGTGTAATCCTCTCTATCCCTTGTATAGTCATGAACTTTTCCCCATCCATAGATCTGAAAGGTAAGATTTTTTTTTCTTTACTCCTCTAATTTGTTATTATGGGACCTTTTATATTTGTTGCTTTTCACCTTTGCAATATGTCTCACATAAAAGTTACTTCTGTCTTCTGACAGGCTTGTCATCTTCTTTCAGGCCTTTATCACCTAACACTTAGTCTCTTGCAACAGCTTAATCGTTGGTCTCTTGGATGAGAGATGCTCAGGATGCTCCCCATTCTAATCTATCTTCCAAAAAGCGGGTCTGATCATGTCACTGCCCTACTCAATAACTCCAGTTATTTCCTAGTACCTGTAATAACAAATGTAAAATATTCTGTTTGCCTTTCAAAGTTCTTTGTAACCTGACTTCTTCCTATTTTTCTGTTCTTACATTTTATTTCTTTCCACATACCCTACAATTGAGAGAACCTCCTCTTTTTGCTGTTTCTCACACATGATGATACATCTCCTACACTGCGCCTTTTTACTAGTCATCATACCTAGAATAGCCTAGTTCCTTATCCCTACCTTCTACTTTCACTGGCTTCCTTCAAGCCTCGGGAAAAAAAACTACTTTAGGCTCAAAAAAAAGATTAATAATGTAAAATCAACAATCAAATACCAAACACCTACAATGTGTAGAGCACATCTACAGGATTCCATGGGAGACAGTGTAAAATATGGATCCTATCCTCAGGGAGCTTACAATTTAGTACATTCCTGTTAGCAAGAGAGTTTTGAATGCTGGGAAATAATATATACATATATACATATCTATATGCATGTATGTATTATGTGTGTGCATACACACACACACACATATATATATATATACATACATAGATATATACACAAGCATGCATGTATTTAGCAGTCAATTAAAGTTGATAGTCTAAGCCATGGCGAGAAATGGAGCTATCAAGAGAGAAAATGGAGGAAAACAGATGAGAGGAGGAAAGGAGAGAAGAGTGGGGAGGGGTAAGAGGGGAAGAGAAAAAAGAGAAAGAGAAGAGAGGAAAGGGGAGGGGAAGGAAAGTTTTCTGGGAAGGACCAGAGAAAGAAAGAGAGTTATTTATTTATACTTCTCATATGGCATTTAATATGTTATTTTTTTGTTGTTTGATATCTTTTTAAAATGTATTTACTACCCCCCCCAACTTATAAGTAATAACTCACACATACAGAATTCTATACTTTGTATCAATCTTTCTCACAGGTTTAGGATGGCTAAAGTGACTTACCCAAGTTTACATGGTTAGTAATTGGTAGAGTCAGCAACTGAACTCAGGTCTTCTGACACCAAGGCCAGTGTTCTCTACATTATCCAGATGCCCCTGGAGTCAGAAGTACATAAAATTATGCAAGTTACAAAGAAGAAAATGTGAGCTGGATGAAAGAAGATTGATATTTACTGGTTAACTGAATTTGAGGAGTGCATCAATTAGGGACTCATGAGAAATCTCAGCACCTAGGGTTATCTTTATGTCTCTAAGGGGAAAAGTCATTAGCTACCTTCTGGGGTAGGTGTTTATGGAAATTAGAGAAAGAAGAGAGGACAACATAGGTATTAATGATTTTTTTGTCTTCTGAATCAGATAGATGTCATAACCACCTAATTATAAGCATTGTAAAATGGAAAGAACACTAGACATGAAATCAGTTCTTCATTCTACTAAATGACTAATCTCATACAAGTTAATGAGCTTCCATAAGATTTAGTTTTCTCAATCATTCAATCGATAATTATTAAGCTCTTACTATGTGCCAAGCATTGTGATAAATTCTGGGTACAATAAAAGGCAAAAATAGTCCCCTCCTTCATTGAAATCTAATGAGGAAGGGCGACTAGGTGGTGCAGTGAGTAGAGCACCGGCCCTGGAGTCAGGAGGACCTGAGTTCAAATCCGGTCTCAGACACTTGACACCCTGACTAGCCATGTGACTTTGGGCAAGTCGCTTAACCCCAGCTGCCCTCCAAAAAGCAAAAACAACAACAACAACAACAAAAGAAATCTAATGAGGAAGATAACATGTACCTTAAGAGATTGATACTGAGGAGGAGATGAAAGGTAAACATGGAAAGTAAAACCATAACAGCTCAGGAAATTAGCAACAGCATCCTTCAGAGGAGGAGGACATTTGTGCTGTCTTTTTAAAATATCGCTTAATTATTTTCTGAATTTAAAAAATAAAACAAGCATTTCCATAATATTGTAGAATGAAAAAAAGATGACTTCACTAAACTGCAAATCTACTATGTACAACTGACTATTCCTTTTAAATATATAATCAAATTATTGTGTAACTTTTTCCTCATTTTTTTTCTCTCTCTTCCCCCCCCCCATCCTAGAGATGGCTACCATTAGACACAAGATAGGGTCAAAATAGATGCATGACCTAGATGTAAAGATATTACAAAAAAAATTGAAGAATATGTGTTGTCTTGAAAGAAGACAAAGATTCTGTGGGGTAGAGGTGAAGAAAGAGAACATTTCAAACATGGGGGATAATATTACAAAGACACAAATAGCAAAAATGAATTTTCCAAGTCAAGGAAAGCAAGTGGGTTGGTATAACCAGCTCATAGAGTACATGTAGGAGGTTCAAGTATAAAATGGTAATAACAATAGTTATACTGCCTTCTTCAGAGGGTTACTGTGAAGAATGAGCTTTGTAAAACTTAAAGGACTGATGTGAGCTGGGATTATTGGTCATTGCTATTGCATGGCTTATATAAATTTCACTCACTAAGAACAGATTTTCTGTGTCTACCTCAAACAAACTGTAAAGAAAGGAGAAGTATGGCCCTGAGAGAGATCATAACCATACAGTTTGTAGGGTGATGTAGTGGAAAGAGCATTGAACTTATAATCAAGAGGGTTTGGCTAAAGTCCCAGGTCTGACACTTATTTTATGGGTTTCGTGGAAAGGCTAAAAATAATAGTAATCTCTCCCTGAGAATGCCGCACCCATTCCTAGGACTCTGTGCATAAGCCTGGACTGAGGGACAATGAAGCTGTATGGAACAAGAGATTGTTCAAATATGCACACACACACACACACACACACACACACACACACACACAAAGACTGGGTTCAAACTCCCTTCACCAACTATGTACTATATATCTATAGCTCACTTTTTTCTCCCTGAAAACAAAGACTATCTTATACATGTTTAGTGGAAAGATGGACATTTATTTGTCAATAGTAATGTGCAGATAAGCTAGAAAGAGGATAACAAAGAGAAGGTTTGGATGTGGATCAGGTGTTCTGGGCTGATGAGAGCCAAGGAAAGGGAGATGTGAAAGAAAGATGCAAAAGTAATAAAAATGTGAAGGGAGAGAGGTAGCTATACTTAAAAATAGAGTGAACTCCAGAAAGTCAGAGGTGGGATGGGTGAGGACATAGGAGAGAGCAGTTTGGGGGAGGGGCTATACAGTGGGATCGCTGTTTTGGGTTGGTGGGTAGGGGAAAGATGGGTAGAAAATTTGTAACTCAAAATCTCTTGGAAATTAATGATGTAAACTGAAAATAAAGATTAAATTTCATTTTAAAAAATGTAAAAGGGCAAAAAAAATAAAAAAGAATAGAGTGAATTCATGAGGAAGAGAAGCTCAATAAAATGAATGGAAGCCTTGGCCAAGGCTGAACACCAAGAAAGAGGACTAATTCAGCAACTCCTGGACATGGATACTAGGAGACAGAAAAATGACTCCCAAGTGTCAGGAATTGCCTGGGAGAGCAGGATAGAAAGCCAGAAAACACTGTAAATAAGGCAGTATATATAAAACAAGAGGCTTAAGAACAAGAGGCTTAGCAAGATAGTCTATAAGTCTGAGACAAACCTGAGTAATATTAAATAAGAAGAAAGAAAATAGATTTCTATGCAGGTAAATTGGTCTGGTAGGTAGCTAGGTGGTGCAGTGGACAGAGTGCTAAGCTTGGAGGCAAGAAGACTCCTCATGAATTTAAATCCAGCCTCAAGCAATGTCTGTGTGACCTTGGGAAAGTCACTCAACTTTGTTTTCCCCGAGTTCCTCATTTGCAAAATGAACTGGACAAGAAAATGGCAAACCACTAAAGTATCTTTGCCAAGAAAACTCCAAATGGGGGTGAAGAAGTGTTGGACTAGACTGAAAAATGACTCAACAACAAAAACTGGTCTGGTAGAAAATGAACTTCATTTGGAGTCTAAATAGTTCAGTTCAAACCCTAGTCAGTTCAAACCCTGGTCTGCAAATTTCTAAATGGGTAATGATCAGGAATGTCATTTGGACTTTCTGTTCCTCAGTTTCTTCATCTGTAAAATGGATCTCTTATCCTTTTTTCCTATTCTTTTTATGAGACTCCAAATAGACAATGTATGTAATAACATTTTTAAACTACAAAACTCTCTCTCTCTCTCTCTCTCTCTCTTCCTCTCTCTTTCACTTTCTCTCTTTCTCTTTCTCTCTCACATTCTCACACACACACACTCACACACACATATATTTCTGTTTTATACTTAAATGTTTCTCTTGGTTTCCACATTTTAATTTCATGTCAGTTGTTATTTGTTAGTTAAAGTAGACTCTGTATTTCTTCCATTTTACTTAAAGTGTATTTACTAGTATCTAGTTGGCACTTATGGAATAATTAGTTAGAAATAAGACCACACCTGTGATTTCATGGAGGGGAAGAGTAAAGGATAAGAGTCAGACACACTAGTCCATTAGTGATATGCCGTGCCTCTAACGTAACTTCTAGTTCTAAAAGACTGTGATCTTCTTATTAAAGATAAAATAAATAATCAAACAATGAATAAATAAACAGACACATGGATAGACAAATGGATAAAGAAATAAATTAATAAAGTAATAAATATGAATGAATGAATGAATAAATGGTGATCAGACATCTATATTACCCATAGGATCAGAGTCAATAACACTGGGAAAAGACAGAGTCCTTGAATGGGTTCCAACTAAGAACATTGCCAGCTATAAGAACAATGTACTAAGATAACAATCTGCTGTATAAACAGGGGAGCTGCTTCCAGAAACAAGGCTGTTGGGTCCAAACTATGCATAAGAGCCATTGTTTTGCCATTTGCAGTGATTAGAGCAGCTCAACCATTCAGGACTGAATTGATAGCTCACCAACTGATTTGCAAATTGTTTTGATTCTACTTCAACATTTTTTATGCCTCAGTTTCTTTACCTCTAAAATGGAGAATTTACTACCTTATTTACAGAGTTTGCCAGGCATTAATGTATTTTAGTGTATATAGAAAGAAAACATGTTGCAGAAGGACAAAGCTAATAGAACATAAAAAATTAATAAAAATGTTTATGTAATAGCACATAGACATTTTATTAATACATAGATCAATGTGCAAGGAAAGTAAAAGTAAAATATCTTATCCATATTTTAATCTAGTTTGCCTTTCTAAAATAAGAACTGACACAAGTGACAATGTAATTTGGAAGGGAAAATCCATGGAATAAAACTAAGGTACGTGTAGAATATACGGGACATAAAAATTTTATGTATTTTGGTCATGTTGATTAAGTTGTTTCAGTCATGTCTGTCTGACTCTTCCTGATGCTTTTTGGGGTTTTACTGGCAAAGATACTAGAATGATTTGCCATTTCCTCCTCCAACTCATTTCACAGATGAGGAACTGAAGCTAAAAAAAGGTTGAGTGACTAACCCAGAGTGACATATAACTATCTATAATAATATATTAATATTTAATGTTTTATTTGAATTATTAATTAACATATTCTATATTAACCACAATATTATATGTTGGTATATATTAAATATGTTAACATGTATCATATTATATATTATCTTATATAATTATTACTATAAAGTATTTAAGTGTATATATAATCAACAACATTTATTAAGTACCTAGTATGTGTCAGGCACTATGTAAAGCACTGGGGATACAAAAAGAGGCACAAGATAGTCCCTGTCCTCAAGGAGTTTACACTCTAATGTACACATACATACATAGTATATATTGCATGAAAGTGTGTGTGTGTGTGTGTGTGTGTGTGTATCACAGACAGCCTCAGTGAGGAAATTCTTGATATTTATGCATGTGTTCTGTGTATATGTGTATGTATACATATATAGACATATATACACTTGCATGTATTTATATGATCTGTATTTTTATGGAGACACATATACACAATCTTGCTTTAAAAGGTTGTCTCTATAAGCAGTGGGTTTAGACTCAGACAACTTGGGTTGGTGTCTTCGGCTAACACTTGGTTATGTGATCTTGGGCATGGATTTTCCTCATTTTAAAATACCTGCACTATCTATTTCCCATCTTATTTATGAAAGAAGTACTTTTAAACTATAAAATGCTATGTAAATACAAGTCATTATTACTACAATTATATCTGCATGCTTTTTGGCAAGATAATTGACTCAAACATGAGAAACTTTTTCAGGTTCTTTTTCTTATGTATTTATAAAGAGAAATTACATAGACTTGAACCATTTTTAGCTAATCTAACCATCTACACATTTGAATTATTTTGAATATAATATACAATCAATATTTTACATGACTGAAATCAGCTAAAATATTTATTACTTTCTATCCATTAGAGTAATTCAAAGGTAGTGGGACATAGGTCCTTCCCTAACAATAGAGAGCTTCAACCCAAGCTAGATGACCCTTTGATGACCTCACAGAGGGATTCTTGTTTAGGTATAGATTGGAATAGATAGAATGCTCTCTTTGTCCCTTGGAAACTCTCAGAGACCTTGGTTCAGCTCTAGCACCACATAGAGTTAAAATGACCTTGGGTTTTCAAAAGCTAGATATATGAACTGAGCACAGGTTTTGGTACGTTGGCACCCCACTAAGGGGTAAAAGCTTTAAGTCTAAGCCCTGAGTGTTACTGTGCTTCCATCACCAACTGAGTTAAGAGGTGCTTACTCCTAGAAGGCCACCTGCCTCCTGTCATGGTGCTTCTAGCAAAAGTGACTCAAATTAGCCATCTACCAAGGTGTGAAAGGACTGAAATCTGTGTCAGGGGAAGGAGTACTCACACTAAGGAAATCACGGATCCTTGAAGTATATATAGAGGCACAGGACATATGAATTATTGAAGATTTTCTAGTTTAAGCATTCTGTATATAGGAGCACATGGAGATTTTTATTTTGGCTTGTTTCTTCAATTCAGACATCCCCTTTTCTTATTACTAAAATAATTTGCCATCCTTAACTGACCCAGGAGAGTAATTCAATTTAAATAAAAGATATACAATTAATTATCAGTCTTCCAAGAGTTCATTTTATGGAGTTTTCATACCATGAAGTTTTTCCATCTTCCAGGCCCTCATTTTTTCCCATGTAGTTTACTCTTCCTTTTGTTCAGACCTTTTCTTCCTGAGCCTCGCATGGGCCAAGGACTGACTTCAACAGCTAATCTGACTCTCTCCATTGGAAACACAGAATTGGTTTGAAATATAGCAAAGGCAATGACCAGTGTGATGTCATTCTGAGGGAGACAGTATCACAACAGTGTGGTTAAAACCTGATCTTAAATAATTGCCTTGCTGGAGTCACCTGAGCAGAGTCTTGGGAATGAGACCTTAAGCTATTTCCAGAAAGTAAAGCAAAGTACTTCCTAGCAGACTGCCAAGTTTCCCATTTTTATTCTTTAAAATAGCTTCCTGTAGCATGAGTATTCTCCATCCAGATTAAAGCCCTTAACTTGAACAGAAACACGGGACTGCATGATTTTAGTGTTCTAGTTAGTACTTAACATAGAGCTAAACATATATGTGTGTATATGTGTATATATACATATGCATATATTATATGTGTATATGTGTATGCATGTATTCCATATACATGTATGTGTACATACATGTGTATGTATACATATACATTCTCAAAGAGGACCAAAATGACATGATTACATTAGAGTCAAGTTAAAATACATGTAACTGTGATTATCAGACCAAAAAGAGCTCAGAATGCTCTACCACAGGTTGGGTACAGATAGAACATGTGAACATTTGGAGTGAATTCTCTAAATTTTCCCAGCTTGCCTTTCTTTCGAGCTATGTCATTCCTGCTTTGCTGACAGAGTACAGCACCTTCTCTGATATGGGGGATGCGATGCTGAGTGGCTTTGTGACCATTGTCTCCCATGTCACACAATCAAATCCAAAGTTCTTAAGAGAGACTTTGAGAGTGTCCTTGTATCACTTTTTCTGACCACCATGTGAGCACTTGGCCTATGTGAGTTCTCTATAAAATAGTCTTTTAGGCAAGCATTCATTTGGCATTAAACAATGTAGGCACCCCACCAGAGTTGTGCTCTCTGCAGTAGAGTTTGAATGCTGTATACTTATATATATGTATAGAAAAAAAGGAAAGGGGGATGCTAAGTGATGCAGTGAATAGAGCACCAGCCCTGGAGTCAGGTGGACTTGAGTTCAAATCTGGCCTCAGACACTTAACACCTAACACATTTGACACAGATATATATGTGAAACCATGCAAACATACTCCCATGTATCAGTTCTTTCTCTGGAGAAGGATAGCATCTTCCACAGTGGTTCTCAACCTTCCTAATGCCGCAACACTTTAATATAGTTCCTCATGTTGTCGTGACCCCCAACTATAAAAATATTTTCATTGCTACTTCATAAGTATTATTTTGCTACTCTTATGAATGTATCTGATATGCAGGATGTATTTTCATTTTTCAAATTGAACATAATCCACAGGTTGAGAACCGCTGCAAGAGTCTGTAAGTTCTTTGTAGTTGTTTTAAATATTCATGCTATTCAGAACAGTTTAGTCATTCAAAGTATTGAAACAATATTGCTCTTCCTGTATACAATGTTCTCTTGGTTCTACACATTTCGTTCTTCTATTTCATGCAAGTCTTTTCCATGGTTTCCTCATATCAATCTTATCATTATTTCTTATAACACAGTATATTCCATCACAATCATATTCCACAACTTGTTTAAGCATTCCCCAATTGATGTGCATCCCTTCAATTTCCAGTTCTTTATCATCAAAAAGAGAGATGCGATAAATATTTTGTAACATATAGGTTATTTTCCTTTTCCCTTGATCGTCTTGAGAAATAGACCTAAAAGTGGTATTCTTAGGGCAAAAGGATAAACAATTTTATAAATCTTTCAGGCATAATTGCAGATTGTTCTCCATAAGGGTTGGATCAGTTCACAGTTCTGCCAACTGTATATTAATGTCCCAGTTTTTCCATATCCCTTCCAACATTCCTCATTTTGCCCTTCTATGGTTTTAGTCAGTCTGATAGGTCAGAGGTGATATCTCAAAGTCATTTTAACTTGCATTTTGATAATAATAATGATTTACACCATTTTTTCATGTGACTACATATAGTTTTGATATCTTCTTCCCCAAAATGCTTATTCACATCTTTATTTATCAATTGGGGGATGATGCAGTCTTATAAATTTGAAAGAGTTCTTTATATATTTGAGATATAAGATTTTTTTTTAAACTTTCCTTCTCATTTTGGCTACCTTGGTTTTAATTGTATAAAATATCTTTAGTTTAATATAATCAAAAGTATCTATTTTACAATATTCCTTATCTCTTGTTTATCCATAAATCTTACAGGTAATATATTCTATGTTCTTCTAACTTACTTATTATATCTTCCTTTATGTCTAGGCCATGAAGCCATTTTGACTTTATCTTGGTAAATGGTGTTAGAAAACAGTTTATACAAAGTTTCTGCCAGACTGCTTTTGAGTTTTCCCAACAATTTTATCAAATAGTGAATTCTTCTCATAAAAGCTCAAATCTCTACATTTATTAAGCACGAGGTTACCATAATTTAGTACTGTCTATTGTATATCTACTCTGTTACCCTGATTTGCCTTTCTATTTCTTAGCCAGTATCAGATAGTTTTGAATTCCAGCACTGACTTGAATTCAGGCCTCAGACATGTACTGTGCAACCCTGGACAAATCATTTAATCCTGATTGACTCAGTTTCCTCATCTGTAAAATTAACTGGAGAAGGAAATGGCAAACAACTCCAGTATCTCTTTCAAGAAAACCCCAAATGGGGACATAAAGAGTCAGAGATGACTGAAACAACCAGACAAAAAATTAATTTATTTTTTTAATTTAATTTATTTATTTTCTTGTTTATGTCACTCATTTCCACAAGATTCTGAGTTACAAATTTTCTTCCCATCTTCCACCTACCCACCACCTCAAAACAGCAAAACAACCATCTCTCCGTATAGCCTTTCCCCCAATCTGCTCACCCCTCTGCCTTTCCGGTAGGGCAGGATGGGTCTCCCTACCCCAGTGCCTGTATATATTAATTCCCAGTTGCATGCAGTTAATAATAATAATAATAATAATTATTGTATTTATACATACATATATATATATTATATTAACATTTGATGATAGAACTTTAAATTATAGATTCTTTCCCTTCCTCCCTTATAACCCACCCCCACTGGAAAGACAAGGAATTCAATACAGGCTGTACATGTGTACTTACACAGTTTATCTCCACAATGGACATATTGTGAGAGACTGATTATATGTCCCTCCTTTCTATCCCACCCCACCTTGTTCAATTCTCTACCCTGACCCGGTCCCTTTACAGAATTGAGTACTTCCAGCAACCCTCCCCTCCACCCTGCCTTCCCCTCCATCATCCAACCTCTCAACCCCATCCTCCCTACTCTCCTGTTATATTGTCCTAGAACATTATACTCAGTTGTGTTGGGTAGGTGAGTCTTGGTTTTAACCCTAGCTCCCTTGATCTCTGGAATATCATATTCCAAGCCCTTTTATCCCTCAATGTAGAAGCTGCCAGCTCCTGGGTTATCGTAATTGTGTTTCTGCAGTATTCAAATTGCTTCCTCTTGGCAACTTGTAATATTTTCCCCTTGATCTGGAGAAATCTTGAACCTGGCTATAACATTCCTAGGAGATTTCTTTTGGGGATCTTTTTGAAGATGTGATTGGTGAATTCCTTCAAGTTCTATTTTGCTCTCTGATTCTAAAACATCAGGGCAATTTTCTTTGAGGATTTCTTGAAGGATGCTTTCCAAGTTCTTTTTTTGGTCATGGGTTTCAGGTAGCCCAATAATTTTCAAATTGTCTCTCCTGGATCTATTTTCCAGGTCAGTGGTTT
>CM053594.1:147941273-147957422 GCA_028646575.1 Pseudocheirus occidentalis
TCTGGTTCTAAAATATCAGGGCATTTTTCCTTGAGAATTTCTTGAAGGTTGATTTCTAGGCTCTTTTTTTTTGATCATGGCTTTCAGGTAGTCTAATAATTTTTAAATGCTCTCTCTTGGATCTATTTTCCAGGTCAATGGTTTTTCCAATGAGGTATTTCACATTGCTTTCTATTTTTTCATTTGTTTGGATCTGTTTAATAATATCTTTATTTCTCATTAAGTGATTTGCTTCCATTTGCTACAATCTAATTCTGAAGGAATTATTCTTTTCAGTGAGCTTTTGAAATTCTTTTTCCATCTGGAAAATTCAACTTTTTAAGGCATTCTTCTCCTCGTTGGCTCTTTGGCCCTCTTTTGTCATTTGAGTTAGTCTATTTTTTAAGGTGTTATTTTCTTCAGTCAGGTTGTTGACTCTCTTTTCATGATTTTCTTGCATCATTCTCATTTCTCTTCCCAATTTTTCCTCTTCTCTTACTTGATTTTCAAAATCTTTCTTGAGTTCCTCCATGGCTTCTAACCAGTTTATATTCTTCTTGGAAGCCTTTGGTGCAGGAGTTCTGACTGTGTCATCTTCTTCCTGGTCCATGCTTTGATCCTTTTTGCCCCCCCCCCCAAAAGAAATTTGAACTTAGATGGCTGGGCTTACTTTGCTTGCTCATGTTGCCAGTCAATTACTTGACTTTTGAGCTCTTTGACACAGTAGAACTCTGTTTCTAGAGGGGAAAGCTTTGTCCTAAATTACTGGGGTTTTCACAGCTGCCAGAGCTATTAGGAGGGCACCATATCTCCATCCCTCACCTGCTTTAGCTCAGTAGTCATGCACCTCAGTACTACAACTAAAGACCACTATCCAGATCCAATCAAGTTAAGGCAGGTGAGCTTAGCCTCTGAATAGTTGCTTGTCCCCCTATGATCTGTAGCCTGGGAGCTCTGAAGAAGCTACATCGAGGTGGCTTCAGGGCTGCCACTTCTCTGCAGCTTTTTGCTCTGGTGGTGGAGGCCAAACCACACTCCATTTTTCCCAGACGTATCAGGGATCCACTTTGTCTTTGGCATTTATGGGTTGATAGTTCTTGAAACCACCATAGGCACTGGTGATCCACTCTCCTGAATTATGTAGCCATGGCTGGTCTGAGCCACTGTGGGGCTAAAATCATGGGCTCATGTGGTGCTTGGCTTGGCTTCCCAAACTCTGTGATAAACTCTTCCTATTCACCTGACGGGCTGCCTTAAGTGGGGGATTTGTTTCTCTCTGTCACTTTGTGGGTTCTGAAGCTCTAAAATTTGTTTAGAGTCATATTTTATAGCTATTTGAGGTGGTTGGGGGGGGGAGCCATGGGATTTTCCTACTTCTATGATGCCATTTTGACCCCACCACCAGAGCTACCTATTTTTGATGAATCTATGCTTGTTATTTCTCATCACTGCTTTCTTTTCTAGATATTCACCATCCATCTTTTACGTATTTTGTCCAATAATTTTGCCAAGAATTCAATTGAAGTTTATTACCACATTTTTCACACCCTGCTCTCTTCCTTAAAAAAAAAGAAAGGAACACATACTTTCTCTAGTCCTGTAGGAATTTTTTCATATCTATTATCCTTCAAGAATCATTGAAAGTGGCTCAAAATTACATATGCCAGTTTTTTTTTAGTGACTTGAGATATAATTCATCTTGGCCTGATGTGTTGAAAGGCAGAAAGATGATCTCTCAGTATAATCTTAGTTGTTCTTCCTCTCCATTGTTAACCATTTTGGTTTCCAATCTTGCCAGTTTGATGATTATTCTTCTTGGCAAGATAACCAATAAAAATAAAATTTGCATCATTATGTCTTCTCTCTATTGTTCTTTATAATTATTTTATCTATCCAGTGAATCATTCCATTATACTTTGGTCCTCCTACTTTTCCCCAAATAACTAAGGAAAACAGGTAGAAAGAGCATTCCCTTTTCGTTATGCTTAGTATTCTTCAGAAACCTTAACTCATTCTGAGTTTTAGGAATTCTGACTTTATTCTCACATTCTCTTCATTTTCTGACAGTTTTTGTATTCATTATCTCTAACCTGCATATTTCTTCAAAAATCTAAGTTGACCTATGAGTCACCTCTACATCCATAATTTTGTCTCCTAAGACAACTCTCCCCCATCTTTCTTTGCTTCTGAAATTTCCTGTCAGGAATGCATTTCACTATATTAACACAGAAAATACATATGATTATTCTTTTATTGAGCTCTTTCTAATATAGTATCCTTTTCATTGATGCTGTGATCAATCTGTTTAAATGAGTGTTGTCTTAACTAATATATATGGGGTTTTAGGTAAGATAGGACAAAATAAGGGGCTACCTTACCATACAAATTCATGACTTCAGATCCTTTTTGCTGCAACTTTCATTATGAGATTAAAATTTGGCATTTTATCTGTTCTATGATTATAAAATGCTTACCAAGTCTTTCTAATGCTTACTGTGCCAGACACTGGGCCGTTTCCAAAGCAAAAGAGTTAAAAATGTAAATTTCAATTCCATGAAACTTTTGAAAAGAAGTATTGAAATTGGTCACATTTTGCTGAGAGTTCACTAACCATGAGTCTCTATGAAAATTTGACTTTTAAATTTCAGGGGAAGGGCACCATAATGATGAAACATAATTATGTAGCAAAATAAAGATGGTACTAGAAAATATTTAAATGAACTTCTATTTTTCCTCTAATAAAGGTTTCATTATGTAGTTCATGAAAACAAGCCCCCAAATCTGTAATAGTTTTAGAAATAAATTTATAAGGTCACTTAATAGAAGAGAGTGAGTCTGAAAGGAAGTGTGACTTTCTTTCCCCAGCACTGGCACATGAACTACATGTACACAGTTAAGCGATTTTGCTCAGAGAACAATTGGAAAGCAAGGTAGATTGAGATGGATATTAGTAAATAGAACTCTTCATCTTCATTTTCTTCCTCCACCTCTTCTTCTTCCTTCTTTAGTTAATTTTATTTTCTGTTTAAAACTTTCTCCTCTCAACTTTGTGGAGGAGATATTGTGGAGATGGGCTATGTACTTCCTATCCCACCATCTTGACTCTACCCTCACACCAGGAGTTCTGAAAGGGACAGAGTCCATGTCTGACACTGACTGAGAACAGATTGTGGAAACTTCAAAACTACCCCCATTGGGGAGCTAACTCTCCAACGTGGTCCAAGATTTAAGTAGTGAGTCCTTAGCTAGAAAGAATCATTGCCCCAGGGGCAACAGGAAAAGAGAATATAAAATGACAATTGTAAAAGTAGTTTTGTGCTGCTCTGTCAACAGAGGGCCAGAATGAAGAGGGTCAAGTAGCTTCCTACAAGTATCTTGGATCAGAAGACTTTGGATAAAGCTATCTGTTATAGTCATCTCCATAAGAAATAAAGGGGGTTTCAAAAAAAGGCCCATTCTTTCCTCAAATTCCCTGTGTCTGTCCAGTAATAGGCAGTATAATACACGTAGTTTGCTTATTTTAGAGAAATATTCCTGTATCCTGATTTTTGTCTCAAATGTAAAGAGGACAGAGTGTAGCTAGAGATAAATTTAAATGAGGGCAGAGAGTCAAGCCTCTGCCTTAATGTTAAGAATTTTCCTTACTGGAGGCTCTGATCTCTTGGGATTTTTTCCCTAACTTTTCTTTTGATATAAACTCTATAAAATATCATAAAAAAGTATGTTAACCTGGGGTTTGGGGTAGGGAGAAAGTATGTGCACTATATTGGCCTTAGGCTAGAAAGCAAATTAATTGTTGTAATAGGGTGTAACTAATTAAATCTCCAGAGCAAAAAGCTATTGGGACAAGACAGTGGTGACAAGAGAAATTTTTTATACCCTACACCTTGCCCCAGAAAAGAGATAGAAAAGACCAGGGAAAGAATTAGCAGTAGATCTAGCCAACAAAGAGGAAAGAACAGAAACTCCAGGCCCAATCCATTAAAGAGCAGAAAGGATCAAGTAGTGCCCAAACAACCATACCCCTACAAAAATGCCTAAACCCATTCATGTGACCAAAGAAAATAAATGCATTTTGTTGGATAAAGAGCCAAACCTCTGAATAAGAAAGGAAGACTTAGGTTCGGATCCCTTCTCTGACAGGTACCAACTGTCAGACCCTAGGTAAGTCACAACTTCTTATTGTCTCAGGTAAGTTCCTATACTATAAGATTCAGCAGTTCCACATCTGTACAGGTAGGCTCAGACATTTGTGTAACCCTGGGCAAGTCCCTTAACCCTGTTTGTCTCAGTCCCTCATCTGTAAAGTGAACTGGAAAAAGAAATATCAAACTACTTTGGTATCTTTGTCAACAAAACCTGAAATTGGGTCACTAAGAGTCACATATGACTGAAACAACTGAAGAACAACAACCATCCTCTATCTTAATTTTTATGGTGCAGGAAGGTTTAGTTTGTTTAAGTGAAATTCTATTCCTGTTTCACCTTCATCTCCTTTATTCTTTCCTTTGTGTTAAACTACAAGCTATCTATTTTTTTCAATCTCGCTAAGAAAATTGCTATGAAGTTCCCATCCTGTGGACAGAAAACATCTGCTTATATAAAAACTGGGGGAGCAACTGAAATTACATGTGTATGTTGTGGTTGGGGAGTGAGAGTATTTCTGTGGGATTAAAAAATGTTTTTAATGTTTACAATGATAGTGATGAATCTCCAAAATGAGATCACAGAAAACTAGGAATATGATTGTCCATGTATCGATGGAGAAGTTTAATTTTGTGAGTTAACTACACTGTCTCAGAATGGCCCTGAGAGCAAAATATTAGCTGAGTGTGATTTACAGTAGGATCTCTGCCTTTCCTTCTCCATCTCTGTACCTTTCTCTGTCTTTGTCATTGTCTCTTTCTTGAAGCTATTCAATTTTTGTGGAGCCCGATATATTTCCTCTGGGAAAAAGTAAATAAAGCATTTTAGTTCAGTTAAACTGGGGACATGTTGATAAATGGCTAAGGGTGTACAGATTAAGCCAGTCACAGGAAGTCTGTCCTACAAAGGAATAAACTGGAAACTTAGATGATTGAATGGTCACTGGGAAATGAGATGACTGAATGTCATTGGTATCTGTTTTTTTAATAGTTTTTTTTCCAATTACATGTAAAGAAAGTTTTCAACATTCAGTTTTATAAGATTTTAAGTTCCAAATTTTTTCTTCTCCTCTCCCTTGCTCCACCCTTTCCCTATTTTCCCTCCCTCCCCAAGATGGCAAGCAATCTAATATAGGCTATACATGTACAATTATATTAAATACATCTCCGTGCCAGTCATGCTGTGAAAGAAGAATCAGTACAAAAGCCGAAAACCAAGAGAAAGAAAAACAAAACAAAAATGATAAAAAATAGTATGCTTTGATCTGCATTCAGACACTTTAGTTCTTTTCTGGATGTGGTTAGCTTTTTCCATCATGAGTCCTTTGGAATTGTTCTAGATCACTGTATTACTGAAAAGAGCCAAATCTATCAAGATTGATCATCACATAATGTTGCTGTTACCATGTACAATGTTCTGTTTCTGCTCATTTCCCTCAGCATCAATTCATGTAAATCTTTCCAGGTTTTTTAGAAGTCTGCCTGCTCATCATTTTTCATAGCACAGTAGTATTCCACTACATTTATATATCACAACTTGTTTAGCCATTTCCCAATTGATGGACAGCCCCTCAATTTCTAATTCTTTGCCACCACAAAAAGAGTTGTTATAAATATTTTTGTACGTGTGGATCCTTTCACCTTTTTTGATGATCTCTTTGGGATACAGATCTTGTAGGGGTATTGCTGGATCAAAGGATATTCACAGTTTTAAAGCTCTTTGGACATTGTTTCAAATTGTTCTCCAGAATGGTTGAATTAGTTCACAACTCCACCAATTATGTCACTGGTATTTCTTTGCTAAGTTGTATTACTTTAGAATTCAACCTTACCAAGAGAACTAGACCTGAGTTCCAATCCTCAACATGATACTTGTTATCTGGGTGACCTTGGAAAAGTAATTTTCTCTCTTGGAATCTCAGTTATATTATCTATATGAGGGCCAGACTAGATAATTTCTGACATCTCTTTTACCTCAGAATATATGATATGCATTATGCCCAACAATATCCTGGAGCCAATTGTTAATTTTCATTATAAGTATTTACTTTCATTTGCCTTTCAAAATAGTAAAATATAAGACAGAATTTGAAAGATTGTCTTGTTTATTGCCATTAAATGGAAAGGTGATATGCAGCATCAGCTTAAGAATGATTAAACAACCTCGGTATTAAGAAGTCTTACTTTGGTTCTAGTTCATTTGGGGATTTTGAATGATTCATGTTATTTCACCAGCATTCTTTTCTCAAAAGCATGGTGCTACCTACTACAAGCACATCTCACAACCTTTCCAATGGAGTTGAAAACCTATGTTTGGAATGTAGATTAGTTATTCAGGATGATTCTAGAAAAATTAGAACACAATGTTGTCAGTAATCCTGACATTGGAGGAGACAGAATACATAAATGTGAAGGAAGATAATACTAAGTCCTAAAAGTCCTGGTTCCCTCTCTCCTAACTCAGTAGGAGATGAAGGTCAGGTGTCTAGAACCATAACAAGTGGATAAGAAAATCATCCCCCTCTACTTTACTCCAGTACTGTGTAAAGTTACATCAATAAGCCTTTATTAAGCTAAGTATTTAATATATTCTGGGAAATGTGCTAAGCTTTAGACATAAAAAGAAAGTGAAATACTTGTCTTTGCCCTCACTGAGCTCCCATTCTAGGCAACATGCAAACAACTACATTCATATAGGAAATATAGTATGTGAACTGGAGGAATGATGTGCATGTGTGGGGTTTGGGGTAAGGGATATTGGGAATGGCCTCTTACAAAAGGTGGGATTTGAGATGAGCCTCTAAGGACATGAGAGAAGTCAGGAAGTAGAGGGGAGGAGGGAAAACTTTCAAGGAATGGGGGATAGCCAATGAAAAAATGGAGTCAATAGATGCAATGCTATGTGTGAGGAATATCAAGAAGGCCAATGTTATCTTATAATATGCAGAGGGAAATAAAGTATAAGAAGAATGGAAAGGAAAAAGGAGGTCAGGTTGTGACTTTAAATGTCAAATAAATAATTTTATATTTGATACTTTATGTAATAAGTAATCACTGATGATGATGATGATGATGATGATGATGTCCTGTGGCATGGTCTGACTTACATTTAGGAAGATCAGTTTGGTATCTGAGTAGAAGTAGACTGGAGAAGTATAAAAAGAAGCTTGAGGTAGGGATGCCAACCAGAAGGAAATTTCAACAGCTGATTAAAGAATGTACCAAGGTGAAGATCATGTGATTGTAGGGAAGGGTACATATAGAAGAAGTGTTACAAAGGTAGAAATGATAAGACATTGTATTTGAAAGGTATTAGTAAAGAGGTGAGACTCAGGAAATTGTGAGCTGAGGTGAGTGGGAGGATGATGGTGCTCTTGACATAATAGGAAAGTTGGAAAAAAGGGAGCGTTTTTATCAGGTGGGGGGAATTCTCTATTCAGTACAATAAGATACTGAGATACCTATGTGATATCCAATTAGTGAAGACCAAAAGGCAGTTAGTGATATAAGACTGGAGCTTAAGAAAGAGACTAAGGATTGGTGCATAATGTAAGAATCATTTGTCTAATGATAAAAATTGAACTGATGATAGTGTATAAAATCACTAAGTAAGATAGTATGGAGGGAAAAAAAGAGAGCTTTTTTTCTTCCTGAAAAGAAGGCTTAGGACAGAACCTTGGGAGATTTAACCAACAGTTATTAAGTGTGACCTGGATGAGGATCTAGCAAAGGAGACTGAGAAAACACAGTCAGACAGGCAGGAGAAAAACCAAGTTATGTCAAGCTATCAGGTGTTTGTTAAACTACTGTTAAATTCTAAGTCACTACCGAGAGAGATTAGTATCATGAAAATCTAGAGAGGAGAGTGAAAATCTAGAAGAGAGTGATAAAAATTTTTCACATCATTCAAGAAGCATAAGCATCAACAAAAAGACATATTTGCCAATTAATGGATCATGAGAAACTTTGGAGAGAGCAATTTCATTTGAATTAGGAGTCCAAACTGAAGAAGAGCAAAATGGAAGCACCAATTATGGATAGTTTTCTCAAGGAGTTTATCCACGAAAGAGAGAAGAGATGTATAGGTTGATAGCTATAATGGATAGTGATAATAAGTGGGAAATTATTAAACATGGTGGAAATATTTTTGTATGCAGTAGGGAAACAGCCAGTAGATATTGTACATTAGTGAAAGTAGGATGACTGAGGGGGCAGGTAATCTGGAGAGGACAGAGTGGAATGGGAACAGGGGTGCATATAGAGGAGTTTGCCTTGGCAAGGAAGAAGGCCATTTTAGTGAGGGAAGACATGAATGATGCTAAGGAAGAGGGGAGTAAGAGCTCTCAGTGAATCACCTCAAAATTTTTTTGATGGGGTGTAAGGCAGGATTTTTAACTGAGAAGGTGGGTAGAGGGGACACCATGGGAGACTAGTGGAGAGATGAAAAGATTTAGAATAGCTTCTGTGTTGAATGGCAAAATGTATTGATTAGGAAGTTTTCCCTGATGCAGTGACAACACAGTTGAGATTGTATAATCTAAATTTTAATTGCAACTATTTAGCATGTCTTTGTGATTTTTTTCCAACAGAGATTTTGCAATATGACTTAAATATGATTGAAGGCAACAGATGCTGAGAGTAATCCAAGGTTGGGGCTTGCAAAGCATGACAAATGATACAATAAGGGTTTGAGCAAAGGTCTGTAGTAAAGAGGAATAGATGAACTGGTTCACCAATGGGGTGAAATTGGGATGGGAATTTCAGTGCAGTGATGATGACCTAGGAAAGAACTCAAGGGTAGGAAGACTGGAAGTCACAAAGAAGAAAAATATTAGTCATAAAGATTCATAAGACAGAGAAATTGATAAAATGATAAAAACTTATGAACAGATGCGGGAATTTCAGTGTTCATTATAATGGAAGTAGAACCCTTGAGGATGATGCTAAGATCAAGATTATGATAACCTCTGTGTACTGCTATAGTAGAGAAATAGGTCATGGGAACTGAATCTGTCTAAGAGACTTGCTACTCCTACTAGTGTTGATGACCAAACAAAAACTTCATAGAGACTGAAATTCAAAACATAGGAAAACATATTAGGGGTGGAACAGGGACACTCCCTACTCTGTCCTCCTACTTACCCATGACCCTAAAACAGAAGTTAATAGACCAGGAAATGTACACAGAGAATAACCTTCCTTATTACTGTCAGATTCCTGTTTAGGAAGGGTAGTATTTTCCATCTACTGTATAAACTGACAAGGGAATTCCTTCTTTGTTGTATTTGCGGAGTTGGATTAGTCATGTCTGACTCTTCATGACTCCATTTGGGGTTTTCTTGGCAAAGATACAAGAGTGTTTTGCCAATGCCTTCTTTAGCTCATTTTGCAGATGAGGAATTAAGGCAAACAGAGTTAAGTGGCTTGCCCAGGGTCACACAACTAGTAAGTGTCTGAAACTGGATTTGAATATATGAAGGTTAGTTCTTTTACATCTCTTTATAATAATTCATCCATTCTCTCCTACTCCCACCTGCCCATGAGGGGAGGTATTGAATTTAATGGGAACAAAATCTAATTGGAGAAGAACAATGTTTGCCAACACAATTCTTTATCTCTTGGCTATTCCTAAGTTTCCTTTTATGTTTTGCTTTCTGTAATGTGGGTATTATCATCAGTTTGTTACTGCTGAAGAGAAGAGTTGACATCTGTGAAATCTCTGAAGTGAACACTACTGTGCATTGAACACTCTTTCCCCCAGGCCACGAGACTCAATAGAAGTGATCTCATAAACTGAAGCTTGTTACATGGTTAGAGTTGCTTCTTGTTTTGTTTTGCAATAAACTACCAAAATTATATACATTGGAAAATGCAAGCATCTTTTTTATTGTTATTTCTATTGAAAAGTCAGCAATGGCTGAAGTATTCCTATTACAAACATACAGTGGTTTGCTGGGTTATTTTTTTCAGTAAACTTTACTGCAAACCCATTTGTGGTGTCTAAAAGAATTACAACCCAGCACTGGGGATTTGGCCCTGTGATCCAGGGATGGATCAGTTTTCCCAGACAGCTGGAATTTAATTTCAAATAATGAACCAAAAGAAAAAATGATGTTTTTAATGGGGTTGAGTTTTGCAGCATGTGTTTGGAAGAAGCTTGCATCAGCTAGGAAGAATGACCCCTGCAATTTCTTGAAAATGTATTATCATGCTACAGAATATTTAAAGTGACATTATATACTTAGGACATTGTATGAGCTAAGACAGCAGCTAGAAAACCTAGAGGAATGAGACATGGGACTTCCCAATACTGAAACTGTTCGTGAATTTAAGAGAATCCTATTGAAAAAGCAAATTTCTATCCTTAAAAAACCAGAAACAACATAACATATATGTTGATTATTTTAATAGAGGGAAATGAGATGGAAACTATGGTTTTCAGCCCAAGACAACTTAGAAAGGTGGTAGGAAAGGGCTGTCATACTGTGGTGAGAGTGCAGCACAGAGCAACAGGCTTTGGGGACAAATGAATCAGTGGTGGGAGCAGAGAATTCTGGAGTTCTCAGCCCACAGACAATAACGGGGTCAGAAAACAGGTCAGAAGGACATTACAAGGGTCCATTTGCTGATACTGGGTACAGGACTCTGTTGCAATGCCCATAGGTGGGTACTCTTCACAAATCTGAGTCACAGTCTGTGGGCAATACCAGACCCTGTGGTCACAGAGGAGTAGGAAATCTTGGTCATAGTTCTAGGGTGAAAAGAGTAGTTGTGGTTGGCTGTTCACAGGCCAGAGCACAGGGCAGCAGAGTAGTAACCACACCTCTACTTCAATCAAACCACCTTGGAAGAAGTGAAAATTTGCAGACTCCCAGAACGAGCTCCAAGCTCTACAGCAAGAATGGCCTGAAGCTTGGGAAAGCTTCCTCTCCACCAAGGAGCAAAACTCCACTTTAATATAGAGTTAAAAGTCAAGAAATAGGCTGAAAAATGAGCAAACAACAACAAAAAACTTGACTATAGAAAGTTGCTAAGGTTATAAGGAATATAAAAATAAAAACTTAAAAGAAGGCGATGAAGTTGAAACTACTATATCCAAAGCCTCAAAGAATAATGTGAATTGGCCTTATACTTAAAAAGTGTTCCTAGAAGAACTCAAAAAATATTTTAAAAATTAAATAAGAGAGGTAGAGGAAAAATTGGGGAAAGAAATGAGAGCAATACATGGAAATCATGAAAAAATATCAACAGCTTGGTAATAAAGGCACAAAAATGCTAAAGAAAATAACACCTTAGAAGATGGCGGCATAGAAGCAGAACTCTGTAGCTCCCCCAATAACTACTTCAATCACTTATAAAATATGACTGTAAACAAATTTTAGAGCTCCAGAACACAGGAAAGTGCAGAGAAACAAAGTTCCCACTGAAGGCAACCCAACAGGCAGACAGGAACGGCTCATCACAGCACTCTGGGAGCCAAGACCGATTTTAGCCTGAAGTGGCCAGGAAAAGCTGTGGCTAGAGCACTTGAGAGAGTGGATCACTGGCAGCTGTGGTAGTTTCCAGAATTATCAACCCATAAGAGCCAAGGACAAAGTGCAGGGTCAGTGGAACTCAGCTCAATTTGGAGGAAATAAGTGGGTCAGCTGCTGGCCCCCAGGGCAAGAAAGTAGCAGAAGTGGCCCCTGCAGCCACCTCCATGTGACTGCTTCAGAGCTCTTAGCCTACAGATTGCAGGGGGTTGGGCAAGCAATCATTCAGAGGCTAAGTGCTCTGGACTTAACCTGCCTGGATTGGGATCGTGGTCTTGGGTGGTGGTCCTGAGGTGTGTGACCAGTGAGCCAAAGCTGGTGGAGTCTGCAGAGATGGCAACCTCCTAATAGCTCTGGCAGCTGTGAAAAACCAAGTAATTTGGGACAAAGCTCTCCCCTCTGGAAGCAGAGTTCTACTCTGGCTCAAAAATCAAATTAATTGACTGGCAACATGAGCGATCAAAGGAAGAGAACCAAGCTCAGAAATCCAACTTTACATTCCTTTTTGGGGGACAAAAAGGAGCAAAGCATGGAACAGGAGGAAGACAACACAGTCAGAACACCCACAGCAGAAGCTTCTAAGAAAAATGTAAACTGGTTACAAGCCATAGAGGAGATTAAGAAGGATTTTGAAAACCAAATAAGAGAAGTGGAGGAAAAATTGGGAAGAGAAATGAGAGTGATGCAAGAAAATCATGAAAAGAGTAAATAACTTGACTGAAGAAAATGACACCTTAAGAAATATATTCACTCAAATGACAAAAGAAGCCCAAAAACCCAAGGAGGAGAAAAATGCCTTAAAAAGCCAAAATTTGCCAGGTGGATAAAGAACCTCAAAAACTCACCAAAGAGAATAATTCCTTCAGAGTTAGAGTGGAGCAAATGACTTTATGAGAAATCAGGATACTATTAAACAGATCCAAACAAATGAAAAAATAGAAAGCAATGTGAAATATCTCCTTGAAAAAAAAAACCACTGACCTCGAAAATAGATTCAAGAGAGACAATTTAATAATTATTGGAGTACCTGAAAGCAATGATCAAAAAAAGAACCTAGAAAGCATCCTTCAAGAAATTCTCAAAGAAAATTACCCTGATATTTTAGAACCAGAGAACAAAATAGAAGTTGAAAGAATTCACCAATCACCTCTTAATAAACATCCCAAAAAGAAAACGAGGAATGTTATAGCCAGGTTCTGGAGTTACCTGATCAAGGAGAAAATATTACAGTCTGCCAAGAAGAAAAGATTTTTTTTTAAGATTGAAAGTATTTTATTTCATTAATTACTACATATATCTCTGCATTTAATGTCCTGGATTTCTTCTCACTCAGTGTATTTATTTTTTTAACTTTTGTTTATTTTTAGTTTACATGATTCATTTCTAAGAGATTTTTGAGTTACAAATTTTATCCCTGTCTTTCCCCTACCCAAGACCCCAAAACAATGTTCCCACTGCATACCCCTCCCTCCATCTGCTCTCTCTTATATCCTCACCCATCACTCCTCTGACTTTCTGGTAGGGCATATGGATCTCCCTCCCCCAGTACCTGTATTTCTTATTTCCCAGATGCATGTAAATAATGACTATATATATATGTATACACACACACACACACACACACACACATATATATATATATACATATACATATACATAAACACAGATATATTTAACATTAGATTTTAGAACTTTAAGTTCTAGATTCTTTCCCTTCCTCCATCATCACCTACCCATAGTGGAAAGACAAGCAATTCAATACAAGCCATACGTGTGTAGTTATGCAGAACATTTCCACAATGGACATATTGTGTAAGACTGACTATATTTCCCTCCTTCCTATTCAGCCCCCCACTAGTTATAGTCTCTACTTTGTCCCTGTCCCTTTATAGAAGTTATTGCTTCCAACAAATCTCTTCCCCAACCTTCCCTCCTCTCCATCCTCCCCACTTTCCTCTCCTTTCCCCCTACTCTCCTGTAGGACAAGATACCCAATTTAGAACATGTCATTACTTCCCTAAGCCAAACTCAATGGGAGAAAGGTTAATCCATTCCCTTGTGCTTGCTGTTCTTCCCCTCCATTGTAACAGGTATCCCCTGCCTCTTCCATATGAGAGGATTAACTCTTTTCTGTGTCTTCCTGTCTCCTCTCATACTATTCCTCTCCACCTCTCAATTTCACCTTTTGCAATATTAACCCATCCTATTCAATTGATCCTTTGCCTTTTGTCTATGTACATATACATACAGATACTCATGTATTCCTATGCATATATACCCTCCTATATAGACATATGTGAACGTATGCATACATACGTACCTGCATATATATGTATATACTGAGAAAAGTTTCATAAGTTACAATTACCATTTTTCCATGTTGGTATATAAGTAGTTCAACTTTGATAAGTTCCTTATGAATTCTTTTCCATGTTTACCTTCTCATGCTTCTTGAATTTGAATGTCAAATTTTCTATTCAGTTCTGATTTTTTCATCAAGAATGCTTGGAGGGGTGGCTAGGTGGCGCAGTGAATAGAGCACCGGCCCTGGAGTCAGGAGTACCTGAGTTCAAATCTGGCCTCGGACACTTAACACAAAAAACTAGTCGTGTGACCTTGGGCAAGTCACTTAACCCCAACTGCCCTCCAAAAAAGCAAAAAAAATAAAAGAATGCTTGGAATTCCTCCACCTCACTGAATGACAATATTTTCCACTGGAACATTATACTCAATTTTGCTGGGTAGATGATTCTTGGGTTTAACCCTAGCTCCCTTGATCTCTGGAATATCATATTCCAGGCACATTGGTCCCTTAATGTAGAAGCTGCTAGATCCTGGGTTATCCTAATTGTGTTTCCACAGTATTGAAATTTTTCTTCTTGGCAACCTGTAAAAATTTTCCCTTGATCTGGGGGCTCCAGAACCTGGGCATAACATTCCTAGGAGTTTTCTTTTTGGGATCTTTTCAAGAGGTGATCAGTGAATTCTTTCAAGTTCTATTTTGCCCTCTGGTTTTAAAATATCAGGGCAATTTTTCTTTTGAATGTCTTATAGGATGCTTTCTAGGTTCTTTTTTTGATCATGGCTTTCAGGTATCCAATAATTTTAAAATTGTCTCTCCTGGATCTATTTTCCAGGTTAGTGGTTTGTTCAAGGAGATATTTCACATTGCCTTCTATTTTTTTTCATTTTTTTGGATCTGTTTAATAATATCATGATTTCCCATAAAGTCATTTGCTTTCATTTGCTCCATTCTAATTCTGAAGGAATTATTCTCTTCATAGAGCTTTTGAGAATCTTTTACCATAATGCAAATTCAACTTTTTAAGGCATTGTTCTCCTCATTGGCTTTTTGAGCCTCTTTTGCCTTTTGAGTTTTAAGGTGTTATTTTCTTCAGTCAGGTTGTTGACTCTCTTTTCATGATTCTCTTGCATAATTCTCATTTCTCTTCCCAATTTTTCCTCCACTTCTCTTATTTGGTTTTCAAAATCCTTCTTAAGCTCCTCTATGGCCTGTCACCATCTTACATTTTTCTTGTAACCTTTTGGTGTGGGAGTTCTGACTCTGTTGTCTACCTTCTGTTCCATGCTTTGTTCCTTTTTGTCCCCAAAAAAGGAATCGAAAGTTGGATTGCTGTTCTTACTTTGCTTCCTTTGCCTGCTCATGTTGCCAGTCAATTACTTGACTTTTTAGCTCTATGGAACTCTGCTTTCAGAGGGGAGAGCTCTGTCCCAAACCGCTGGGTCTTTCGCAGCTACCGGAGCTATTGGGGGGCCACTTTTTCTATAGTCCCCACCAGCTTTGGCTCACTGAAAATGCACTTCAGCACCATCACCCAAGATCAGGATCCTGATCCAGGCAGCTCACAGCAAAAACATTTAGCCCCTGAATGATCACTTGGACTCCCTGTAATCTTCAGGCTGGTAGCTTCAGAAGCAGCCACGTGGAAGAGGCTGCTGGGCCACCACTTCAGCTGCTTCTAGCCCTGGGGCAGTTGGCCCGACCCTCTCCCCCGAATTTATCCCAGTTTCACTGACCTTTCACTTAGTCCTTGTTTCTTATGTGTTGGTAATTCTGGAAACTGCCACAGCTGCTGGTGATTTGTGCTCCACTTGCAACTTGTTTTGGCAGCCCTAGGGCTCCAGCTATGGGTTCATGTGGTGCTGATCTGGGCTTCCAGAGTGCTTTGATGCACCCCTTCCCAACTGCCTGCCAGGCTGCTTTCAGCAGGAGCTTTGTTACTCTGTCATTTTGCGAGTTCTAGAGCTTTAAAATTTGTTTAGAGTCATATTTTATAGGTATTTGAGGTGGTTATGGGGAGAGCTGTGGCATCTTGCTGCTTCTGTGCTGCCATCTTGACTCTGCCCCCATTGAGAAGAACTTCTTATGAAGCAGAATTGGCCAGCTGGGAAAAGATATACAAGAATTTGTTAAAGACAAAAATAAATTTTCTTAAGATCAGAATTGGGTAAATGTAAGTTAATTACTCCAT
>CM053594.1:147957922-147973735 GCA_028646575.1 Pseudocheirus occidentalis
TTGAATCTTTAAGTGTTAAGCTGGTTTCTCCCTTAGGGAAACCAGCTGATTCTTCTTTTGTTCCTTGTTCTAAATATTGTTCCTTTCTGTAATAAGATATAATATAGAGACTTTCCTTGTTCTGAAGATTGTATATAATATTGTAAACTGTTGAAACTGTGAACATTGTACTGAATAAAGATTTGTAATGGAATAAACAGAGTGTTCACTAATACCGTGTAATCCGAATCTTAAAAGCTCTTCACAGTAGCATTCTCTCAGGAATCTACTGCTGATTGGCTTTACAGAAATGCAAATCAAAACAACTTTGAGGTACCACTTTTCACCAGTCAGATTGGCTAAGATGACAATACAGGAAAATGACAAATGCTAGAGAGGATGTGGAAAAATTGTAACACTAATGCACAGTTCATGGAGCTGTGAACTGATTCAACCATTCTGGAGAGCAATCTGGAACTATGACCAAAGGGCTATAAATAATTGCATACCCTTTGACCCAGCAATACTGCTTCTGGGGTTGTATCCCAAAGAGATCATAGAAGTGGGAGGAAGACCCATATGTACAAAAATATTTATTGCAGCTTTCTTTGTGGTGGCAAAAAAAACTGGAAATTAAGGGGATGTCCATCAATTGGGGAACAGCTAAACAAGTTGTGGTATATGAATGTAATAGAATACTATTTTGCTATAAGATATGGGGAGGAAATAGTCTTCATATTCACCTGGAAAGGCCTCTACAAACTGTTGCTAAGTGAGAAAAGCAGAACCAGGAAAAATTAGTACACAATCACAGACACATCATACCTGTCTTGACCAACTTTGATAAACTGGACTCCTCTCAGCAACCGACAGCTAAAAGACAACTCTTCAAGTCTCAGGATGGAAGGAGATAGCTATATTCAGAGAAAGATCTAGAAAGACCAGAGTTTAAGCAGAGACTGAAGCAATCTACATGCTCTCATTCTTTTTCACATTTTGTTTTCTTTCTTTTTTCCCATTGTTCACTCCATTGGTTACAACTCTTCTATACAACCAGACTATTGTACAATGTGAAAGTATTTGCAGATCCTGTACTTGATTGCATGCCACCATAGTGGGGGTAGGGTAAGGGAGGGGAGAAAATTTGAAACTCAAGGGATTGTGGAACTGAATCTTGTAAACTAAAAGTAAATAAGCAAGTCAATTAAAAAATATTCTTTGGGGCAAAGGGGCTAGGATTACAATCACAAATCACCTACACAGAAAAACTGACTGTAAACTTTCAGAGGAAAAAAATAGACATTCAATAAAATAGAAGACTTTAAAGCATTTCTGATGAAAAGACCAGAGTTCAAAGGAAAATTTTACTTTCAAATAGAAGGGTAGAGTGGCAGATTGTGCCTTTTAGAATTTGAGAATTTCTTTATAGTATTTTTAAATTTATAGTATTTCTGAAGGGTTTTGGTAATATATACATATTGTTTTAAGGTACCTATTTTCTATTGCAAGATATAAAATATCCATGAAATAAAATAATAGTAATTGATTTAAAATACTATTTTCTGAGAATAAGAACATCATTTGATAAGGAAGTCTTGTGCTTTGTGTGAGAGAAACTCTTTTTTTGTGTGGAACCATTCAGCTTTCACTGGGCCCTTGTAATCTTTCCTGACTAGATGAATTCCTGGGATAGAAAGGAAGGAGATGGAGGAAAGTACCTACTTACCTATTATGAACAGGTATCCTTTAATTTCCTTAGGTGAAAACCAAACCAGGATGGTTTCCTAAACATGGTAAGTTATAGGCCAAATCTCCCATTTGGATCTATTGGATAATGCTTTTTGTTTCTTCTACTATGGATGGGTCCTAGATCCATTCAACAGGTCACTTATTGGAATCCTGTTGAATGACAATGACCTCCATGTATAGTTAACCCTTCCAAACACAAAATGTTTTTGAGTCCTAGGAAATCCTTTCTCTAATTAAAAAAAAGTCTGTTACTTATACTATCCATCCTATTGCTCTGTAGGTAATGCCTGAAAAGTAGTGTCTAAATTAATTTTTTATATCCAGAGTTGTTATGATGATGGTGATGATGACAATGATGGTGCCATAGACTATGATTTCATTTGTGTAGAAACACCTTACATTGGTGTAGATGGCCAACTCATCTGTAATTTATAATCTTAGAGCATTGGAGAGGCCAAGTGAAATGCCCATGGTCACACAATTTGTATATGATAGAAGTAGGACTTGAACCAGGGTCTTTCTAACTTAAAGACTTTTCCATCTACTGTGTTTTCTTTCTCTTGAAAGTATGATACACACCAAGGCACTTTTAATGCTGATATTGGCAGTTTCAGTGCCCATACAATTACCACATTTTTTGTCTTTATCCCGGCCATTTTTTTTTCCAGGTTGCCAGAGAGACTGTTTCCACAACCTATGGTTTCCACTCCTTTCAAGGAGAACAATAATTAAAACAATACTACCATTGCCTCCAGGGAAAATATATCAATGAACCACATTATTTTTCCATTCATTATCTTTATGATTTTTTCAGACCAAAGCACCTTTCCCTGATGACCATTTCCTTATGTTGTCTACCCACTTAGAATGTAAACCATTTATGTGAGAGAACTGTCTGGCTTTTCTATTTTTATCTCCATCACTTAACACAGTGCTTGACATAAAGTAAATGCTTATGAAATTATTTTTCACTCATTCAATACTCATTCATTAATATAAGGCAATGATAGTAGCCATAGGATCTTAAGAATCTAGCCAAATTATCCATATTATCTAACCCTGGCAGTTGGCAGGTTGTAATCTTGGAGACGATCACATAAGCTTATCTACCTTTCTTGATCCCCATTCAAGTGAATCAGCTCCTTTTTGTTCCCACTCTTCCTTCCCTCATTCATTGATTTGTTTATCAGCACTGTGACATTGATATCTTCATTTTCTCTTGACTATTTTAATAAAGTCATCTTTTCTTTAAGGGTTATTTATATGAAATATGTTTGACTCATAGGCAAACCAAAACTCTGGTGAAAGCTTCTCATGTTGATATACTCCATGATTTTATAAAAGAAAATTGATATTTTGGTGACAAGTCTAAATGTGGTAACTTAATAAAAAAATAAATTGAAGAAACACCTAATTTTCCTTTGAGTCATAGGCTTTGCAATAAGAGAATATTACCTATTCAAAGACCTAATAAATCAAAAGGGCAAAAAAGTAGTTCATCCAGAAAGGTAAATGTATCTCTTAAATACGCAACTGCAGGAAGTAAAGGAGAAAAATGTATGTGTATAGAATTTCCTATAGGCTTTACAATATACTTCTTAAAATCAATTCCTTTGATGCTTGGTACCATTTCTGTCTAATAAAGTAGCTTATTAAATGTATTCATTCAAAAGGGAGGGCTTTTCAAAGGGTCTTTTCAATGGTACTTGTGTAACATTTGGATTACAGATGGCCAATTGCATTTCCATTACCTTGTAAAATTCTTGAATTCGTGCTTGGACACCCCAATATACAGTTGTGTGACAGAACTATTGTGGGGAAAACTTATAGAAAGACATTCATAGGTATTTGGTCATTAGTCAGTTCTTAGAGTTACTGAAGTTCTTCACGAGCTCAGGCAGTGTATATCTGCCCTTTTCATTGCATTGTCTTTTAGACTTTCTTAGTCAGCATGTTCTTTGGTACATACTGAGATAGCTTACATTGTCTATATTTAGTATATGCATTACACATATACCCAGACATCCCCCCCCAACACATGGTGGCACATTATACCATCACCTGCAAGAGGACTAAAGCACTCTGTACTTCCCCAATGCACAGATCCTGATTCTCTCAATTCTAGGTCACACAAAAGGTAAAAGAAAGGGGAGGTCTTGCTTCAAATGAAGCAACTAGATGGAGCTACAGGAGCCTAACATCTACCTAATGGACAACTTGGGAGAACAGCCACTCAAAAATCTTACCCTTGTCAGAGACATTGCCCTGGTGAAGAAACACAAAGTGATAGAGCAAATGGCACCAACACAACCCTCTTCTCAAAGGGAGAGACGTGTAAACATAGAAGAGGGCAATGGAGTTGCTCCCAGAACTGTCATTTCCCAACTGAAATTAGTAAGAAGAGAATATGGCAGAAAGTGGGGAGCAAGAGCTTTACAATCTATATACATAGCCTCACACTCACCTTTCATCACTTATTTTGTAAACAAAATGCAGGCCTGAAATTAATCTCAGACAACTCTATCCCAACTTGAAGCCCTGAGATAAAGAAGGTAATGATGAGGTCAGTGTCTCCTTTCCTCCTAACATCTATTCCCAAAGAATTAAGTACCTTCCTTCAATTGCAGAAACCAAAGAGAGCTGCAAAAAGGTTTACACTTACCTACTGTGTTATTTGAGGGAAAGGCCATTCAAGTCTACCCTGCAACAATGCCACCTAAGAAGGGCAATGGGCCACCAGATGACCTTAGAGAAGGGTAAAGAATTTAAAAGGGAGAGTTGAGCAACTGTGAATATAGGTAGAGATTCCCCTTGAAATAGAGACCCTGGCCCTACAAGCACTGTATGCTCAGTCACAAGTGGGCTCATACCCACCTTTCAGCCTTGTTAGGTAGCAGGAGATGCTCCCTGGGTTGTACAGCATGTGATCAACAGTAGGGAGGTACATAAACCAGCTCTTGATTGCAATAGGAAAGCTTTTTAAAAGACTGTCCAGGAATTTCAGTTTTGGAGAAAGTGGAGTTTCCCAATTCCCCCCTCCAATTGGTGCCCTTGAATTCTCTTGGTCTTCAAGTTTATCCCCTGCTGCTCAGAATTGGACCCAGTTGGACGTTTGCAGTGTCTGGTTTGGAACAGAGCTGGATGTAGTACTGAAGTCTCCCCACAGATGGGTCACCTTAGAAGCAGGAGCAGGCGCAGAAACAGGAGCAAGTGCTGGTGTCTTTGAGACAGGAACAGGAGAATCAAAGTCTAACAGGATGTCTGCATCATTGCCACCTTGAATGGATTTCTGGATGGGAGGTGGGGTGACATGATTGATTAGCCATGGATACTGAAGATGAAGGTGGGGGAATAGTCACTTTGCCCCCAGGTGAAGGTGGCAGTAGGCTCAGGCCCCGAGCTCCTGCAGGTGGAGGCTTAGAGGTTCCTGCTTTCTTTGTTGTAATATTCCAATACTCAATTTGATAGTTTGTCCTTCCTTAAAGCCTAGATCCAACTTGGGGCGAGTGTCCATTTCCTGAGATTCTTTGGTGATCTCAGATTCCCGCTTTACCCATTTGAAGTGATCTTGCAGAGAAACGTTGAAGTCAAAAGCATCACCGTGATCTGTGAAGCCAATACCAATGAAAGCACTACGTCCAGTGCCATCTTGAATCCGGATCACAAAGTATCGGCTAGAATCTGTCACTGTCCCCACAGCAATACCAGGATATTGGTCCACTGGTGCCTGAGAAAATAGCTCCCCTGATACTTTGTCTTCAAGTTTGATATAGGCAATCTTCCCTTTGGAAGTGATTCGGGGGTGACCAGTCCAATCCGGCTGATCCAGTTTCCAGTCAGATGCCCTGTAGCCGCGGTTGAAGGTGCGTGGCCGGATGCGGTAGATGCTGATCTCAGGCTTCACACACAGGATGGACTCCTACTCCGCCTTAGCGGCCATCTTGGATCCGCTGTCCTAGTCTTCAGGAGAAGGGAATCCAGAGACCTAAGTGGGGGCGGGGACAGGGGCGGGGGAGAGAGGGAAGGGGTATAACCCTTATTGTTGAGGACTTTATTCTCTAATAGATGGATAAGATGCTAACACCATAAGGCATGTATTTACATAAGGCATGCTAAGCCATAAGGCATGTATTTACATGACAGTGCCTTGAAGAATTAGAACGCATATGCTACATGAGAAATGAGAAGGAATCAGGGAAAGCTTCCTGAAGAAGGAGGAAATGTTTCAGTTGGGTCTTCAAGGATGGATGGGCCTTTAAGAGGAAAAGAAATTGAGGGAGGATATTATAGAGATAGAGAACAGTGAGCAGACATAGAGAAAGGGGGACTTGGGGAATTTTTAGGGGCCAGAGAGTTGTTTAGTTTGACTTAAGTGCAGAATGTCTGGAGAGGAGTAATATGAGGTAGGACTGGAAAGGTTAAGGTGATTACAAATTGTGGAGGTTTTAGAAGATCATTTGAATTTTCTTCCCTCAGTTAATCAAGAGTCATTGAAATTTTTCAGCACAAGCATAATTGCTAATGAACATCACATTTGATATTCTTCGTAATGAAAAAAACTCATTCTTATGTCATCATATTAAAACACAAATCCATAGACTACATAATATATTATATCATACATATATAATATAAATACATATGGCACAGTAGATAGAGTGCCAGGCCTGGAGAAAGGAAAACTCATCTCCCAGAGTCAAAATCTGTCCTCAGACACTTACTAGCTGTGTGACCCTGGCCAACTCACTTAGCCCTGTTTGTCTCAGTCCCTCATTTGTAAAATGAGCTGGAGAAGGACATAGCAAACCCCTCCAGTATCTTTGCTAAGTAAACCCCAAATGGAATCACAAAGAGTCAGATACTGCTGAAATAACAGAACAACAGCAATATGTATGTGTGTGCCCACCCTATGTGGCCTTGTAGAATTGATTATAAAATAAATTTCTATAAAGTAAATAATATTTTCCTTCTCTTACTTCTTAAAAAATAGTGATCTCTTTTCATAGAATAAAGAAGTCCTCCAGTTAGCTGAGGTGAATACATTTGGAATGGAAGAGATTCATTTTAATGTTTATTCCTAATGTCTTTTGCTGTATATCAGAGGTTATTACATTGGAGAATGTTTTATAGCACTCTTAAAATATTGTAGTATTTCTTTTTACTTCCTTCCAACTCTCATTTCCTCAAACCTTAGGGATTTTCCTCATGTCTGGAGATTCTTTCACTTTTACATTCAAAGCTTCTGGAATTTTATTTCCTTCTCTGTTTTGGGCTAAGAAACCAAGGCCCCAATTCCCACTTAGAAATATGCAGCACCAGATTTACTACAGTATTCTCTATTCAAAAATATTCCTTAAATTGCAACTATCAGATTCCATATAAACTCTTATATTATCAATACTTTAACTTTAGAATAGTGCAGCTAGAATTTGCATAAAATGAGGGAGATTGATGTGAATACTCTCTTAGCTTACTTAAGTTAGAACCACCCTTATTAAATTACCTTCATGAGTTTACATAGTCAAATAATATTTATTATAGGGTAGCCAACCATCTGGTGATAATGCTTTTCACAAGTAGTTAGGTTATTCTTCCAATAACAAGTACCCAGCCTGTTACTGATCTTGTGTTCTAAGCCTTTCCAGTTTGGGAGACAGACACCAGTCAGTCAATAAACATTAAACTCTTACTATGCTCTAATGCAGCGGTTCTCAACCTGTGGGTTATGTTCAATTTGTAACAATGAAAATACATCCGGCATATCAGATATTTACATTATGATTCATAACAGTAGCAAAATTACAGTTATGAAGTTGCTTTTCTCACTTATGGTTGGGGTGACCACAGCATAAGAAACTTTCTTAAAGGCTCGTGGCATTAGGAAGGTTGAGAACCACTGCTCTAGTGTGACCACTACTCTAAGTGCTGTGCTAAGTGTTCCAATGTCTTTTGCCTTTGTTGCCTTCCCTCTACAGGAAGTACTCTTCCCTCCTAATTTAGTTTATTATTTTGTCTGACCTAAACTGGTTTATAATCAGGCTCAAAGTTTCCAGTTTTTGTCTTTTCCAATTGATGTTCCATACAGCTGCCAGACTAATAGAACAGTCATTTATTAAGTGTCTACTATATAGAAAACATGATGTCAAGTTCTAGGGACACACAAATAAGAATGCATAAAGGATCGATGATTTTGTTATCCTGGGGAATGCCCAGTGTAGAAACCTCCTCCATCAGCACATCAGCTCTCAAACTTTGGCTTAGTCTCAAGGCTTGATGGAGATGGCCAAGGTATGTGGAGGTTATATGACTTGCCCAGAACTATACACAAGCTAAATATGAGAGATTGGATTTGAGACTAGATCTTCCTGACATCAAGATCAATATTTCTATCCACTATGTTGCCATTTTACCTTATCGAGATTTATATTTTGGCATGACAAGATGAAAACAAGACAGTTCTTGCTTTCAGTGACTTCCAATTTTTCTGGCATGACACAACAAACACATTTCTAAAAGAGAAGGTGAGGAGGAAGAGAGCACTCACAACTTGAGGTGAGGGAATAAAAAAAAATTGATGGTGGTTATAGCACTTGTTCTGAACCTAAAAGGAAGGCAAAGAATTTGAAAGGGGGAGATGAAAGAGTATATCATTGTAAAGCCAAGCAGTAGCAGTTTTCCAGAAGAATGCTACTGTGAACAGTTTTTGAAGTTCTGATTACACAGTATAGTAAACACTCTATTTATTCCATCACAAATCAGAGCAAACCATTTACAGAAATCAAAGTACAGCATTCACAATATTGCAACTTATCACAGATAATCAAAATATAGCATTCACAACAACTTTTCATAGAAAATGGCCACATGGTTTCCACTACAGTGGTCACAAAGTTTTGAAAAAAGAACAATCATTTAGTAACTCAATCATTCAATCATCTTAATCATTTAATTATCCTTAATGAGGTTTGCCTCCTCAAAGAACAGAAAGTACACTAGTCAAAGTCTTCCACTAGTGGGGCATACTAAGTTAACTTAATTAATCATGTATTCAGTCATCAATCACTAAGTACAATCACTTAGTCAATCAATTTTCCTTCATCATTCACTATTTGATCATCAGAAAATACACAGACCCTCCACCTCTAAGTCACGAGTAAATTATAATCTTCTTAGTCAGTACACAGTATCCAAGTAAAGTCTTATTTAATCTTGACCTGGGGTGGTCTCTCAAATTCCCTGGATCTCCTTCCAAGGACTCATATCCTACCTGGATTCATCAAACTCTTACCTGGGATCAAAGGTAATCCTGGGTTCTTGTTTGGATCTCTGTGAAGTTCCTGCTCCACATTGGGGCTCACAATGTCCAGTCCATCTAAAATCTTTCATAGTCTCTGTTCGTCGGAAGACAAGGCTTAACAAAGCCACAAACAGACAAAGTACCAGTATCATAATAATGCTTCCCCAGTTATTTGGGAGCTCCAGGTGGCCCTCAGACTCAGAAAGTTTAACCTGTTTCCCAGAACCAAAATCACTCCATCCAAGTTTTCAAAATCAAAATCATTCTCTCCAGCCTGGGGGTAGCTTTCCTCTTCAGCCTGCTCAGCTCCTCTTTAGCCTCCCTGGAGGCAGCAGCTTCTGCCTTCACCAAGCCTGCTCCAAGAAGATCTGATCTCCCAGCCAGGGTCATTTCTTATATACACACAGCATTAGCTTCCTGTTTCAGCCAACCCTTTCCTGTTACATCAGCAACAGGAGACAGGAGTTCATATCTTCTGTTTCTTTAGCAGGCTTAATCTGAACTAGGTGCTAAGTACCTCTTGGTTTAGCAATACAAAAGGAGCTTCAAATCTCATTACTGTTAGATCATAGACATGGAAAATGTCTTCTATAAATATATGGAGGAGAGAAATGAAAGGTCAATTTCAAGAAATAATTACAAATACATTTTATTTAGAGTACAGATGCCATAAAGGCAAATTATATGAAATAATGCTGGAAAGGTAGATTTTAGACTACCTCGATCATGGAGTGCCTTCACTGATATGTTGAGGAGCATATATTTTATACTATGAGCAGTAGGGAACCATGGAATATTTTTAAGTAAAGAAAAATGGCCCTTTCAGTCATTGATCACGGTTTCTGGGAGTTAGTGGAGTTAGCAATGTATCACGTAAAGTCTGAACTTTCCACAGTAATCAGAAATGTCCCAAGACATTCTACTCAGTTACACACTGCCTAGAATAACTAAGTTAATGTTAATTACTGAGGTTTCAGATTTAAAACAAAATAGAATAAACAGCAATAACAACAAAAACTCTTGACCTCATCTGCTTTTTTAGTTTCTTTTATGGAGCAGGTTTATGGTGTCTGGGCTGGAATATAAATACGTCCTCTGCCCTACTCAATAATCTTTATCATCATCAAAGACTGTCATTTATTTTACACTTCATTACAACTATCATTTAGTGAATTATTTTCATTGTTCAGGCTAAAGTATCAGTGGGTATTTATAAACATGTGCAGGGTAGAATAATATCATTTGTTTTTTCTTTGCAGACTATATCTGACATTTCTCAGCTAATGAGAGATTAAATGAGAAATACTAGAACTACATATATCAACTCTGTCTCTTAAAATATTGTTGATAGTCTCAATTACAATATGATCCTAAAACAATAGAGATAAACTCTACTCTTTGCTAAAGACCTGGGAAGGATACGATATTAATTACCTTTTCTTTTTTGTCCTCTCTTGGATATAGTGTTAAGGGTCTCAATTAGCCTCATTCCCCCAGAACATTCCTTTAATCTTGTCACTAGTCTGTTAAAAAATAATTCCCAATGACTTCCCATTGCTCACAGAATAATGTCCAACTCCTGATAGGCTGGAATCCAAGGCTAATTATGATTTATCTAAATCCTATATTCCTTATATGAATATTCTGTTCATTGTTCCTAGAACTCCACCAAACAACTTTCAACCTCCTTGTCTTTTCTCACATTAGTCCCCTGCATGGAATATCTTCACTATTCCTTTCTGCCTGTCCATGTATCTATACTTTAAGAGTCAATTCAAAGCTCCATCCCCTTTGTGTAGCTTCTGTTCCAGAACCCAGAGATGGTTGCCCCACCTCAATTTCTCTAGTTTCTCTAATGCCCTATTAAAGACATTTAACACTGATTTAACATTTCTTTGCATCATGAAACGTATTTTTATCTGTATGTCAACTATCTCCTCAATAAGTTGCCCCAAGTCATTTAATGTCTTGGATTATTTCCACTTGTAAAATGGGCATTATAATCCGTGTATTCACAAGATTGTGAGGAAAGTGTCTTTAAGCTGTAAAATACTGTACATGACCCTTTCATCAATATAGCATTTATGATTGAACCATCTACTGAAAGAACCAAAGCATATGTTAACTGCTGTAGCTCCTAATCTGGATTTTTTTGCTTTAACAGAAATGAGGGCCTAGTCTCCTCATTGGAGCAAAAGGAAGGCAAAAGTATAAGTCATTTCTTCTTTATAGTAAAGAGACTAGCATATTCTAAAATCTATACACTTGGTTGATGTATGGAGGAATAATCAATTTTTTTCACAAATTTACTTTGAGGATATTTGGTGTATTGTGGGACAAAACAAATGAAACCTATTGAAATATGAAAGACATATCATTTTGCTTTAGTTATTCATGTGGAAGCTTGGTAGTGAGGCCTTATTAAAAATAGAGAATAAAGGGTTAACCTTCTTCCCATCTCTATATATGCCATGTCTCCTGAAATCAATCAGAATTAGGAGCTAGAAAATAGATTTTTCATGTTTCCTAAGGATTTGAAGACAATTCATGCTATTAAAGTAAATTAAAAAGTTACAAATCATTTATAGCATTAAGACATAGCTATATGTATTAGTTAACAATACAAATACCCTTCAATATATAAATTAACAAAACTATTCCTATAGTAATTCAGAGGATCCTAGAATTGCAAAGTTAAGATTAACCTTGGTGGTAATTTAGGTTAGAAATTCCTTTTGTAATACGAACTTTGAAAAATTACTGTCTAGTCTTTGCTTGAAAACTTCAGGTACAGAGATGTATTACTTCCATGACAATCTGTCCCGTTTTGGACAGTTTTCACTATTAAGAAGTTTCATTTCTTTCCTCTTCCTCTCAAAGAACTCCTCCTCCTCCTCCACACACACACACACACACACACACACACACACACACACACACACACTTATTTTGAATCTAAATCTGCCTCTCTCAGCCCCTACTTTGGATTTATGTCATGGAAAAAAAAAGTCTAATCCCCCCCCCTTTTTTTTTTAAAATGACAGTCTTTCAAACACTTGAAAAACCTGTTGTGTTACCCCCATGTCTTCTCTTCTTCAGACTAATTAGTTGTCCAGTTGATTTCTTGAATCCAAAGTTTTCAGATGTACTTTTATCTTAATTAAGCATTGTCTAAGTAGATAAGGCTTCCAACTTGGGGATTCTGGGATTCCAAGATTTTGAGGCAGGTAGCTAATATGCCTATTAGTTGTTGGATTTTCTCCTGATATATTCACTGGCTAGTAATTCCTTCCTTCTCAGTCTTGAAAATTTCTTCACCGTCTTCTTAGGAGTCATGTTTGCTGACACTGCTTTAGGAACCCTATATAGTTCTATCACATTCTCTAATCAGTTCTTTAGGTTGAGCAGAAGATTCACTTTTCAAATTGGGGGCTGACATAGCAAAGGTCTCTGACAATCCTTGGCTTGTGGCATCATTTAGTGGAATTGTGTGTTTCTTATTGATGTAAAACACCCAGATGCTGAAAGGATGGGCTTTGCACAGAAATATGTAAATAAGTAAATGTTTAAATTCCCTTCCAAGAGAATAAAAAGCCCGTTTGATGTTAACCACAAACAAGAGAAGCTTTCTTCAATAACCTACAAAAGCCCTTTTACAATCCTGATTATGCAAACTTTTTTTAAAGTGCCAAATGATGGTGTTTGTGGGGAGCTGAGAGGAAAACCTATCAAAAAAGGATGTGCCCTTCCCTAAGTCAAGACCACAGCCATAGTTTGTGTTTTAATTACCAAAAATATCTTTATTGAATCTTGTTCATAAAATATGAGATGTTTTTTGTCACTGAGTATAAAATCTAATTCGTTTCCTACTCAAGGCAATCACAGACCCCAAACTAGCCTAAACTCTGCAGCTAATTAATGTTATCAAAAGACCTGGCAGGATTATTCTGCTGCCTTTTTATCTCTGCAGGATGAGGAGCTTCAAATAGCTTTCCTTCTCCCATTAACAGTTGGATGTCATTGGAAAACTCAGTTGCAGCAGCAACTGTTCTTGGTAGAAGTATTATAGCCCCTTCCTCTGGATGATGAGAAAGAAGCAGATAAGCAATCACGTAATTATCTAATGACTAGATTTTCTCTCTTTCCCTCCCTGCAAGGTAGCTATAACTGTAAGGTCAAAGATTCCAAGGAAAAGAGCATCTAGAATATTGTTTTTCAGATCGTATAGCAGAACTTGGGTTTTCTGACCCTTTTCACCTGGCTCCCTTAATTATAGTTGTACTACTTGTTGATTTTTTTTCAGTTCTGTTTAGGAATAAATTTCTTGCTATTATTTTGATTAAACAATGAAAATGCTATCCATTCATTAGTCTTTTATGTCTGTATATGAAATCTTTCTATTTGAATTAACTTGCAGGTGGCATTCCATATTTCCCATCCTTATTCCATAACAAAAGGTTTCTCGTGTGTTCATTGTGGTATAATGTAAGAGCTGATATGCACCAGCGTGCATAAAGGGAGTGGGGGAACAGTCAAGGATTTGTTGAGGAGATCTCCATAATCCTTTGATATAGATTTTCTCTAATACTATGGTTTATAATGCATAATCATATATGATTCTCAAAGTGACCTTCCCAACTCTGTTTTCTATTTATTCTCTCAGTGCCTTTCTATTCAGTCTCCCTCATGTCTGGAATAAGCATTGACCCCATCTTCATCTAGGAGAACGTTTCCCTTTCCTCAAGACCTGACCCCTACTCTATGTCTTTTCTGATTCTTTTCTTCATCCACTAGTTATAAGTGGTTTCTAACCTTGCATCTTGCAAGGCTTCTACAGAGAGAAGACAAACTTTCCTGTATTCTAATAAATTTTTCACATGTAAGTTCCATCCTCCTTATCAGATTATAAGTTTCTTTAAGGGGTCTCTATATATATATATATATCACATAGTGCAGAAGAAAGAGCTCAGGTCTTGGAATAAAAGAAAAATTAAAATCCCTTTTCAGATATGACAATGGGATCCCTCAATCCTATGTTTCCTCATCTATAAAATGGGAATAATAAAAATAATAATGGGAATAATATTACTTGCATTGTTTATCCAACTTGGTTTTTAAGAAATTAACTACATTGTTTTTTCCCGTTTTACTGATTCTTCTTTCACAATATAACTAATGTGGAAATATGTTTAACATGATTGTACATGGATAATCTGTATCAGATTGCTTGCTTTCTTGGAGAGAGGGGAGAGAAAGAAAATTCGGAACTCAGGATTTTAGAAAACTATGATTGTTGAAAACTAACTTTAAAATAATTGGAAAAATATCATTAAAATAGAATATTTTATCTAATTTTTTTCTAATTTTCTATATTTCTTCTAATATAATAGAATATATGAATGCAAGTGAGAGGGTGAAATAAGACCGCAATTTGCCTCAGCATGGGGTTTTAGTGAATTACATGCTCAGTATAAATCAAAAGTGTGATACAGCAGGTAGAAAACAAGTGTGATATGAAGCTGAATCAAGGGAGGGGTGATGTCCAGTACTGGAAGAAAGATGGAAGGGGATATGGTCTGATGCTGTACTCTGCCTTATTGAGTTCCCCTAGAGTATTGTGCTCAGTCTGAAATGTTGCATCTGAAGAAGGGCATTGATAAGCTGCAGAATATCTAAAGAAGGTCAAAGAGGATTGGAAGATCAGAACATGTGTGGGAATAATTTACAGAATTAGATAAATTAATGAGCATTTATTAGGTGTGTACTCTGTGTCAGGTATTGTGCCAACCACTTTTACAAATATTGCCTCATTTGATTCTCACAATGATTCTGGGAGATAGGCGCTATTATTCATCTCATTTTACAGATGAGGAAACTGAGGCAGATATTAGTTAAATAAATTGCTTAGGAGTCACACAGTAAGTTTTTGAGGCCAGATTTGAACTCAGGTTTTCCCCACTCCAGACAGAGGGTTCTATATCCTATTCCACCTAGCTTTCTGAAAATGTTTAGTCTAGAGAAAACTAAAGGGGAGGGAGCATGATAACCCTCTTCATGTTTATGAAGGGCTATTGTATGGAAAAGGCAATGTGCTATAGTGGAAATAGGAATTTATTTCCAATTCTTTTCTACCTTAAAAGCACTGATGTAAATATATTGGTGTATACAGTTTAAAAAAATAACCAGTTTCCCTTTCCCGATAGTATGAATATGATATTTGAGTCTGACCTACCAAATGCCTAAAGACTTGAAGCTGTGCTTGCCTCCATGAAGACAGTCTTTTCCCCAATGGAGAATCCCTTCACACTTTTCCATCTTCTAAGATTTTTGCCCACAACTGGATAAAGCTTCCATAAAGGATATACTTTGTGATCTAGAAACTTTCTTGTATTTCTTTTAATATCTTGAGGCTATGAGCAGAACAACTAAGATATCCAAAAATTATCTCTAATTTTCCTTATGTGGGAAGCCTACCCCCCTTTTCCATTACAGATGTCCTTAATATCTTTTACTCCAGTTTATGCAAATCAGCGTTGGTAATACTCTGAGGTCTACTTATACTCGCTATGTACCTTTCTGCTGCCAACCTCTGAAACTGTGCTACCTCTTATATTGGAAGTATTTTATGATTTGTAGCTCCATAACATTAGTGGGAAAATTTTGTTGTTAAACAGAAGGGTTTGTGCAACATTGAATAGTTTAGGATTATGGAAAACTTTGCACAATTCCACAAAAGTTACCTATCTTGCTTTTCGATCACACACATTTTTGTCATGTTTTTTAAAAAA
>CM053594.1:147974235-147998397 GCA_028646575.1 Pseudocheirus occidentalis
CAGGGGAAAAAGTCAGCACCCTGAACTCCAGAGAATACAAACCCAAGTTACAAACACAAATTACAGACCAAGAAGCAGATCAGCAGATGGGCTTACAACCATCTGACCATCACATCCATTACCTATTCAAGTTACCAGAGAGAGAAGCGCCAACATCTGGGTTTTTCAAAGCTGGGGGGCTCAACAGCTTCCCAGAGTCTATTCTGGTCAAATTATATAACTCTTCTCAAAGTGAGCCCCAAAGGAAACCTCACATCAGGGCTTATATATAAGCTTCTCCTGGGTCAGCTTTCTTGACCCACTGTCCAATTACAAAGCAACAAGGTGTGGCCATTCCCCCCCAAAAAACAAGCTTCTTGCCACAGGCTCCATGTGAACATTCTCAGAGCAACTTTAGCAAAGGGGCTAGGGGCAGGAAAGAGCTTCAGATTCCCATTACATCATTGTGAATGTGGTTTTCCTGGTTCTGTTTATATCAGTTCATATAAGTCTTGTCATGCTTCTCTGGAGTCATTATTTCTTGCAACAAAATAATATTCCATTAAATTCATATGCTATACCTTCTTTAGTCAGTCCTGAACTGATGGAGACTTACTCTGTCTCTAGGTCTGTGCCTAGGAGAAAGGGAAGGGGAAGACTCACTAACAGTAGCAACATCCTTCTCTCCATTCTTTCAACTGTTGCCCCCTCCTTAAGGTCTGAACAGTCCTGGAACTTATCTAAGCTAATTGACTTTTCATACAACTAAGATGAGATGAGAAAGCTCTTTATTCCTTCTGGCAAGATGGCAGGCCTCTTATCCTAAACATCTGTCTTACCACTCCTCCTAAGATTCTTTACACCTCACTAACTAACCTTATCTGACCCTAGAGAATTCTGGCATTGTCATCTAGTCTAATAATGAACCCTTAGGACTTGATAATCACTCTACTACTGAATTCTTCAGATTTCTGAGCCTTTCTTCAGTCCACAGATGAATTTATGTGCTGTTTTCCCCAATTAGAGTGTAAGCTTCTTGAGTAAGGGCAGGGATTGCCTTGATTTTTCTGTTTGTATTCTCATTTCCTAGCCCAGTGTTTAGCCTGTGATAAACACTTAATAATGCTTTTGCATTCATTTAAAAAGCACTGTACTAAGTATTTTGATGAACAGGGGACTTTTCTTTTTGTCATTAATCTTGGAGATATATGCCTAGCAGTGGAATTTCTAGGTTAGACATAAGGACATTTTAGTCACTTTTTTGTTAATTCAAAATTGCTTTTCAAAATGTTCAGACCAATTCACAGCTTCTCCATTAATGTATTATTATACCTGTCTTCCCATAACCCCTCCTATACTTAGTGCTCTTTCTGTTTGACCTCACACTGTCTTTCTGTGGTAGACTGAGCTAATGTTGACAAGATGTAATACATATTATTCACCTGGACTTCTTAAAGACTTTTATTCTGATTCCTACAGTAGTAGAAGGACTGTGTAGTGCATTGGCTTGAGATTTCTATGACCTGGGTCTCACCCATGGATTTGCTACTTATTACCTTTGTGAACTTATTAAAATCCTTTCTCTTCTCTAAGCCTCAGTTTCTTCATTTGTAAAATGAAAAGTTTGTATTAGGTCATATTTATTTAGATATTTAGATAAATAAATAAAAAAATAAATCTTTAAATCTTTAGAGTTTATTTTAAATATAATATAACTAGTATAGGGTAAATGGGACTTTACCTGGTGTAGAGAAAATGGGACTTTACTTCAGAGAATTAGCAGAGTGGATGCACTATCTTTATGGAAGATTGTTCTTCTTTCACAAAAAGATCACCCTTCTCTCACCTCATCTCAAAGTCCTTCACTGGGGAAAAATTTGCAGCCCAACTGTTCCTGGTCTACCATTGCATCAGGCCTATCTCCATGATACCTCATTCCTGGGGCACCTTCCCACTTGAACTACTGAGAAGTGGAAGGGGCCCATTCTTTAGAACAAAGTCTGTTTCCTTATTATTAGCATTATTGTACTTCTGGTTACACTAGCTTATGAGCTTCTGATGGGTTCCTCACTGAATTAATTTGCCACAGGAACAAGCATTACTGGTTATAGGTTTGCCTTTGAGTCTTTTCTGTTAATATTATGAATATAAAGTTGTTAGAAATAAACTGGATCATTAGAATTGTAATACCACTTATAACTCATGTCTTATCCAGGAAAGAATATGTTAAGTGACTCCAAGAAGGCTAAGTGTTGGGTTGCAGGAGTTACCTTTGGCAGGCATATTTTGCTCTCTTGTCCGAAAGACATACACATAATAATATGATTGATTAATATTAAACCAAACTGGAGGACCCCCCCCCCCAAAGAGCTTGAATAATCTTCCTAGGAAGTGAAATTTGAGTGGAGTTTTAAGGGAAGAGAAAGATTTCACCCTGTTAGATTCCTTAAAGTCTGGGGTCCACTCAGAGGAACCCATGAATTTACTGGGCCTACTCTCAATTATGCACTGAACTTCCACAGTATACACTTGGTCCCCACAACTACTCAGAAGCCTAGAGGCTAAGATTGGGAGTAATTGCTTTGCTATGGGGCAAAATGTGGAAATAATAGATGACAAAGCACTCTTCTATGGAAATCCTCCATGTGGTACTTTTCAAAGGGCAATAGGAATTTTGTACATCCTGGGCACTCAATCATTTACTTTCGAATTTGTATATGCCGTATATGTTTATGAGGAGAGAACAACAACAACAAACGTGACATTCTTCCTTTTCCTCAATGCCAGCACAGCATATTTAGAAATGATTCTGGTATCGAGGCCCATCCATAATCTGTTTTTCTCAAAAACACAAAATCATAACAAGAAAAAAATGTAACTGAAGTAACATTTCTTTTAAATCACAGTTTACACTAAACTAATTGAATTTAAAACTAATTAAACAAGTAAACATCAATTAGATAGCTATTCTCTCATGAACAATTATATTGTTTTATTGCCTATGTTTCATAATTGTTGCCAAGTAGCTTTTAAATCCTATCATTAGCTTGCCCGAAAAGGAAACTGAGAAGTGTTATGCTTCCTCCCCCCCCCATTCTCTGAAGTGTTATTTTGATATGCTATTCCTGTAATTAGGTCCTCTTTACAAATCCAATTCTCACTTTACCCTTTTGTAGGTATAATGAGGAAGGATTTGGTCTTCATTTTTTTAATCCAGACAAAAATACAAAACCTTGAGCTGTCTATCTCCAGTTCCAGTAGGATATAGAGGATTGTTTGTGCTTTGAATATTTGATAGTTTAATCTAAACAAGCTACTATAAGGCACCATCTTTCTATTCCCACTTCTTTCTGCCAGAAGGAAAAATCTCAGCACAGATGCCAGACCTACTACACTCAGGTCCTGCTCCTGAAAACACTGGTGACAACTCAGGTGTCAAAGGATTCTGTGATCTCTCCGTGTTTCTAGGCTGTCTTTTAGAACCCTAGATTTAATTCTGGTAAGGAGCAAAGAGATCACCTGGTACAATTCCCTCATTTTAGAATGTCAAATTCTGAGATTCAGGGAGTAGAAGATATTAACCCAAGATCAGGACCATTCAGGAAAGAAGTAGTCAATCTACATTCATGCAGAGGTCTTCTGATTTCAGATCAAGTTCAGTTACACTACCTTCCAGACTCAATGATGTGGAATGCCTGAGATAACATCGTAGTACATATATACCTCATGTCTCTAGGCAGTGTCTTATTTGTTTTTAAATCAGACCTGTAATTTCATCATCAGGACAGGGAACACTCTGATGAGGAGCAATTCCTTTTACCAATGCAGATTGATATCTAGTCTTTGGTTTGGTCTTGGAGAGGAGGCTAGTTCATTGAGGGCTCAGATATCTTTCATACTCTCACACAGACCTTATATTTCAGAGATCATTCAATAAATATTTATTAAGTACCTACTATGTAACAAACAGCTAGTTAAGAGACAGCAACACAAATAAGAAAAAAACACAATCATTACCATCAAGGAATTTATGGGGAAAAAATGTACAATGAGAAGGTGGAAAAGAAGCAGCGCTGGCAGGTATCCTCCCCCCTTCCATGGAGTCCAAACCAAGGAGAGGTACACATGGAAAGTGAAAACTTAACTGGAAACTCCAGATGCCAGTTTCCTATAAAGGAAAGCTTTGGGAGAAATATATTCTTTCTCCCTTAAACCTTCCACTCAGAAAGGAGAGAAGGCTGCAAGAATTGAGAGTATTGAGTATCCAAAGTTGACTTGAACAGTATAATGATAAGATTTCAAATGATCAACTTATCCTTAGGTGGGGCACTATGTTCCATGGAGTCCAAATCCAGCAGAGTGGCAAATGGTAAGTGGAGAATTAGGCTGACAAACCAAACCAAAATCTCCTCTCTCTGAGGTCAGTTCTCTATTTGTTACAATAGGCTTCCTCTCACTGTTGCATGACTCATAAACTGGGAACCATCAATTAAAAATAAAACTTTCATGGCAGAATGGAAAAGTAAACAACAAGGAACATTTTCTCAGATAGGAAGGGAGTACAATATCTCACAGACATCCTTGAAAATGATCATATTAGGACTACTATTTGGATAACACAGGCTCCCTCCTTCTGTTGTGTCTTTTCTAGGATACTCCTAATAAGCTGTATTTCCCAATAACTGGCTATATGTCACTGATGCTTACTGACCCAACTGTTGCAATTATCTCCCCCAAACTGCTTTTCAACAGAACTCTTGATGCCATCTTCTACAGGGTTCTCTGTTGAACTACTTGACTTGTCATTGTTCTGTTCTCCAATCCAACATCAACCTATGGATTTTTTGCCCAATTTTTAATCTCTGACAATGAAAATGCTTTTCTATTGGAGCAGCTCTGTTGAGGTTTAGCATTTAAGGGTGTTTGAGACCCCCAAAATACCAACACTCTGGGTCTTGCCAGATGAATTCAACTCAAGTCTTCTCTTAGCCAAAGAAAAGTTTGTTAAAGCTTCACCATAATGGATAGACTCTTAAGGAGCCTAAGTATTGGTGAAGCTTGTATTGAAAAGCTGACCAGAATAATCTGACACAGAATGAGTCTGTGCTATATTGAATTCTTGGCCCAGTCATTGAGGCAAGATGGATCATAAATGCAGAGAAATTGTGGGAGAATTTAGGAGTCCTCTAAAGGAAGAGCTTGAGGAGGGTCTTGAAGAAGAGTCTAAGGAGGATCTGTGCATGGAGGCTGGGACTCCAGTGATGAAATTAAGGGTGGGAAATAGCTGAAGCCTACCTGGAGATGACAGACAATGGAGGGTTAGGCTACATTAAGAGCAACAAAGATTTGGGCAAATGCCTCATCAAGTGGGAAGATTCAATCATACTTCAAGGGGTTTCCCAGAGCCTTCACCTCAAAGATTCAAGGAGAGCTCAAGGGGGCTTTCAAAGCCTATACCTTATCATTAGTAAAGAACTGGAAATTGCAGGGATACCCACCAACTGGGGAATAGTTGAAGAATTTGTGGTATATGATTGTGATGGAATACCATCGTGCTATAAGAAATGATGAGCTCAATGATCTTAGAAAAACGTAGATAGATTTGCTTGAAATAATGAAGTAAAATAAGCAGAACCAAGAGAGCATTGTATACAGTGACAGCCATATTGTTTTAAGAATGACCAAGCAAATAAGTCACTTTGACTATTATAAAAACCCAAATTAACTATAAAGGATATAAGAAGAAAAATGTTATCTGCATCCAAAAAAATAACTAATAAATAAAAGTATATGTAGAATAATTTTACATATGCCTACATGTATGTCTATTTGTGTCTAATGGTAGCCATCTCTAGGATGAGGGGGGGAGAAAAAGGGGGAAAAAAGAAATTTGCATAATAACTTCATGATATACTTAAAAGAAATTACAAGTTGTACTTAATGTATTTGTAGTTTCTAATGCAATCATTTTTTGTTATATTATGTTATGGAATTGTTTGTTTTATTCCATAAATTAAAAATTAAGTAAAAAAATTTCTTTTAAAGCTTCATGAGGACAAGAAAATAGCCTAGAAAAAAAAGAAAGAAGTGAATGCCATGGCAGGTCCAAGATTACAAGCATAAAATATGAAAAGGGTAGAATGAAGTCAGAATCCAGTGAAATAGCCTAAATAGGGGAAGTGAGTAGAAAGGGGAGAAAGAGAAGGATTAAAGGCATGGGCTGATCCCAGGGATATAAAACAGTATGTGGATAGTTTCAATCAGAAGTTGATTGGTTGAAAATGCAGAGGCTATAAGTATTTCATTGTGGCTGGGCCCAAATCTCTGTTACTAGCCTGGCCTTCCATTGTCCATCTGCTTCCCACCCTTGAGCCTATCAAAATATGAATCCACTCTTGCATTGACTTCATTGACTCCTCCTGAAGACCCTCTCCAAACTCCTCCTTTAGACCATCCCTAGATTCCTCTGTATATAGGAATCTCATCTTCCCTCCATGTGGTGTGATAGCACCATAGAATGCCCTAGCACAGACTTGCTCTGCGAGAGTACCATAGAATGATCTAGCATAGACTGGCTCCTTAAGAGTCTACTCCATATGGTACAACTTTTAATGAACTTTTAATGAACTTCCAATAAACTTTACTTTTCCTTGGCTGAGAAGACTTGAGTTAAATTCTTTCGGCAACAGCTGGCATGTTGGTATTTTGGGGTCTCAGTCTACCCTAACCCTCTTTGGGTAACCTCTTCATTTTTTATGGTTTCCTGACTGGGAACCATATTATTATATAGTCCCTATATAATTACCTTATGACTACCATCTTCCTAAACTTGGTCTAATATGATAGCATTCATTTGATCCCACTTAAAATACTCTCTTCAAGATTGTACAGCACACATTTATGTTTCAAAAGTAACTACTGTAGGTAAAATAAAAATTCACTGTTATAATTTAACACAAACAATTTAGGGCACTAGCCTCAAGCAATTCCCTAAATTTCACATCCTGTTTTTTTTTAGAAGAGGGAGTATTATATTAGCATAAGAAATGAAGAATATTTATTTTTGGAAACCAAGTTATTTTCTTTTTTCCCCCATTTTAAAATTAGATTATTTATTTTTAGTTTTCAATATTCACTTCCATAAGATTTAAATGTTCTCTGCCTCCCAAATATGGTTTGCAATCCAATACGGGCTCTACACATACATTCCTGCTAAATACAAGTTACATTGCATAAAAGAATTATTTAAAAAAGGGGAAAAATCATCATCAGAAAAAAAAACAAAATAAAAAAAACAGAAAAGAAAATAGCTTAATTCTGTATTCTGATGCCATAGATCTTTTTCTGGATGTGGCTGGCATTTTCCATCATGTGTCATTTGGAGTTGTTTTAGGTCCTTGTATTGTTGAGAAGTGCTAAGTCTATCAAAAATCTGTCTTTGTACACTGTACCTGTTACTGTGTATAATGTTCACCTGGTTCTGCTTCCCTCACTCAGCATCACTTAATATAAGTCTTTCCACGTTTCTGTGTCTGCCTGTTCTTCATTTCTTACAGAAAAATAGTATTCAATTATATTCATATACCACTACTTGTTTAGCCATTTTCCATTTGATAGTAATCCCCTCAATTTCCAGTTCTTGACCACCACAAAAAGAGCTGCTATAAATATTTTTGTACATATAGGTCTTTTTCTCATTTTTATGATCTCTTTGGGATACAGTTCTAGAATTTTTTTTTGGTATGTGCCATATACTGCTGAGAAAAAACACATAGTTCCTTTCTATCCCCGTTTAATTTTCTCCAGAGGTCTACTATAACTATCTTTTCTAAAATTCTATTCTCATCTTAACTTTTCTTATTTATTTTGAGGTTAGATTTATCAAGTTTGGCATAACTATTATTGTTTTGCTGTTTATTTCTTCCTGTAACTCCCTTAACTTCTCTCTAAGAATTTGGATGTCATACCACTTGGGGCATACATATTTTGTAATGATATTACTTCATTGTCTATAGTGCCTTTTAGCCGGGCATAGTTTCCTTCCTTATCTTGTTTGAATAAATCAATTTTTGCTTTTGCTTTGTCTGAGATTAGAATTACTATCGCTGCTGTTTTATTTTTACTTCAGTTGAAGCATACTATATCCTATTGCATTCTCTTACCTTTATCTTGTGTTCATTCCCCTGCTTCAAATGTGTTTCTTGTAAACAACATGTTGTAGGATTATGGTTTTTAATCCATTTTGCTCTCTGCCTCTGTTTTATGGGAAAGTTCATCCCATTAACATTCACAGTTATGATCATTATCTGCATCTTTCTTTCCATTCTTCCCCCCATGTTTATGCTTTTATTTCTCCCTTTTCCCTTCCCCTCCTCTAAAGAAATGTGCTTTTGACTACCATCTCTCTCAGTCTTCCCTCCCTTTTATTGCCCCCTCCCTGTACTTACCCTTTTCCCTTACTACTTCTTCCCTCCCTTCTAACCACCTTCTCCCTTTTCTTTCCCCTTTCCCCTCCTACTGCCTGTAGGGCAAGTTAGATTCCAATACTCAACTGAGTATGTTATTCCTTTCTTTAACCAAATCTGATGATAATAAAGCTCAAACAATGCTATCTCTCTCCCTTCTTTCCCTTTACTATGTTTCTGTGCCTCTTTGTATGATGTAATTCAACCTTTTCTGCCTCCTCCTTGCATCTTTGCCCATTACAGTCCCTTTGTAACCCTTAGTTAAATTTTTTATTATCATATTAATTTATACCCACACCTTTTGTCTATGTATATCCCTTTTAAATGTTGTAATAAATAGACACTTTTCAAGATTAATAAATATTATCCTCCCATGTAGGGATGTAAGCAGTTTGCTCTTAATTAAAAACAAAGCTTTTTTCCTGTTTACTTTTTTATATCTCTCTTGAGTCTTGTATTTGAAGATTGAATTTTCCACTAAACCTTTTCATTAGAAAAATCTGGAAGTCCCTTATTTTATTTAATGCCCATCTCCTTACCTTAAATATTATGCTCAACTTTGCTGGGGAGTTGATCCTTGATTGTAATCCAAGCTCCTTTGCCTCATTCAAGATCATGTCCCCATCTCTCTGATCTTTTAACGTAGAAGCTGCAAGGTTTTCTGTGATGCTGACTGTAGTTTTGCAATATTTAAATTGTTGCTTTCTGGCTGCTTACTGTATTTTATCCTTGACCTGATAATTCTGGAATTTGGCTACAATGTTGCTTAGTGTTTTCAATTTAAGATCTCTTTCAGGATATGTTTGGTGGATTTTTTCAATGACTATTTTACCCTCTGATTTTAGGACCTTGGTGCAATTTTCATTGATGATTTCTTGGAAGATACTGTCCAGACTCTTTTTTTCATTATGACTTTCCAGAACAGAGATAATTATTAGATCATCGCTCCCAGATCTATTTTGTAGGTCAATAGTTTTTACAATGAAATATTTTACATTGTCTTCTTTTTTTCAGTCTTTAGATTTTATTTGATGGATTCTTGATGCCTCAGAGAGTCATTAGCTACTACTCATCCAATTCTAATTTTTAATGAATTGTTTTTGTCACTTAGCTTTTGTACCTTCTTTTCCATTTAGCTATTTTTTTCCTTTGAAGGTTATATTTTCTCTACTTAAGTTTTGTATTTCCTTATCCATTTGGGCAATTTCACTTTTTATATAGTTGTTTTCTTCACTGATTTTCCCCCCCCCCCCCATTTTCTCAATTGTATTTTTAAAAGAAATGGTCAATTTTTCTTCTACCTCTCTAATTTGACTTTTAAAATCCTTGTTGAGCTCTTCCAAGAAGGTTTTTTGGGCTTGAGACCAATTCATGTTCCCTTTTGAGGTCTCAGATGTGGGTATAGTTTCAATGCTATCCTCTTCTGATTTTGTATTTTAATTTTTCCTGTCTCTATAGTAAGATTCTATGGTCTTTGTTTCTCCAGTTTGCTTTTTGACCATTGTGATTGCCTATTTCATGTCTTTTAAAGTGGATCTCTGCTTCTGGGGCAGAGGGGCTCTGTCCCACACTTCTTGTTCTTGGAGCTAGTGGCCTGGTTGCTGTCTTTATGTGTTGTGGCCTCTGGTTCTTTCAGTTAGAAGCTGTAGCTCACATGGTGCTGAGCTAGACTTGGCTGTTGTGTGTCAAGACTGAGACCAGGTGATATCTTAATGTGTTTCCCCCGCATTACACTGGAACTTACAGTGTAAGGTATGGGGTAGGGGTGGCCTGGTCCTGGAGGTCTCCACCTCCCCTGGTGATTAGCTAAAGCGCAGACAGTCTCAGCCACTGGTGGGTTGCCATCTGTACTGGTGTCTGCCAATTTCCCTGGCTGTGCAAAGGCATGCCTGGGTTCTCATGCTGGCACTTACTGGCTCCACCTCCCTGGGACTCCAGATCTCCCACTGGTCTGCTGAGGTGGGGTTTGCTGAAGTGCCTCCTGTTCTTCAATGGTGTGCTTCTGCCACAGCAAGAGGGACTCTTCCTGCCAATTTCCTGTAATGCCATGCATGAGCAGATTCCCAAAAGAATGCTACTGTGAACAGCTTTTAAGGCTCAGATTACACAGTAATAGTGAACACTTTTTTATTCCATTACAAATCAAAGTTCAGTACAATATTCACAACATAATATTCACAACATTACATCTTTTCACAGAAAGTCACAATATAGTGTTTATAACAGCTTAATATTAGAATGGCCACACAGTTTTCACTAATGGCCACAATATTTAGAACAAAGAACAAAAGAATAATCATCTAGTTTCCTTGAGGGGGAAATCCTCCTTATTTAATCATTCAGTCAATTCACAATACAATAATCAAACTTCACTCATGGGGCAACTATTAACTTAATCAGTCACTAGTCTAGCAATCAGTCACTAAACTAGATTCCTAATTACTAAATATCATTAATCACAAGAGCAGTCATTAGAAAACCACATAAACTGTCCACCCCTTGGTGTCCATCAAACCTCAGTTTCATCCAGGAGGAAGCCTTTTCTTTATCTTGACTCTGGGTGGTCTCTCTGATTCCCTGGATCCCCTCCCATGGTCCCAGATCCCTTCTGAATCCACCAAACAGTTACCTGGATTCAGAAGCAGACAGCTGCCTAGTTCTCATCCAGTCCTCAGAGGCAGACAGCTACCAGGTCCTTGTTAAGTCCTCAGGGCAGTCCCTGGCACACACTGAAGTTCACAGGGTCCAGCACATCTCAAACCCTCACTTCTCTTGCCTGGAACTCAAGGATCAGCCAGGCCATGAATAAAGTCTTATTCTGGTCATGCTTCTTCAGTCCTACAGCAGTTCAGTTGGCCCTAGGACCCAGAAGGAATATCAGCCTTCTGGGTGGCCTTCACCAGATTCTGATCTCAGGAAAACTCCATCACTTTTCTCAATCGGCTTCCAGATGCTAGGAAAGAAAATCTCTCCCTCTCTCTCCCCCACTCTCTTTCTTTGTCTCTCAAGAAAACTCCAACTCACTTCTTCAGTCCAGAAGCCCAGCTCCCAGATGGTAAGACAATCCTGCTTCCTCCCATAGAAAAATTCCAATTCTGTCTCTCTGTCTCTGGAATTCTTGCTTATATACACACACTGGCCTCCTGTCTCAGCCAATACCCTTCTTCCATGTCAACAGGGGAATTCACACCCTCTCAACAGGGGATAAGGCTCACACCTTCCATGCATAGTCGTAAGTTACTAAGTGCGAAGTATCTGCTAAACTGATTGCTATTACATTTCCTTAGCCTCCTGAGCTAAAAGACTACTGTACCCATTCTGCTGGTAGTAGTATTCCAAGATTTTTTTTCTAGGACAATGTTTTCTGGGTTTTTCAAGATCAACAAGGGCAGGGGGATAAGAGCACTTATTCTACTACAGTGGTTTTCAACCTTCCCAATGACACAACCCTTTAATACAGTTGCTCATGTTGTGATCGCCAATCATAAAATTATTTCCATTGCTCTTTCATAATTGTAATTTTGCTACTGTTATGAATCTATTTGATATGCACGATGTATTTTCATTGTTACAAATTGGACACAACCCACAGGTTGAGAAATGCTGCTCTACCATCTTTTCTCCTAGAAGTTCAAGTAGGTAAATTTCAAACATTTAGTCTCCGAATAGATAGCCCAGGAATAGCTGATGCCACTGCCACAGTCCTGTGCTTTTCTCTCACCCACCTCTGATAGACCCATGTCCTGTGCTGAGAAGTTTGGAAATTGCCACTACTGCAGGTGATTCAGTTTTCCAGGCTCCCTCCCACTCTGTTGTGGTCAGATCTATGCTGGTGCAGCCCATGCACTCTCTGCTTTCTCCACCTGGTACAACAAATCCTTCCTGTTGACCTTCCATGTTGTCTGGGGATGGAAATCTACCACACTCTCTCTCCTACTGTACTCTGCCACTCTAAAATTTGTTCAGATCTACCACCTAGAGGTATCCTAAAGAAATTTGTGGGAGCGCTCAGCTGAGTCCCTGCTTTCACTCAGGAGTCTTGTCCAGAAATCAAATTTTATGCCCTACCTGACCATCTAGTATTTGCTTAGTCTGATCCCAGATATTTATCTGTAAATGAACATTTTTTTAACTACAAATTTTAGCTCACAGTAACATAGTGCTTTAGTTTTTAAAAATGTTTTCCCCTCATAATCCTCTGTGAATTAGGTATTCACCTTTTGACAGAAGAGAAAAGTGGGACATCACCTAGATAGTAAGTGACAGCTCCAGAAATCTTCTGACTTTAAGACCAGTGCTCTTTCCCTTAGAGTCAGAGTGGAGGTGGAGTAGGAATAAATATAAAGTTTTATACCTAGTCTTAAAATATCAGTTTTATTATTATTATTCTATTATTAGCATTTATTTTTTATTTTTAAATTTTATTTAATATTATTAATATTAACAACACAAGATAGAAGAGGCATTGTTAGACATTAGTATATCTAAAAATAACCAATGGTTTTAGCATACCATTAGCTCAGTATAAAAGTTAAAATAAAGGTAATCTTAGACTGTGTAAAGGAGGAATTATACTATGTCCTAGTTAGACTGTATCTTGAATGATATGTTCACATTTTAAGGAAAGGTATTGATAAGGTAGGCATCTAGGGGAGGGCAAACAGGACAGTGAAGGTCCTTGAAATCATGCTAGGTGAAGGGTGATAGAAGAATCTAGGGTTGTTTGGTCTGGAGAAAAGAATCTAAAGAATGCCATGATAATTATCTTTGATTTTGAAAGGCTGTTATGTAGAAGAAGTTATTAGATTTGTTCTTCAGGGCCCCAGAATGAATAACAGTGCAAAGAACAAAAAAAGCAGAAAGGCAAAGTTAGCATTAATAAAAAGGTTAAAAAACAAACAAACTTCCTAATACTTTTAGCTATTCCAATATAGAATGAGTTGACTAAGGAGCTAGTGGGGTCCCCTTAATTAGACTTTTCAAGGAAATGGGTAGAAAACCAATGTCTGGCTATACTGCAGAGGGAATTAATGTTCAATCTCAAACTCATCATGTAAAAAATGGAACTCATTCTTCTCTCTCTCCCCACAACTTGTCCCTCATCCCAAATTACCTATTTATGTAGAGAATACCAGCATCTCTCAGCATCTGAATTCTTTTCTTTCCCTCATACCCCTGCTGTAATCAGTTGCTGTGGCTTATCAATTCCACCTACAAAACATTTATTATATTTCCTCTACAGTAACACAGATAATTTTCTATTTCAGATCTTCAGCATCTCTTGCCTGGACTACTGTAATAGCCTCCTTATTTGTCTCTGCTTCCTGCTGCCAAAATAGTCATACTAAGACAGACAATCATGACCATGTCACTTCCTCGAATTTAGTAGCTTCCCATTACACACAGAATAAAAGATAAACTATTTAGCCTGACATTTACAGTCCTTCTCAACCTGTTCCATCTCCCTCATCTCTGGCTCTTGACATTCTTGCTGCCTTCCAGGCTCAAATTAGGTATCTCCTCTTCTGTGAAGCTTCTCTTGACCCTCCAGGGCTTCACATCCTCCCCTTCCTTAATTTAACTTGTACTGTTCCTATTTGCATTCTCTCCTCTCCTATTGAAATCTTGAGGGCAAAAACTATATAATTTTATCCCTGGCATCTAGCATCAATGTTTGTTAACTTCAATTAAACTAAACTAGATGTGTCTTACAACTCCAAGATTATTATTTTGTGACAATTTTTTTTATTCCGCATAGAGAGAGAAACATTAAAGTGTAATAAAACATTATTTTAACCATGTCATTTAGCCAATAACGGATTTTCATTTAGTTTTCCCCCTGGAGCATGTAACACCATGGTCATAGTGATTAAACTCCAAGTTCAAGAGGTGAAATACAATCCTTCTATGTGTGCACAACCATCCACCTTCTGTGTTTCGTTCATTGGAACGAGGCCTTTGAGAATGAGGGATAGTTTTAGACAAAGCAGAGCTGAGTCAGATTAATTACTTTCCTCATTTCTACTCCATCTCTCTATTTCAACACCTCTACCCAAGAGCCTAAAATGACAGTCCCATCAATTCAAAATTCCTCTTCCTTTAATTCTAGTCTTTCTAAACTTTATTTTTGACCATCTCCTAATACTTTCCTACCCAACTCTAATCATACTAGTCTTTTAACTGTCCCATGCACACACTATGATAATATATGATCCTTTTTTTTCTTATGTTCATTGTCCAGTTTGTGTTGCTTCTTTATCTCTATAGAATTGTAACCTTTTTGCCCTAGTTGCCATTATAAGAATAAGGATTGGATCTGAGTTTTCATTTTTATGGAGAATTTCCATATGAGAAAACTATGCTAATCCAGGTTGGCATCTTCTCTGTAATTAGAGACTCAGAATGTGGCCCTAAGGACTGGGAGGTTAAGCAACTTGGCCTTGGACAGACAGACTGTAGATTTTAGAACCCGTGGCTTTCTGGCTTCAAAATCAGCTTTCTATCTAATATGCTATGTGACATCTTATCTTCCACTTTAACTAATAGGCTAGTCCTTAAAAAGCAAGTTGCTTTGTTTATTTATTCTACATGAGTTTGATAGAGTTTACTCATCAACTTATAAAACTGATAGAGTTACATGGAGGTGAGCCTTTGTTTGGGAATTTTATTGCAATTCCCTCTACAGAGTCTCTTGACATGTTCATTGTCAACGTCTTAGAGAGTATTAAAACTCTTTCCTGGGAATTAGGGATGATTTTTTGGCTTAGGTCCTGAACCTAGAGGAACAGACAGAAAATAAGCCCTGATCTTTTGGATTCAACAAACTTGGTATTTGCGCTACATTATTATTGGGAATTTTTAAGCTATTTCAGATTGCCTCTTTAGTTCATTTTCCTTTCAGGAAAATTGGCCCATAGGATAGTGCCATAAATCTAGAAGTCTATACGCATCCCTATGGTGAAAGTAGATCTCATTGGAATTTTGGAGGTTGGTTTTTTGTTTCAGGCTAACCCAACTTCATTGCCTATTAGTTTGTTATGTGATGTGTTCTCTTGGTGTATGTACAGGTTGTGGTGGAGGTTTTCTATATATGATTCTAAGGGAAAATGTGATTAATTAGAGAGGGATCATGATTGTATTGCTTGATTATGGACCATGGTGAATATCTTATATGTGACTTGAACTTTCTGTGGGGTTGAAATAAAACTATTCTATACCTAATAGCAATATCACCATGAAGGGAGTCGGGAGAGAATAAGAATCTATATAGCACCTACTGTGGACAAGGTCCTTGTGCTAAGTGGTTTACAAATATTACTTCATTTGATGCTCATAGCAATTCTGAGAGCAAGGTACTGTTATTAATCCCATTTTATAGTTGAGGAGATAGAAGCAAACCAAAGTTAAGTCATTTGTCCAGGATCATACAGCTAGAAAGGATCTGAGAACAGATTTGAACTCAGGTCTTATTTAATTCCAGGCCCAGCATTATCCACTGCTATATGTATATATCCTACATGGGCACATATACAGGAAATGGGAATCCCTTTGCCCAAATCTACAAAGAATAAGATATGAGCTAAATGCAAGCTATATTCTTAGATTCCCCAAAGGGACCTCTAGGTGGGAACATGATAAATCAAAGAAAGATTGATTTAATTAGGATAACCCTCTGATTGAACCTAGTCTAAGTCCATGATTTGGGGTCTTGAGGTACAGGACAAATTTTTCTTGGTACAAAAATATAGCCAGTTATGGGACGGCAGCTTATTGTAATATAATATCCTCATAGAAGAGATTCCAGTGTACCAACCAAAGAGCTGATCATTTTCCCCATGTTTCTGTGAAAGGCAGGAAGTCTCCTCTGCTTGTTTTCCTCACTGGCTTAAATACATATGTCTTCCTGCCATGTAAACTATAAAGAAAGCATTTGTTCTGGACCCAAGTAACAGGAAACAATTATGGCCTCTATTTAAAAAGGTGAATGGTTCTACTTTTGCAGTGGTTATTGGTGAACCTACAGGGAACCCCTGTCTTGTTAAATGGATTGTAATTCCCTGAAATAACTTTGTCGTCATAGTTAAGGGGCCCCTCCTGGGAGTTTTGACTGAGAATGGAATGAGTGATCATGGCCAGTGGTATTCTGGAGAGATATGACTATTTGAATAGCAACTGCAGCATATTCTCCAATTTACTTTAGTTTATTTAAAAATTTTTATTATTAATGTATGAAATAAAGCAAGCATTTCCATAACAGTAGAATAAAATAAAATGATTGCATATAAAACTGCAAATATATTATTTATAATTTGCTATTTCTTTTAAATACATAATAAAGCTATGATGTAAATTTCTACTCCCCCTTTATTTTCCATCCCACCCACTGTAGAGATGGTTATCATTAGACAAAAATATATGTGGATAAATATATAGATAAATATAGATATAATCATAGTATACACACTCCTATTTATCATTTCCTTCTCTGAATGCAGATCTTATCTTCCTTCATAAGGTCTTTTTAGTTAATATGATATTTATAATAGCAGAAATGACTTAGTGACTCAAAGTTGTTCTTAAGACAATGTTGTTACTGTATGCAATGTTCCCTTGGGTGAAAGGAGCAAAACCAAGAGAACTATCCATGTTTTCCCCCCTAAAATTAACAAGCACATCATTTCTTATAGCTCCATAGCATTCTATCAGTATCATATGACACTACTTGTTCAGCCATTTTCCAGTTGATTGGCATCACCACAACTTCCAGTTCTTTACTACCAAAAGGAGAGCTGCTATAAACATTTTAGAACATATAGATTTTTTTTCCTTTTCCTCTGACCATATTTGCAAACAGACCTACTAGTTGAATTGCTGGGTAAAAGAATATAGGCAGTTTGCTAATTCTTCGGGAATAATTTCAGATTGCTCTCCAAAATGGTTGGATCAGTTTATGATTCCACTGATCGTGAATTAGTGTCTCAATTTTTCTATACCATCTCCAACATTTATTGCTTTCCTCTTCAATCATTTTATCTAATCTGATAGATATAAAATTATATCTAAAGATTGTTTTAAATTACATTTCTCTAAATAATGATTTAGAACATTTTATATGAGTATAAAGTGTTTTGAAAAAAATGTAGTTATGATAGAAGGAAAACAGAAAATTGGGAATTAATATAGAACTTCTCAGATAAAGGTCTCATATATCAAATATATAAAGAACTTTATAAAATCAATAACAATATGAATCACTTCCTAACTGATAAATGGTCAAAGGATGTGAACAGGCAGTTTGCTTATGAAGAAAGTTTTTTAGTGTAGATATACACATAGAAAAAAACTCTATCCATATGTGCGCGTGCGAACACACACACACATACACACACATACATATATACATATACCTCCAAAAATATCCTATCTCAAAACAGACTCCTGATAATAATTTGCATTTTCAAGTTGTAGGACTCAGATGGAGGAGTGGGGAAAGAAGGTGGGTTCTAACGCCAACAATGTTTTTGATTCTAACAAATTTGACCTACTCTTGGATATCATGATAGGATAGGATTCTCCCTACTTATCTAGGAGTTCAGAGAAATTACGTTTTGAAAAGCAAGTAATAAAATTTAGTATTCTTGTTCTTGGCTCAAGATCCTAGATTAGCTGTAAGAAAGAAGTTACTTTTTGATATTCAATCCACCTCCCTCCCATAACCACCTTGCATCCTTAGAATATAAGGGAATTGGGGCAGCTAGGTAGATCAGGTCATAGAGCACTGGCCCTGTAGTCAGGAGGACCTGAGTTCAAATTCAGCCTCAGACACTTGACACATTAATTATCCATGTGACTTTGGGCAAGTCACTTAACCCCAATTGATCTCCAAAAAGCAAGAAAAAAAATAGAATATAAGGGACTTACATTGGACATTTATCAATGTCAGACAATTTTTGTCTCTGTAGGGAGTCAGGTGAAACAATGTGTAAAGCACTGAATTTGGAGTCAGAAAGACCTGAATTCAATGCTCGGAATGTTGGCTAGCTTACATCTCTTTGCCTCAGTTTCCTTATCTCAAAAATGAGAGCAATAATTGTATCTATCTTACTGGGTTTTTGTTAAAATAAAATAAGTTATTTTTTGTAAAGTGCTTGGCAAATCTTAAAATACTACATAAACCCCCTGTTATTGTTGTTACTATTAACCATTTATTATTATTATTATCATTATTATTATCATTATCCTCATCAATTAGCATAAAAATTGGCATATAATAAATGCTTACTGATTTCTTGATCAAATGTGATTCTCATCTCTCTTTCTTATGCTCTTCCTCTCATGACTCTTCCCCATGCCTTTAGTTAAAACTATTGCAAAAATTAGGAAACAGGTTGACAATCACTGACCAAGTTATCTGTCCTATTAGATGTAAATCAGAACTGGGTATTATTCTGCATATGCAACCATCTGACATCCCTAAACCAGTCAACTAGTACTATGATAGTGCCTACATAGAGTTGGTTATGCTCCTGTCATCATTTATAGTGACAAGATTGTTCTATTTTCCTTGACATGGGCTTTTTAGTCAGGCATGTTGCTGTGACCCATATATAGCAAGGATCTATAGCCTGGAAAACAGTTCATAGCCCAGGTGTATCACAGAATCTTAGATTCTCAGAATTTCAGAACCAGAAGGCTCCTAGTAAATACAATGCGTATCTGAACAAGATTACTTCTACTAAATCGGTTTAGAGACAAATGATCAAGAATATTCTACTTCATGATGAAAAGAAATCTGTTCACTTTCATTGGAACTCATTTTGTTTATTTCTTAATGATCATTAGGTTTAAATATTAAACTTCTTTCAGCTTCATTTTCCCAATTTGCAAAATGGAGAGAATAAGAGTACTTACCTCATAGGGTTGCAGTAAAGAGCAGATCTGATATGTGACAAGTTCTCTGTGGAAATCCTAAAGTGATATAAAAAGTTTAGCAGTTATTATTATTATTTTTCCTTTCACTTCTGCCCATTGCTTCTAATGTTACCTCCTGAGGCAATCATTTATTCAACAAACATTCATGGGGGGTTTACATAGAAAACTATGTGCTAATTACTATATTAAGTTTTAATGTTAAAAAAATAACCAGAAATCAAAATCTCTTCTTGCCCTCTAGGATTCTGTAATCTAATGGCTATTGAGTCATTTCATTTTGTGACACTATTTGGGGTTTTCTTGGCAAAGATACTGGAGTGGTTTGTTATTTACTTCTCCAGGTCATTTTGCAAATGAAGAACCAAGGTAAACAGGATTAAGTGACTTGGCCAGGGTCAAATAGCTAGGAAATGTCTAAGGCCAGATTTGAACTCATGAAGATGAGTCTTCTTGATTCTAAGCTTAGTGCTCTATCCTCTGTCACTTAGCTGCCCCTACAGTCTAATAGAGGATCCATAAAATGTAGGTACAACATCACTTTAGAAAAGAAGGTCCTAAGAGCTGAAGTGAGGGGAGGGTAGAACTAGGAAAAATCAAGAAGAACAAGTATCATCTCTCCTCTACATGGATATCTTTTGGGATTTCAAAAGTATTAGTATATTCCTCTCTTCTAAATGTTTTTCTAAGACAAAACATTGCTAGTTTTTTCAATTGATCCTCATGTCATAGTCTCTAGTTCTCTCTCCCTCCTGTTTGGCCCACTATTGACATATTCCAGTTCGTCAAAGTCCGTCTTGAATGTCGAATCTACAACTTTACCCAGAACTCCATGTGTGGTCTGACCAGTCAAGATCAAATTTGGACTCCTCTGAGGTCTTATTCTCAATACTCTGGCTTTCTTAATGAAGTCCATGAATGCATTAGCTTTTTGTTGTTGTTGTTCCTGCCATATCACATTGCTCAATCGTGCTGGCCTTGAAGTCCACTAAAATACTCAGATGATCGTGATGATAATTATTATATAATAATTGCTTACCCATCCAGTAATGTGAAATTGATTTTTTTAAACTTGTGCAGGACTTTACTTTTATCCGTATTCAATTTCATTTTAGTAGATGTAGTCCATCATTCTGGTCTGTATAACCTTTTTGGAGGTCTTTATCATCCAACATGATATCTTTCCTTTCCAGCTTTATATGTAAATTTGATCAGTAAGTCACCTATGCCTTTATCCAACTTACTAATACAAAATGTTAAACATAATAGGATCAAGGAAAATTCTTGGAGAAGCTTTACTTCAAGTTCAAGTTGACATCAACCTTTTCATGACATACTTTTTGGTTCAAACATTCATTAATTCAAGATTAACAAGATTCTACCATCACATGTCCCTATCTATCTTCTCTACATTGAGAGGATGAAAGAATTTGATCAAATACTTTGCTTAATTCTAGGTTTTACTCCTCTACACCATTTCCCTGAACTACCAGTCTAGTAACCTTCATAAAAATGAAAATGAGGTTAATCTGACAGGACTGGTTGATGAAATTCTACTGGGTTTAAATGGTTCCAAGTTATGCTCTTATTAAGTGGTATATAATTTGGGCAAGAATCAAAATTATCGTTGACAGATTAGATATTGTTTGTACTCTCGTCTTTTTAACATCAGGACAACACTGACTCTTCTCCAGTCTAGCAGGACCTTTTGTATTCTCCATGACCATTCAAAGATCACCAATAGTAGGACAGAAACTTCATCTTCTACTAAACTTTAAAGATAAAACAGCTACTATCAACTAGAGTTCCATCATTCATAGCTGTCTCTAACTCATAAAGTTTGCTTTTAATTTTCAACTCTATGTATCACTGTCTAGTGGGGATAAAAATATTTTTTCTACCCAATCATAAACGTATATATTTGTGATATAATAATATTTTTTTCATATCTGTGCAGGTTTGGAGCAATTTGCTCTTCAATATCATTACTGCAAGGATCATAGAATCATTTCATTGGAAGGAGGACTCATAAGTCATCTAATTTTACCACAACATGATTTGTATCTACATTTAAAAACATGAAATCTTTAAATGGAAGGGAATACAGTAATATCTGATAATCACATTCCATTTTAAAAATACATAATAGTTGGGAAGTTCTTTCTCATGCAGTCTGTCACCCTTAAACTGTACCCATTGCTTCCAGGTTTGTCTTCTTGGACCAAACAAAACAAAGTTTCTTTCTTAACCTAACCTAGTTCAAATGTGTAAAGAGGAAAAAGTGATTGTATTAGTTCTAAGACTTTTGTTCTCCACCCTATATATCCCTAATATCTTTAATAGCTATGGATTCTAACCCTCTTACTATGCTGAACACCTTCCTCTGGATTTCTTATGGTTTCTCTATCCATTTTCTAAGCCTTAATGTCCTAAGTGAGTGAGTGCCAGTCATTTTAAATATATAGGTTGCTTTAGAAAAGCATAAGCAACAGTAAATCTCATTTTCTTCCAGGCCCATGCTTATAGCTGTCCTTACAATTGTTCCTAGCTATGCTTAGAATTATTGCAAATGAATTATTAAAAATGTTTGGATAGTTTTGGAACCTTTAGAAATATTGGCTTTGGGAATTCTAATCCAGTACTTCTGACTATTTTACCCATAAGACTTTTTATAAATGGCTAAAAATGAATGATTTCTTGCAGAATTCATGGCTGTTATTGTTGTGACCTGTGTGACCCTGATTGGAAGGAAGACTAAAGGTGAGCTCACAAAGTCCTTGGTAGTTAGGCTTAGCAGACTAAGTAGAATAGTACTAGCAGCAATGAAGGCTATAGGTCACCAAATGAGTAAATAAAGATTATAGAAAGGGGTGACTGAAAACTACTTTAAGTAGGTCAAGTCATTTAACTTAACTTACAAGTAATGTTAAGTAAGTAATAACTGCTTAACAAACATATTCTCTAGGACTGCATGGGGAGTGGAGGTAGGGAGGGTTTGTAAAAGCATTCTCAGATTAGAACCCAGTTAAGAAAGGGGTATGAAGTTCTGAGGGGATAAGTGAATCCACAAAGTCACCTGGAGTTAAGCTGATGTAGGCGGCAAAGAGAAGATCTTCAGTTGCAATAACTAAAGACAATTTGATTGACTCAGAGCCTTTCTTATCAGGGGAAAGGGAGAGTATCATCTTTGTCAGGACTCTATTCACAGCAATCTAATGTGTAGTAGCACGGCCACTTGTGGTATGAGTAATTATGATTATGTTCTAGAGGGAAGGTAGTCAGAATAAAGGCTTCTCTTTTCTAGGTAGCCATTTCTAACTCAGTAGAAAGTGTTTTGGTATTGGTTTCAATGGCACCTCTGAAACTCTGCTCATGTGACTTTAACCAAACTTACCATGTTGCATTCAGTTTCCTCTACTGGAAAATGAGGGAGTTGTACTAAATGTTTGCTGCCATTTCTTCCTCTATATTATTCAGTTGCAAATGAGTAAGATTATTTAAAATTTCTACTTCTAAAGAGGAACATTATTGGTAAGACATAGTAAGTTTCTGACTGATGCCCACATTTTAGTGGAGTTTACTAGATAGGTTGGGATTTGATCTTTATAGTGCCTTGGGATTTGGTTTCTGGATTTTCCTTCAGTATAGAAAATTAAACATATATACACATGCATAGGAAAATGCTAACGTACACATGTAAGTATGTGACTACATACAGATATCTTTAAAGGTCAAAGCATATAGTTAGTCAAATTTTCATGCTGCCTTGTCTTTGGTAGCAAAATTTTGAAATGAAGCAATAATTCCCCCAAAACATCAGATGGGGACTCAAATTCTGCTGCATAAGATTGGAGAAATCCTATTCCTCAAATGTTTTATGGGTGATTGTAGAATGGGTTAATAAACATTCCTTGTAACAAACATTAAGAACAGCCCATACATTTGGGACAGGTGACAATTATTTACTCTTCAAACAACTTACTGAAATGATGAAGGCAATTTCACAGCCAATATAGGCCAAACTGTGTATGTATGGTCATAGAAATCTTGAATATAGATTGGTGCTTTTGCTAGGGGCAACCATATGATTCTGTTAAGATTTTTATGTGTGCACATCTTCTGAAATGATTCAATAACCTGTAGGATAGAAAATGAAATTACTACAAAATGGGAATCTATTTCCATATATTTTCTTTCCTCTTTTCTTAGGGGGGAAGGAGGATGATGTTTATTAGGTAGAAACACTTGTATTTTCTTTTTGGGTTGCTATTATTTAGTACTGAAAATGATAATCCATCTCCTAGAACATCTCAGGAAAGATATAGTGAATGACTATACACCATAATACCTATACATGGTGACAGAGGCATAATAAAACTGTGCTCTCTCTTTCTCTGAATGCATTGGCAATCCAGAAGGATAACAGATTTTATGTGGACCATTTGGAATATCGATCTGAACAAATGCTCCCTCCTTTGCCTAGAATTTTCAATGGCAGAATTTTTAAAATTCTGATTGAACACAGTATGTCAATCCACAGCAATCACTGGTCGATGTTCTTTTACATTAAAGAACAAAGAACTGAACTATATTTGGAATAAGTGTATCTATGATCATATTAGAGAGGTAAAATGGTACAAAGCTATGACAGCCAGTGGTGGAGTCAGGAATACTCAAATTCAAGTCAGTCTTGTACTTTTGAAATACTTTTTTAGCAGCTGTCAGTCAACAAAAACTTTTAAGTGGTAATAATTTGTCAGTTGCAGGGCTAAATACCAGCATCACAAAG
>CM053594.1:147998497-148034218 GCA_028646575.1 Pseudocheirus occidentalis
GTTAAAGTTACTTGCCCAAGGTCACATGGCTAGTTTTTGTGTTAAGTGTCTGAGGCCGTATTTGAACTCAGGTCCTCCTGACTCCAGGGCCACTGCTCTATTCACTACACCTCTTAGCCACTCCCCTTTTTGTTTTCTTTTACTTATTTTTATTTGTTTCTTTTTTACTGCAGAATTAATTAATTAATTTTTTAGTTTTCAACATTCATTTCCACAAGATTTTGAGTTACAAATTTTCTCCCCATCTTTCTCTTACCCTCACCCCAAGATAGCAAGCATACTGAATACCCCTTCCTTCAGTCTCCCCTCTCTTATATCCCACCTTCATCTCTCCCCTTCCCCCTTCTCCCTTCCTCCTTACCTTCTTGTAAGGCAAAATGGATTTCTATTCCGCATTTCCTTTATATCTTATTTACCAGTTGCATGTAAAAACAATTTTTGACATTTGTTTTTAAAACTTTGAGTTCCAGATTTTCTCCCTTCTTCCCTCCTCACCCAACCCCACTGGGAAGACAAGTAATTCAAGATAAGTTTATACATATGTACTTATGCAAAACATTTCCATAGTAGTCATATTGTGAAAGGCTAACTATATTTCCCTCCATCCTAACTTGCTACCCCCATTTATCATATTTTCTCCTTTGATCCTGTCGCTTTTCAAAAGTGTTTGTTTCTGACTAATGTCTCCCCTAATCTACCCTCCCTTCTATCATCCCCTTCTCTTATCTCCTTCCTCCCTACTTTCCTTTAGGGTAAGATACTCAATTGAGTATGTTTGTTATTCCCTCCTTAAGCCAAGTTCAATTAGAGGAAGGTTGACTCCTTCCCTTTCACATCCCTGCTTTTCCCCTCAATTGTAACAGCTTTCTCTTGCCTTTTTTATGTGAGATAATATATCTTATTCTATCTGTCCCTTTTCCTCCCAATATATTCCTCTCTCACTTCTTAATTTTAATTTTTAGATAGCATCCCTTCATATTCAACTTACCCTGTGCCTGCTGTCTGTGTGTATGTGTGTGTATACACACATACATACATACACATACACACATCTATAAATATATATTTACATACATACATATACACAAATACATATATGTATATGAAAAAAGTCTCATGAGTTACAAATATCATCTTTCTATGTAGGAATATAAACATTTCCACCTTAATAAGTTCTTTAGGATTTCTCTTTCCTGTTTGCCTTTTCCTGCTTTTCTTGGTTTTTTTTTATTTGAAAGTAAAATTTTCTGTTTAGCTATGGTCTTTTCATCAAGAATTCTTGAATGTCCTCTATTTTATTGAATGCCTATATTTTCCTTTGAAGTATTATACTCAGTTTTGCTAGGTAGATGGTTCTTGGTTTTAATCCTAGCTCCCGAATATCATATTCTAAACCCTTTAATCCCTTAAGGTAGAAACTGTTAAATCTTGTGTTAACATGATCATGTTTCCATAGTACTCAAATTGTTTCTTCCAGACTGCTTGTATTATTTTCTCTTTGACCTGAGATCTCTGGAATTTGGCTATGACATTCCTAGGAGTTTTGTTTTGGGGATCTTTTTCAAGAGGTGGTCAGTGAATTCATTTAATTTCTATTTTACCCTCTGGTTCTAGAATATTCAGGCAGTTTTCCTTGATAATTTCTTGAAAGATGATGTCTAGGTTCTTTTTTTTTTTCGTCATGACTTTCAGGTAGTCCACTGATTTTTAAATGATATGTCCTAGATCTATTTTCTTTCCAGGTCAGTGGTTTTTTATTTTATTTTAATTTTATTTTTTTTATTTTTGGAGGGGGAGATCAGGGCAATTGGAGTTAAATGACTTGCCCAAGGTCACACAGCTAGTAAATCTAAGTGTCTGAGAAAGGATTTGAACTTAGGTCCTTCTGACTCTAGGACCGAGGCTCTATTCACTGTACCACTTAACTCCCCCAGTGCTTTTTCTAATGAAATATTTCACATTGCCTTCTATTTTTTAATTTGTTTGGATCTGTTTAATAGTATTTTGATTTCTCATAAAGTCATTAGCTTCCATTTGCTCCATACTATTTTTTGAAGGAATTATTGTCTTCTATGAGCTTTTTAACTTCCTCCTCTGTCTGACCAATTCTGCTTTTTAAAATATTCTTCTCCTCTTTGGCTTTGTGGGCCTCTTCTGCCATTTGAGTTTGTCTATTTTTTAATGTGTTATTTTCTTCAGTATTTTTTGGGTCTCCTTTAGCAAACAGTTGGTTGGTTTTTCATAATTGTTTTGCATTACTTTCATTTCTCTTCCCCTTTTTTAATCTACTTCTCTTACTTGATTTTCAAAATCATTCTTGATCTCCTCCATGGCCTGAGAGCAGTTCATATTTTTATTGGAGGCTTTTGATGCAGGAGTTTAACTTTGTTGTCTTCTATTGGTTCTGTTTTTATCTTCTTTGTCACCAAAGAATGATTCTATAGTCTTATTTCTCTTCCTCTCTTTGCTCATCTGGCCAACCAATTACTTGAGTTGTTTGCCATGGTAGAACTCTGCTTCCAGAGTGGAGTGTGTTGTGTCCCAAATTTTTGGAGTTTTGCACCATTGTTGTCAGCACTTCTTCTAGAGACCTGCCTTAGAACTGTGAGGAGGATGGCCTCTCCACAGCTTCAACAAGCTCTACCATGTCAGCGCTCCTCACCCCAGGACTGCCACCCAAGACTGACCCAGTTCCCAGCAGGGCAAAGCAAGAGAATCCTGCTTCAGTGCCAGCAAAGGCTTCTTACATTTGCTGCTTTGGTCTCCCCACTATCTGAGCACCTGGAGCTCCAGAAGAAGCTGGGGCCTCAGTGGCTGCAGAGGCAGCCACCTCTGCTGCCCTGGGGCCAAGGGCCAGGTTGTGCTCTTCTCTCACCCAAGTCCACTGACCTTTTACTTTCTCTTTGGTGTTCATGGATTGAGAAGTCTGGAAACTACCACAGCTGCCAGTGATTCAGTCCTCTGAAGTTTGCTCAGGGTGATCTGTGCCACTAGTCTGTCAGAGTGTGCTCCATTAAAAGTCAGGTGCAATTACTTCCTGTAGGCTTGCTAGGCTGCCTTCAACAGGAGATTTCTTTCACTCTGTCATTTTGTGTATTCTCTAGCTCTAAAATTTGTTTAGAGTCATTTTTTACAGTTATTGGAGTGATTTTGGGATAAGCTCAAGCAAGTTCCTACTTTTACTCTACCATCTTGGTTCCACCACCCCTATTAGTTTCTTTTGAGATTAGTTTTCTCTATTTCCTTATGTGTGCCCTACCAGGCAGGGAGGACCATAGTCACTTATATGCCTAATCTGCTCAGGGGCAAAGGGTATTTGACCTACTCTGTTTTGCTGGCCTGGTGGTCTCCTACTCACTATATTGATGCTAGACTTTGTGTTGACATCTTATCAGTATTAGCTCTTTCAAAGTTCAGAACACTTGAGCCCAAGATGTCTATCAGTCTTGGTCTTGCCAGTAGCAGGAATGATAGACATGTGTTATCACTTCTGGCTAAGCTCACTTCATAGTTTGGGGGAATAATATTAAAAAAATGAAATCTATATGAGACAAATATATTGGAAATGGAAGACAATTTCCAAATGGAATACACTAGTGATAGTAGGTACTTGGAACGACCTCCTGCCAATGGTAGATCCAAGTCTTGAAGGACAGCAGGTAAGTCAGAAGGTAAAGGGGAGGAGGGAAAACATACTAGGCATAGGGAATAGCCAGTGCAAAGGTTTATTTATGAGAACAGACTTTAAAAGGCACAAAGATAGGAGATAGTGTGTGATGTGCAAGAAACAACAAGTGCTTCACTGAAATTGGTTCACAGGGTACATGGAGAGGAGGAAAGTATAAAAAGACTGGGAAGGTAGGTAGGCACCTGAGTATGCTTATGAAGGTGTTTAAATGTCAAGGACAAGATTTTATTTTTGTAGATACTAGAAATTTGAGAAAGGGGAGACACACACACATACACACAGAAACAGAGAGATACAGAGACAGAAACAGACATAAATAGACACAGAGATTAGGACAACCTGCTAGGGAGCACAGGATAGGATGGAATCAAGGAGGCATGAACATATTTTTGCCTTGGCAAGAAAGATTGTCTGTTTATGTGAGACAGGGGAACAATATGAGATGTGGAAAAAGATATCTGAGTAATGTGAAATATATGAAGGAAGGTTTGGATGAGAGAAACATGCTGGAGGCAGGGAAACCAATTAGGAAACTATTGAAAAAGTCTGGATAAAAAGGTTAGTGACCATGAGTGTGAATCAAAGTTTAAATGAGAGTGAATAAAGGTGAGTTGCAAGAGATGTGTTTTGTCGATGAATGGCTATATAAAGCTAAAAACTATGAGATCTTCCATCAGATGATAAACATGAAAGTAGGAACTATTTGTTTCTATGTCTGTTTCCCTTTCTTTGTTATGCTCCTTAGGCTGACCTTTAAAGATCTTCGTAACCTGGATCCAACAGGTCTTTCCAAGCTTAGTCTACATGACTTGCCTCCACATTCTCTATGTTTCAGCCTAACTGCTCTAATTGGTGTTACCTTTACTCATCCCTGTCTCTAGTTCCTATGCCTTTGCACAGTCTGTACCCTGTAGCCACAATGCTGTCCTTCCTTATCTTTATACTCTAATCCTTAGTGTTCATCTGATGTCATTGTGTGTTCCGTCTTCTATGATACTTCTCTGATTATCTAACTTGTTGATGCTCTCTCCAACTTTCTAAAATTATCACATTATAAGTCTCTTCAGTAGAATATAAGGCCTTTGAGAGCTGAGACTGTTTTCATCTTGTCTTTGTAGCTTTACCACATAACCTAATGCTTTACATATAGTAAATACCTGATAGATTCTTGCAGAATTTGGCTAGATCCTCTAAAATATAAAATTTTGTAGACATAATTGATTGAAAGGTGCAAAGATGACTTGATTATTATGTTAATTGCTTGTTGGCGAGGGAGGAAGAAAAACAATTTCTTCAGTGGGAGAAATGTTTCCTTAAAGAGTTTTCTTTCAACAAGGTTTCTACCCACCTCCACAACATCACTTACATTTGTTCCCTTTACTTACATAGTCACCACACTAGTTCAGGCTCTTCTCACCTCTCCTTTCTGATGCATCTTCCACATCTTTAGGGACATGCCAAATGGCTGTTCCTAAAGAACATTCTGTTCAAGAACCTCCAATGACTCCCCTCCCTTGAAACACATATTCCTCAACATCAACTTTAAAGCCCTTCACAATCTGGTTTCAAGCTATTTTTGTGCACCAGCGTGCCTTTTGGAATGTTCATGTCTGCCTTTCAAAATGAAGGCTCAGCTCAGTTGCTGCCTCTAGAAATCCCTGTAATTAGTCAGATTCTTTCTTTGTCCATATTTGTATTTACTTTGTATATATCTTATAGTAATGCACCTGTGGACATGTTGCCTCCTCCTCTAGAATGGAAACTTCTGCAGGGCAGGGACTCATTCATTTTGGTTGTTTCATCCCCAGCAGTTGTCAACATCTAGCACATCACAGACACTTAATGAATGTTTGTTAAATAACATGAATCAAAAAATCTGGGTTAAAATTGTGCATCTTATGATGACTATTTGTGTAATATATTTATGTATGTAATATGTAACTATTTGTGTAATTTGTGTAATGAGGACTCTCAATTTCTCAAAGCCTGTTCTCTCATCATCAAAATAAGGATAACAATAGTACTGGATTCTAAAGGCAAACTTTCAAGCATTAGATCAGTAGCAACCTTTTAAAATTACATAAGATAAAGAGATTTGTCTAAGTCTCCCTTACATGGAACATAGAAATAGGAAATGTTAGAAACAAAAGAGACATTAGAGATTGTATACTCCAAACTTCTTATATTACAGATGAAGACATAGTTCCCAGAAAAGTCAAATACTTGTTCAGTCTCATGATTATTCTCTTCTTGGAGAGATCAGATTCATTCCTAGGAAAAGATATAAATATATGTATGTATGAATGCACATACATACACACAATAAATATAATATATATGCTATGTAAAAATATAATAGAATATATATACACACATGTGTGTGGGTATATATACACATATATGTGTGGGTATGTATGTGTGTGTGTGTTTGTGTATTCTGAAGTATATCTTATTTGTTTCTAGGAATCTATATTGTATGCATAGTCTCCCAGTGCCCCAAAAGGGAAGTACCAAAACAGTGGTAGTAAGTATTACAAGGAGCCATACCTAGGAATCCTTGGGCAGAAACAGAGGACGTAGTAGTGGTGGCAGTACCACATGACTCTAACCATGGGCACAGTCATGGTGGAGGTGGTGACCTGAGATTGTGATCTGTGGAAATGGACACAAGGAGAGGGACAAAAGCACCTTTGTTTCAAAGGAAGATGTATACTCTCCTGGGTGTTGGCACCCTGAGGTAAAGCCCCTTTTTCCTAGCACTAGATGACAATTCTATCCTCAGGTAATACTAAGGTTGTAAAAATTAATAAAAGCTGAATATAATGACACTGGAATTAAATGAGGAGTTGAGTGAGAAAAAAAGGTCATGTAAATAAACTATACTATTCCAAAGGGAGGCCTAATGATTGACAAATATTGAGTACCATAACTGAAAGGGAAGAAAACACAAAACTTGTTGACAAGAAAAGAAAGGTGAGAAAGGAGATGAGCTAGCATATTTTTTTAATGAGGTGTTAAGTAGATCACCAAGAGAGGTGGATAATGACTGTGATGAAGAGTTGGCCAGGGGTGTGAAAAAAATGACATTTGGTAAATCACAGGAGAACTGTGAAACCTGAGATAGCTCCTGGAAAGAATGGTTAATCCCTTCTAACACTCTGATGCCTCTCAGTAATAGAACTGGGCAGCTCATTAAAACTGTGTGTGAACAGATACTTTTTTTTAAAAAAAAGCAATGGATCTAAGTAATAACTAAGGCTGCAAAGATGCCATGTCCATATTTGAAAAAAATAAAATGTGAGGAACATGAGGAATGAAGGAGAGGCATTTTATGAAACACCATTTTGGAAAACAGTGAATAAAGACCAGGGAAATCAAAGAAGCAGGAAAATAGGTGGGAGAGTTGGCAAACCATGCCAAATCAAGAAAGAAGAGAAAGAAATATTAAAAATAGAATACACCTTTGTTTTTTAAGCAGTTGGCAATGAGGAAACTTGATGAAGCTGGTTGACAAGCTAGCTTGGGAGATGGCAAAGAGAAAGAGTACAATGAGTAAAGAAGAGAATTCTATGGCCTTATTTAAAATAGAATGGTGATACAGACCAGAGCAATTAATGACACTGGAGTAAATAACATCTGCTTACCTTCACAAGACAAAGGCAAGTGTTACTTGACTTCTTTGTTGGACCCTTACAGGGTACGAAGTATGTGGGAGTCTACCTTGCCTTAAGCAGAGAGATAAGAAGAGAGAACTTGAAGGCATGAATTTGATGGTGAAACATGATTATTATTTTTTCTCAGAGACTACATTAAGATCTTATTTATCTTTTATAATGAATGAAAAACTGGAATACAGACGTGTTCAAGTTTAAATCTTGTTATGGTTTCTTTATGGGACTTTTCTACGTGTCCTATAATTTCTCATCTCTATCTATGTGTTCTTCAATAGGTGACTCAGGTCCTCAAATCCAAATTCATCTCTTTATAGTTTAGTGAGATATGGATCATTTTTTTCTGATCTTATGGCTCTCTCATTTTGAGGATGATTGGTTTCTTATAAGCCTTAGGTTTTATCCTATGAATTGGTATCTTATGTTACCTTTGTTTTTAAACTATTTTATCAATCAATTGTGATTTTGCTGTTTATTAGCAAACCATTAATTAATAAACCAGGATGATTATCAGGTACCAGAAAATACAACCTTTTTTCCCAATGAGTTACTTTAAATACTACCATGATTTCTCTTCTTCAATTGAGTCCTACTTGATCTTCAAAATTTTGTTACATTTACTTTTTATTTTTTGATGTGTAGTTGTTCTTTCAATTTACATTATAGTGGTTACTGTGAATATTGTTTGCTTGCCTCTACTCATTCTCTGTCAAATGATGTATCTCTCTGTCTGTCTTTCTGTCTATCTATCTATTTTCGCATGATTATCTGTATTCATTCACATATTATATACAATAATATTCCATCATAATCATGTACCACAATTTATTTAGCTATTGCCCAATCAATGGGCATCTACTTTGTTTCTAATTTTAGCTTTCACAAAAAGTGCTGCTACCAATAATTCTATTTATATGGGGACTTTTTCATATTGATAACTTCTTTGACATATATGTGGGAAATTTCAATCACTTTATTTGCATAATTCCAAATTACTTTCCAAAATAGTTGTACCAATTTATAGCACACTCAACAATGTAATAGTGTGCCTATCATTCCAAACTCCTAATGCCATTTTGGGGTAGTTGGCAATTTTTGTCAATTTGCAGATATAAGGTCAAACCTTGGTGTTGTTTTGATATCTATTTCTATTATTATTAGTGTTTTAAAGCTTTCTTCCCTGTGATTGTGAATACTTTACACTTTTGAGAACTTTTTATGTCATTTGATCACTCATATATTGGGGAATGGCTATGAGATACACATCTTTTGTATGTGTATACACACACATATATCCATATCTATATATGTACATGGACACAAATATTCATTAATTACTTATACATCATGATTATCAAATCCCTATAAGATAATTTTGATTCAAAGATTTTTTTGCCTAAATGACCACTTCCCTTCTCATAATAGATGCATTAATTTTGTCTGTGCAGAATTTCATATAGAAATGCTGTTGATTTTTGAGAATTCATTTTGTTGCCTGCAACTTTACTGAAACTATTGTCTTGATTACCTTATTTGCTGTTTCCCTGGAGTTTTGTAACTAAACCATTATATCAACAGCAAAGAGGGATACTTTTATCACCTCTTAACCAGTTTTATACTTTTAATTTCTTTCCTTTGTGTTATTGCTATTGTTAGAATTTCCAGAACTGTATCAAATAATAGTGGGGAGAGTATCATTGCTTCACTGCAATATTTACTGGAAAAAGTTCCAGCTTATCCCCATTGCATATGATGCTTTTTATGATGCTAAAAGGCTATGGCTATAATTTGAATAATTCTTTTAGTGTAAAAGAGTGTTATAATTGGAGAAAAGCTTTTTCTGTATTGAGATGGTCATTGATTTTCAATATTTTTGAACTTCAGTATGACTATCTTGATTATTTTCTTAATGTTTAACTATCCTTGTATCCCCAGTATAAATCCTACTTGATCATAATGCATGATTTTTTAAAATTAATCTCTTCAGTCTATTTGACAGTATTTTGTTTTAAATTTTTGAGTCACTGTTTATTATTATTTTGGTCTATAGTTTTCTTTTTGTGTTTCATCTTTCTCTACTTCAGGCATTAGAACTATATTTATCTCATAAGAAGTGTGGACGGTATTCAGGATATATAAGTACTTGTGGCCTGAGGGCTTGCCAAACCGTTTTTAGGGCTGTTCATTTATTTTTGTTGTCCAGATATCATTCAGATTTCACCTGTGGCTCCAAGAAGCTGTAGTATGAAAGGCAATCACACCCCAGTAAAGCTCTCTTGTCTTGGCAGATGGGCTAAACCAGGGTGAGAATAATTAGATAGGTCTCAAATCCATCAGTGACCTAGGAGACTGTCCACCTCAAACATGTGAAGACTTTCCCTGGAGGAGTGGGAAGATGAGAACAATTTTTCCCAACTGCCATGAAGGTGTCTGAAGCAGGTACTGTGGAGTGCTTGGATCTTGGTGAGACAAGAATCAAAATCCATAAAGGAAACATTATCTGAGTTTCAAGAAGACATAGAAAGTAACACAAGAATGACAATAGACTTCAATATCCCTTTATTCAGTTTGGGATAAGTCTAAGAGAAAAAATAAACAGAAGGTAAAATACAGAATTGAACAAATTCCTGGAGGAACTAGAGTTAAAAGACTTATGGTTATATAACTCTCCTCCCCCATATTTTGCCTCTGTTAATTTTTCTGTTGTCAATGTTTTCCCTGTTGATTTGTTGGAATATTTTCAAAATTTTTGAATTTTCTTCTTTATAAGATATTTGATCATTTCAGTCCCCCCACCCCCGCCATGATATTCTTCTACTGATTTTTTTTTTATTTTATCCCTTATGATGGTGGTTTTCTTATTAGCTAGATCTCATAGCATCTCATCTTCCTCCCGTGATGGATAATTCATGGTTCATCAGTGTGAGTCTTTCTCCCAAGTGACTTTTGGGTGATTAGACCTCACTTCATCTGGCTGTTCTGCTCTTTCCCATAGGTTTAATGGAAGACTACACAGCCCTCCGCTAAGCCTGGGTGTTCTGTCTTTTCTTGCTAAATTCTCTGATGAGGCACTGGCAATTCTGAGAGCTGATGAACTTGTGCTATGGACCTCTATACCCAAAGTTCAGAGTTCTGGTGATATGGGTTTGTGGCCTCTAACTCTTGAAGAGTTGCCATGTACTCTCCTGGAGTAACTTATATAGCCTGGAGCTAGCATCTCCAAGGAACTAGAAAATGAGAGAAATACTGGGGTATGGGGCTAGATTTTGTTCTAATTCCATGTCAAATCTTAGCTTTACTGTTGCTGTTGGCGGTGGTAGTGTTCATTAATTTCAGTCATGTCTGACTCTTTGGCACCCCATTTAGAGTTTTCTTGACAAAGACATGGAATGGTTTGTCATTTCCTTCTTCAGCTTATTTTATAGATGAAGAAACTGAAGCAAACAGGATTAAGTGATTTGCCCAGGGTTGCAGAGTTGTAAGTATGTGAGGCCAAATTTAAACCCAGATCCTCCTGACTCCAGGCCCAGAACTCTTTCCATTGTGTCACATAGCTGCTGTAGCCTTATTACTGATAGCATGGGATGTAGGGAGGGGTGCTCAGTGAGCTCAGGATCAGTAAATATGGATCCTTTTTTTTAATGTTCTTACCATGGTCCACACTATTCACCATAGAGATAGCTGATGTCGCTTTATCATTGGTGAATAATTCTTGTTTTGGATAGGTTTGAGAGGTCATGGAGTTCAGAGAAAATGTTTAGTCCTCCATTTTGTTTCTTATGTGACCTAGGAGTCTACTCCCTATGTTTCTAACATATTAAGTTGCTTAATACTTTTATGATTTGTCTCTAGTTTTCATTGTAGTACCTATTAGCCAAACCATAGTCTTTCTATATATGTTATCTGAGGTGTGCAGAGAATGGCCTCCTGTGGAAAAAATCTGTCCCATTTAGTGAAACCCAAAAATATGTCAGTAGTTATTTGTTTCTTTTCATTATACACATTTCTCCTGCCTAACAGCATAAGAAACTCACATATTAAAACAACAGGGTATTGTGTTAGAAGGGAATAGAAAGATCATCTAGCTACCATCACTTCATAGATGAGAAAACTTATGTCTAAACAGAATTAACTAGAGTCAAACATGAGCAACACAGGTCTGATTCTACTTACTGTTCTTTACATTATTTCATTGGGATTTGAATTACAAAAGGTGGCAAAACACACAAAACAAAGGGCATAAAAAACTCTAAAGAGGAAATTCACCTTTACATTTTTGCCAAAACCTAGTCCTTTCTCTGTCTCTCGTTCTCTCTGTCTCTGTCTCTTTCTCTTTCTCTCTCTCATATGTATATGTATGTATATACATGTACATATGTATGTATGTATCTCAAGGTTGTCAGACTACTTAGGGTTGTGGAATCATTTGATGGTATTTTTTCATTAGAGAGAACAGTCTTGAGTTCTAAAGACTTATATCTGAATACTGGTTCTCACCTTTATTAGACACATTAACTGGGAAATAACTTAGTCTCTTAGAGGCTCAGTTTTCTCATCTGAAAAAGAAGATAATCATATTTGCATGACCTAACTCAGAGTATTACTGTAAGGAAAGCGGTACAGTCTGAAAACTTTAAGACACTATATAAAAATGTGAGCTGGAATGGTAATTATTAGTTATTCTTTTGAACACAAGTTGTTGGTGTACTCCTAGACAAGAACTGTGGAGACAGAGTAGGAGAATTTAACTACCATAACATTTCTCTGCTTTTCAAACTTTTGAGAAAGATGCATTGTGAAACCTTAAGGTTTTATAGAAGACAATTTGAAAATTGCTGCTTTAGATGAACAATATTAGGCTCAGATCCTCATTTTTGCATAGATAATAACATGGAATTGTTGCACCTTGAAAAGATAGGAATTTAGGGCAAGCTAAGAATTTTTTTTTAAATCACAAAGCAGTCTTTCCAGTTGATTGGCAGTTCTAACAGTAGATAGTCTGCTGGCAGGCATTTTCATTAGTGTTAAATGTCAAAGGTATTGAAAAAAATTCACACTAAATTTTGTTGGTAAAGAAATACATAGAAACTTGTGCTATTTGAGCTCTCCTGGTTAATGAGGTGGTTGAATGTCCCCCTGCACTGATTTCTTATGACTGTCAAAAGAAATAAACTGCATAACTACATTTTATTCATTTTGATATAAATGTTTGAATGCAAAGTAGGCCTTTTGCAGATATACTGTATCTATGTAATTCTATGCAGATATACTGTATCTAACATTTCTAGTACTGCCTTTTAAAAAAAGAATACCTTCAAATATGACATTTTACATCCATCTACTCTCAGCTAAAATACTTAGATATATTCTAATCTTGTTTTTTTCTTCCTTTTTTTCCTGTCCTCAGGAAACTGTTCCAGACGGGAGCTCTCAGCAGGAAATGTGGCCCTATGTACAATAAAGAAACAAAACAGCCTGTAAAACAGCACCTTTCTCCTTTTGCTTTTCTGAAAGTCAAAAGCTCTATTGTTGGTTGGAAGCTACTAGGAACTGTAGTGGAAAACCTCCATATTTTAGAGGTCCCAGGATTACAACAGCCCTCACATATCTTTAAAGAGAGCCTCTTATGAGCATCCAGCTCAAGGTGAATTATAATGAACAACCTGGGAAAGATGCACAATAATGGTGAGGGATACTTCAAGCCTGCAGCCTTTGCCATTTAGGATGTACTTGTCAATTTAGGTGTACTCTAATGTCAAAAGAGGACTGCCCTTCAGAGGAACAGGGCATAATATATCTTTTTCTATGATAGTCTGGGACTCGGATGGATTACCACTTATTTGTCAAATTTGAAAAAGAAGTGCACACACATACACACACACACGCACATGCACACAGACACAGAGGATGGCATTGCAGTGGGTTAATGAGACAGCTTCCAGTGCTCTGCTTGAAGGGACATTAATGGATGTCAGAATAAATAGATCATTGCTACAACTATATCACAAGAAGAATTAGCATAGCCAATATCTTCAGGGCTAGATTCTCCATCTATTCTTACTCATTGCTTAGAAGTAGGAAATACAAAGTAGTATATTTTTGCTCCTGCCGTCAGCTCAGTCTAATAGTTCCCATTATTCATAACAGAGCAACTGAGGTCATGACTGTGAGCTTTGTGCAAAGGATCCTACCAGTCATGCTTTATCATCTTGGAGTTTGTGAGCTATAGAGCAAATGGTTTAAGAAAATGGTTTATTTCTTTCTCTGTGAGATATGGATTGAACCTTATCTTGTCCTTGGGTTTCTTCTGTGATCTTACAAACCCTAGACAGAAGACTTCAATCAGTTATTAAAAAAAAACCACCCTCCAATAGTGCACTCTTTTTGTGTTTAAAACAGGATTCTGAACATTGTTAGATTTCTTACTGTATCAAAGGAGGTGAATTCACCACTGTTAGTAATTGAAAGGTAGCTTTGTTGTAATTCAAGGAAGCTTGGAATTAATTTAAAAACAAACAAAAAATAATAAAACCAAACCTTGGCAAATGTACAGTTTGGCTTCTCATTCTGTTTGTTGCAGTCACCATTGCCATAGGGCTGTCTTGATCCTTACACATCGTTACCTCTTACAAGGCAAGAAGAATTTTGACTCCCTGAAGTTCTCCCAAATTTGAGAAGAAAATGTCAAAAACTTTTACCAGATTACCAGGTTTTCTTCTCCTGTGTCAGTCACCAGTTTGGAACTCCTAACCATTTTGCTAAACCTGGATGAACAATCTTTCCACAATATATTGCAAAAAGGCATTCTGGGATTTTGGGGGGAGATAAATGCAATTGAATTGTCTTTCTGTTCAGCCATAATTTACTCTGATGGACAATTAAATGCTTTTGGTGTGGTGATGAATAAGATGTACTGACTTTCAAAAAGAAGAGTTAACTGTTTTCTAGGCCCAGTGCCACCCTTAGTAATTCTCTCTCTTTCCTCCCAGTTAAAAATGAGTCTCTTCTTTTATCTGTCAATGTACCACAATTTAGCTCTATATTTCTATTCTCCAGTCTTCCTCCCTAGTCAGTAATCTACATCCAAATTTAATTCAATTAAATAAGCATTCATTAAACGCCTAATATGTTCAAGAAACTGTGGTGGGCACTGGGGATACAAAGATAAATAGTCTCAGAAATTCATTTAGAATACAAAGTCTATTTTCTACTGTCTGTATAAAACAGCTCGTAGAATAAAATATCCAAAAGATAAACCATTTTTATCTGGGGTCTAACTTAACCTGACTTAATATTTAATCTCTCAATGAGTATATATTAAGCACCAACTCTAAATGTCTCATTGTAGTAGGTACTGAGAAGGATTCAAAAGAAGAGTACAAATCTAGTTTCTCAGTTGTATCCTATGTCATTCCCAGGCCTACTGGTTCTCTTAGCCAAGAATCTTTCTGACTAGGTAACAGATGAGATATAACACATAAGCTCAATTTAAGATTGTATACGAAAGAAGCCATAGGAAACTCAAAACTGATTTCAAGTACTATATCCTCCTTCACAAAATCTTCTCAGCTGCTGGGGGCCCTTGTGGAATTACTTCACAGATATGTTATACTAATTTATAAGTTTATTTGTTCTTTCACGTAATAGAATGTAAATACTTTGAGACTAGTTTCTGTTTTTGGTATCAGGAACACAATAAATACTTACTGATAAATATTTGCTCAATGAATAAATGAATAAAGAGCCAGTGAGCTGGGTACTTTTTTCTCCTAGAGCTTTACAATCAGTACTTCTGGCCTATCTTTCCCTTATGAATGAATGATTGATTGAATGAATGAATAAATGAATGAATGAACAAATTATTTATTAAGCTCTTACTATGTCTTAAAGCCCTGCACTAAGCTCTGGGGATATAAATAGAAGAGTAAGACAGCCATTGCTTTCAAGAAGCTCACCTTCTCATAAGGAAGAGAATGTGCGTGTGTGTGTGAGTGTGTATGTGCATGTGTGTGTGGTGTATACGTATATTTGTGCGCGCATATACATATACACATGCATACATACACACATACATACACACATACACATACACATACAGATTGATAGATCATTTTAGCTGCACGTTAGATTGAAAAGTTCCATTATCCTTATGGTGAAGCAACAAAGGGAATGGTGATGCTTCTTTGCTATCAACAACACTAATAATATAACGTCAGTTATTAATGCTGAACCATTTCAGTGTTAATGATTTTGGTGAGAAGAACTTCCTTTTGGAATCTGCAGTAGCAGAGCCAGAAGCATTTACCAGGCTCCATGGATTGTTTCTCAGGATGACTGCTGAGGGTACTGATCTTCTCAAGATTCTTTGGTTCAGGTTCCTGGATTGTCTCCATAAGCGTGCATGGTGATTGAATTGGTGATAGTGGTTTGATTTGCCCAACACCTGCCCTTTTTCTGTCTCTTGTAAGGTCTTTCCTATTTCAGTTAGGCTTGTTTGCTTGCCCTGTGAGTGGCAGTTGGTGGAGAATACCAGCCCCTTCTCTGCAGGAGTTATTTCCCTAGGTAATTGTGTATGAGAACTGGAAATTGATGCCCCCTCAGGGTCCCATGTCTATGTTTGTTGGTGACAATTGTTCAACTGATGTTAGTAATGGTAATGGAGAAGGTGGGCCCCCTGTCCACAATGATTGCTCCCCTCCTTGATGGTTGAGAAGGCTGGGCTCAGAAAAAAAGTTTTGGTAATTTGGGGAGCATTGGTTTCAGGTCACTAGGCTGTCTTTGTCAGGGTCTAAGAGTAAATTGTTGTCAAGGTGGTGGTGGTGGGGGCTTCGAATTCCTTGGCACATTTTCCTCCAGGCCAGGTCCTATAGGCTATTTAGTTCCTTCTCAAGACCCTTGAATCAGTTCTCCATTTGCCCTTCAGACTTGCTCAATTATTTGTCTCCTCCCCTTCAACATTGTCCCCCTACCCCTGAAGTAGGCTACCCCTCTGAGGTCAGACACACCTTTTCTCATCAGTTCCTATTGTTCAGTTTTTTTTATCTTGTCAATTCTAGGGGAGATATTTTATCTTTAGACCAATTTAAAATTGCAGAGCAACTTTATTTACATTTAAGATTATTCTTGTTTCATCTAAACAGGTGCATCCTTAGAAGACATATATGATTAGGAAATTGGGAATAGAAAGATTTTAGCATTACACATGCATATATAGAATGTCCTTTACATTTATCTTAAAAATAGTTGGGAAGTAGGAATGAGGCAGATGTTGAATGAGGAAAATTAGATTAGGAGGGAGGGAGGGAGAGAGAGAGAGAGAAAGAGAGAGAGAGAGAGAGAGAGAGAGAGAGAGAGAAACTTAATATTAAATAAAATGGCCATTGACAACCTTACAACATCTGTAGAAAACAACAAAAATCTTTCCAAAGGATGGATTGTTACAGATTTCTCCTCAGGGCTATCTCGGGCAGTTCTAATGATGTTACACACTTAATAATAGCCTCTACAAGGCCCTTGTAAAGGACTTAAGAGAGCTACAATCTCTAAAGAAGGGGCTAAACACTGATTACTCTCTGCTATAGGAATCTCTTCTCTATCTACTTAGTTTCCCAGCAAACAACAGGGCTATAGAGTTCAAGGATTTCAGAGAAATAAATGCCATGATCAAGAAAGATTGTGCAACTGTGGAAGTTGGCACTACAGTAGAGAGGAAATTTAAAGAATCTCCAAAAATTGTGAAGTGTGGGAAAATGTATTCTGGAATTATGAAAATAGATAATTGAAGCACAAAAAATGCTTGCCTTTGAAAAAATAAATAGCAGATGTAAAGATGAAGAGTTAGCAGAGAATCACAATTTGTAGTGATGTGTAATGGGAAGGAGCATTAGATTAGGCACTAAAAATGTGAGGTTAGTAGAAACTCCTGGTCCTATCCCTTACTAGCTGTATGACCCTGAGCAACTCACTTAACCTGTGTCTTGGCTCCCTCCTTGACCTATGGGTAAAATGAAGGAATGAGGTGAGGGTTCTTAAACATTTATTAATATTTATTGATTATTTGTTAACATAATCTGCTATGTTCCAGGCACTGTGCTAAGTGTTGAAAGAATACAAATTTCAGGTAATCCCAAGGATAACAGAAAGACATATGGTGGAAGTAAGTAAGCTGTAGCCTACTGCCAATGATATCTTGTCTGAGACAAGTATTATAAAAAACATATATTAAGGACACATATGGTGTGAAAAGAAAGGAAGACAATCACATAGTGAGATGAAAAAATTAAAAAATACGGGCAATAAAATGCTTCTTTGGAGTCCCAAAAATATTACTAAGGTCAGAAGAAGGCCTCCATCATGTTTATTAGATCACATATAATGGATTTACAGAAATGCATTCATAAGAATTAACTAATCTGGCTACCCCATCACTGCTTGTTCTTGATAAAACCACTCTTCCTCCCTGTGATCATTGCTGCTTTTTAAGATGTTCTGTAGACATCTCTTTAATGATCTATTCTGAAATTTTGTTGGGAATAAAATTGAACAGGAGGACATATAATTTTCAGAAGCTATTTTCTTTCCTTTTTAAAAAATCAGTACAGTTGTTCTCCTCTAATCCTGAAGTATTTCTGTTGTTCTCCAAGGTGTTTCAAAGATTATAGTATCACATATATTGAGCTATAAAGGATCATACAGGCCATTTAGTCTTCATTTTATAGAACAGGGAATTGAGGGGTGGGGGGGAAACAAGTTAAATGACTTGATCTAGTTCATACATGTAGCAAATGGCAGAGCTGGGATTCAAACACAGACTATCTGCCTCCAAAGCCATCACAGTACCTTTGTGCTATTGACAGAAGCTCAAGAATTGCATCTACCCATCATTTCAGTAAGAAAGGATGTAGTTCATGTGAACCTGAAAAAATGAGGTCATTAAAGACAAGTAAAGAGTCTCCTATCATCTAATTTTTTGACCATCAGATCCTGTCTACCCATTGTTCTTTGAAACAATTCAGGTCACTGAGGAGGCCTACTCTATAGTTGTAATGACTGGTCATGATAAGACAAAGAGACCTTTTTTGGGTCTATTTTAACTCACACAGTGAGAGAGCTGCAAAACCTATATATTCTAAAATGTTTATTGCAGTTCTCCTTGTGGTGGCAAAGAACTGGAAAATGCAGGGATGCCCATTAATTAGGGAATGGCTGAATTAGTTGTGGTATATGATTGTGATGAAATATTGCTATGCTATAAAAAATGTTGAGCTCAATGATCTTAGAAAAACATGGAAAGAGTGAAATAAAGAAGAGTGAAATGAGCATAACTAAGAGAACATTGTATACAGTAATAGTATTATTGTTTTAAGAATGACTTCAAGTGAATAAGTCATTTTAACTTTCATAAATCCCCAAATTAACTATAAAAGATATATAAAGAAAGTTGTTATCTGCATCCATAGGAAAAAAACAACTGATAAATAGCAGCATGGATAGAATAATTTTACATATATATGCATACATATGTATATGTGTATATATGGAAAGATCTCTCTCTCTCTCTCTTTCTCTCTCTCTCTCTCTCTCTCTCTCTCTCTCTCTCTCTCTAACTATATGTGTCTAATGGTGGCCATCTCTAGGGCAGGGTAGGAGGAGGGAAGGAAAAAAATGGAAAAAAAGAAATTTGCATGATAATTTTGTTGTATGTTTGGAGGGGATAGCAAGTTGTGCATGGTAGATTTGCAGTTTAATGTGCCATCATCTTTTTTTAAATTATATTTTGTTATTGAAATGCTTGTTTTATTCCACAAGTTAAAATATATTTTAAAGAAGGAGTATACTGGAACCTGAGTGAGAGCCAATTACTAAAATTTCCATATGAACTAGTAAACCTCAGAAGTTTACAAATCAGGGCTTGGTTTATTATTTTGTTGATTGTCTAGATTAAAGAGAGTGATGAAAAATATCTTCTGTATGCATGCTTTTCCATCCCCAATCCCTCAATTGGTTGTTCAACATTTACTGGCATGTTACTGATTAAAGGTGCAAAGTAGAAGTGTAGTTGAGAAAAAGCTGAGGAAACATGGGAAGGATGCAACTGGAGTGGTCATGAGTATTTGAAGGTAATTCAGGACAAGAAAGGGGCATTCTAACACCATGCACCTGCAGATTCTCAAATGAATACTACTGTGAACAGGTTTTTAAGGTTTACATTACACAGTAGAGTGAATACTGTTTATTCCATTACAAATCATGGCAAACATTCACAATACACCACAATATTCACAATATTACACCTTATCACAGAAAATCACAATATAGTGTTCATAATAGCTTAACATTAGAATGGCCACACAGTTTTCACTACAGTGGTCACAATATTTAGAACAAAGAATAAAAGAATAATCATCTGGTTTCCATAAGCGGGAAACCATCCTTACTTAATCATTCAGTCAATTCACAATACAATAACCAAACTTCCACTCATGGGGCAGCCATTAACTTAATCAGATGCTAATCTAGATTACCAATTATTAACTATCATTAATCAATAGTACAATCATTAGAAAACCATACAAACCTTCCACCCCTTGGTGTCCAGCAAACCTCAGTTTCATCCAAGGGGAGGACTTTTCTTCATCTTGACTCTGGGTGGTCTCTCTCATTCCCTGGATCCATTTCTATGGTCCCTGCTCCCTCCTGAATCCACCAAACAGTCACCTGGATTCAGAAGCAGACAGCTCCCAGGTCTTATCCTGTCCTCAGGGCAGTCCCTGATACACACTGAAGTTTACAAGGTCCACCATGTCTCAAACCCTTCACCACTTCTCTTGCTTGGAACTCAAGGATCAGCCAGGCCATGAACAATGAAAGTCTTATCCTGGTCATGCTTCTTCGGTCCTCCAGCAATTCAGCTGGCTCTAGGACCCAGAAGGAATGTTAGCCTTCTGGGTGAACTTCACCAGATTCTGATCTCAGGAAAACTCCATCTCTTTTCTCAGTCAGCTTCCAGATGTTGGGAGAGAAACTCTCTCTCTCTCTCTCTCTCTCTCTCTCTCTCTCTCTCTCTCTCTCTCTTTCTTTCTCTTTCTCTCATTCTCTCTCTCAAAAAAACCCCAACTACTTTCTTCAGTCCAGCAGCCCAGCTCCCAGATGCTAAGACAATCCTGCTTCCTCCAATAGAAGAATTCCAATTCTGTGTCTCTGTCTCTGGAATTCTTGCTTATATACACACACTGGCCTCCTGTCTCAGCCAATACCCTACTTCCATGTCAACAGGGGAGTTCATACCTCCTCAACAGGGAACAGGGCTCACAACTTCCATACATAGCCTTAAGTTACTAAGTGCTAACTATCTGCTAAACTGATTGCTATTACAAGCATCAACAATGGTCTTGCAAAGAGACTTTGCCATGGCCTTAGTGCACCAAGCTCTAGCTCTCTGGTCACTACTACTAACCAATACGTGGAATGGTAAAGTTCTAATTTCCTCCACTAAAGCAGCAAACTTATCCTCTTTCAGTGGTTCAGGAATCCATATCTCCCAAATAAGGGTAAAACATAAAGAATTACAAATTTTAAGATGTCATATGGGAGAAGCAATGTAAAGACAGTATTATAGAAATGTGAATGAAAAAAGAAAGCTCAATTATTTATTGAAAATGAGTGATGATCAATTGACAAACTATATGATCCAATGATTACCCTGTAATGCTAAAAGAATTAAAGGACAGATCTCAAAATGTTGCTTAGAACCCCATAGGGAATTTACTAGAAGACTTGAACATCAATTATGAAAAAAAGGCAAGTACAGATGGATTATCATCTGCCATGCAGGAAGAAATAGTTATATCAGTGATACAAAAAATGCATCAAATAAGGACCACTTTCTTTAACATTTATAAGAGTGATTTTCTTAAATCAAAGATCTGATTATGTCACCTCCTACTCAAAAGACTTCATTGATTTCTTCTTGTCTCCAGGAGCAAATACAAGATTGTATGCTTGGCATTCAAAATCCTTCATAACCCAAGCCCCTCCTACCTTTTCAAATATTGTACACCTCACTCTCCAACACGTGATGTTTATTTCATGAAAAAACACTCCATCTCTCATCTCTGGACATTTTCCCAGGCTCTCTCCCCATACCTAGAATGCTCTTCTTCCTCCACATCCACTACTGACCCCCATGCCTTCTTTTAAGTCCCAATTAAAATCCCACCTTCTACAAGATGCTATTCGCAATTCCTTTTAATTGTAGTGTTTTCTCTCTGTTAATAATTTCCTATTTGTACTGTGTATGTCTTTCCAGGGGGCTAGGAATCCAAAAAATAAATTCCCCTCCCCCCACCTCCTCAGGTTCCTATTTAGCTGTCAAAACTTCAGTGACAGAAGTTCAGTGTGAATATGAAGGAGGCAGGCTATAAGGTAGGGAGTGGGAAATTGTTTGACTGAGTGATATGATGCATAGAGAACAGTGACACCAAGAGTATAGACCTTGTTGAAGGGTATGAATAGCTTAACCAACAGGAATCCCAAGGAAGTAGTTGTGCCTTTCATTATTAGAGGACATTGAGGTAAAGAACATGAATGGATGTTGTCACAGGGACAACTATGGATATGTTCGTGTTGGAAATTAAGCATGGGCCCCTAGATATTGGTATTATGGGAACAAAGTCCCATTTAGCTCTGTACTGGTAACAACTCTAAGGTTTATGGAGAAACATAACTCTCATATATATCTTTGTTCTACCCTTTCTAATCCAAAAATTATTCTTTTGTCAGGGGAATAAAAGAAAAAAAACAAGTAAAATACAAATTATATCGATTTACCCTCTCTCCATATTTGGTTATCATCATTCTATCTGCACTAAGTAGCACGGAGTAGCAATACTAAAATTTCTTTAATTCTCCTAAAAGAAAATAAAACAACAATGATTAAGAACACCTTTCTGTTTTTCTTTGGCTTCAATCTCAGAACATTCTGAGCTTTAGGATCTTCACACTCTTTTTATGGTAGCCACTGAACTTCACAACCTTTTATTCCCCAGGTTTTGACTTCTGTCAGTCTGCTGGAATTTCTGTCTCCAGGGTCATTACTTACCCTTAATTGCTATATCCTGTGGTCTTTCCTCCATCCTCAGACCCCTGACCACTCTTAATCGTCTGGCACAATTGACCATTAATTTACACCTATGTAATCTTACTCCTCCCTTCTCACTCTCCTTTTCTGACTGTTCATTCATCACATACCCTCTGAGTCCTGATGTCTTTCAAAACTCTGTCTTAGGCCAATTTTTCATTCTTATTTTTCACAGTTTTTATTCATTCAGTTGAATTCCCACTGGTTCAGACATCATCTCTAAACATATGACTCTAAGATCTACTCATCCAAGGTGGAGCCAAGATGGTGGAGGAAAAACAGGACCTCCACATGAGAGACTCTCTGGCTCCCAGCACCTCCAATACATGTAATAAATGACTCTAAACAATTTTTGAGCTACATAACCCAAAAAGTGACAAAGAAAAAAAATTTCCTTCTGAAGGCAGCCTGGCAGGCCAACAGGAAGGGTTTATCACACCAGGCTAGGAAATAAGGGCAGTCCCCCATGTGCTACACTAAGCCCAGGGAGGCTCCAAGTAGTGGTGGCTGGCATGGACTTCAGGAGAGTGAATCAACAGCAGCTGTAGCAGTTTCCAGAATTCTCAACCCAAAAATTTCAAAAAGAAAGTAAAAGGTCAGTTGAGAACTCTGTTAAAACAGGAGGACAGAAGAGTATAGTCCAGCCCCTGCTCCCAGGGCAAGAAGTGGTGGAGGAGCACTGGTTCCACCTGCTGCTATGGCTGCCTCTGGAGCTCCTGGCCTGCAGACTGTAGGGGGACCAAAAGACCATTCAGAGGGTAATTGCTCTTGCTTTAACCTGCTTGATTGTGGATAGCTGTCTTGGGTGAAGGTCCTGGGGTGTGTGGCCAGTGTGCCAGAGCCTATGGGGGCTGGAGAGATGGCACCCTCCTCATAGCTCCAGCAGCTGTGAAAACCCTAGCAATTTTGAATATAGCTCTCTCCATTATGGGAGCAGAGTTCTATCATGGCAAAGAGCTCAAAAGTCAAATAAATGGCTGACAATATGAACAAGCAGAGGAAGCACAAAAAGACCATAGAATACTTTCTTGGGGAAAAAAAGAATCAAAGCATGGAATGGAAGGAAGACAATGAAGTCAGAACTGTTTACAGGCCATGGAGGAGCTCAAGGATTTTGAAAATCCAGTAAGAGAAGTAGAGGAAAAATTGGCAAGAAAAGTGGAAATAATACAAGAAAATCATGAAAAGTGAGTCAACACCCTTCTAAAATATACCACCCCCAAATAATGAAGGAAATAGCACCTTAAAACAGAATAATTCAAATGGCAAAACAGGCCCAAAAAGCCAAAGAAGAGAAGAATGCCTTAAAAAGTAGAATTTGCCAGATGGAAAAAGACCTTTAAAAGCTCACTAAAGAGAATAATTCCTTTAAAATTAGATTGGAGCAAATGGAAGCTAATGACTTTATTAGAAATCAAGATACTATAAAACAGATCCAAACAAATGAAAAAAATAGAAGGCAATGTTAAATATCTCATTGGAAAAACCACTGACCTAGAAAATAGATCCAGGAGAGATAATTTTAAAAGTATTTGACTATCTGAAAGCCATGATAAAAAAAAAGAGCCTAGACACCATATTTCAAGAAATTATCAAGGAAAATTATGCTGATATTCTAGAACCACAGGGAAAAATAGAAATTGAAAAAATTTACTGATGACCTCTTGAAGAAGATCCTAAAAAGAAAACTCCTAGGAATATTATAGCCAAATGCCAGAGTTCCCAGGTCAGAGAAAAGATATCACAAGCAATCAGGAAGAAACATTTTGAGTGCTGTGGAAACACAATCAGGATAACACAAAACTTAGCAGCTTCTACATTAAGGAGTTGAAGGGCTTGGAACATGATATTCTGGAGGTCAAAAGAGCTAGGATTAAAACTAAGAATCACCTACCCAGCAAAACTAAGTATAATGCTTCAGAGAAAAATATAGTCATTCAATGAAATAGAAGACTTTCAAACATTCTTGATGAAAAATCCAGAGTTGAACAGAAAATTTGACTTTCAAATACAAGAAGCAAGAGTAGCATCAGAAGGTAAACAGGAAAAAGACATCATAAGAAACTGATTAAAGTTGAACTGTTTACATTCCTACATGGAAAAATTATATTGTGAAATTTCACAATATTGTCTCATTGTAACTCATGAGACTTCTCAATATGAGGATAGTTGAAGAGAATATATATGCATATATATTTATATGTATGCATCTATACATACATACATGTATCTATAGAAAGGTGTGTGTGTGTGTATGAATATATATGTGAGTGTGTGCATATATATGTATATGTATATGTAAAGGGAACAGGATGAGTTGAATATGAAGGGATGATATCTAAAAAAATAAAATTAAGAGTTGAGAGAGTAATACTTTGGCAGAAAGAGAGAGAATGGGATGGATTATCTCAAGTAAAGGAGGCAGGAGAAGGCTGCTAAAATGGAGGGGAACAGCAGGAAGGTGAAAGAGAATGAGTTAACTTTACTAATATTGGATTTGGCTTAAGGAGGGAATAACATACACACTAAATTGGGTATCTTATACTATAGGAAAGAAGTGGGAAGGGGATAAGAGGGGGATGATAGAAGGGAGGACAGATTGCTGGAAAGGATAGTTAGAAGCAAACACTTTTGAAAAGTGACAGAGTCAAAGGATAAAATAGAATAAGTGGCATTTGGGATAGGATGGATAGAATTATAGTTAGTCTTTCACAATATAACTACTATGGAAATGTTTTGTGTAAGTATGCATGTACAACCTGTATTGAATTACTTATCTTCCCAGTGGGGTGGGTGAGGAGGGAAGAAGGGCAAAATACATGTTTTAAAAAAAATTCTTTTTACATGCAACTGGGAATAAGATATTCAGTCACTGGGATATAGAAATCCATCTTTCCCTACTAGAAAGTTGGGAGTGGGGGTGGGATGAGGGAGGATATAAGAGAGAACAGTTTGGTGAAAGGGGTATTCAGTAGGCTTGCTGTTTTGGTGTTGTGGGAAGGGGAAAGATTGGAAGAAAAATTTAGTTCCATTTAGTTCCATTTGGTATGGAACTAAAAGAGACGTTGCTCTCATAGCACCAGATTTTTTACACCTTACTCTCAAACGTGCTGGCTGTTTCATGAAAAAGACACTCCATCTCTTAGCTCCAGACATATACACATGTATATACACATCGTAAGCAATTATTGTATTGGGAGGGGGGAATGGAAAGTTAGCCAGAAGGAAAGTGAGGGGCAGTGGTACTGATGATAGAGTAGTTCCAGACAAGAAATCATTTAAAAGTAATCTTCATAAGGCACAATTCTGATTATATCACTCTCTTATCCTTTTAAAAGCCTCAAGTGACTTCCTGTTACCTCTAGGATAAAATAAAATTTTCTAATTATGACACTTAAGCTGTGCATAATGTGACTCCAACATATTTCTTCATCCTTATCTTATATTAAACCCCTTAACATCATCTACATTTTAACCAAATCAGAGCTATTCCCCAACTTGACATCACCTGTCTACCCTGTCCCATGTCAGAAATGTTTATCTTTTTCCAAGGCTTGGATCTAGTACCCACCTCCAAGAAACCTTTCTTGATCACCCCAGTTGTTAGTCATCTTTGCGACCCTTCTAATTGTCTTATAGTTATTTATTTATGTGTTTGCCACATTCCTCTAGTGGAATTCAAGCTCCATAAGGGCAAGGGCTGTTCCTTGTTTTGGCTTTATATGACCAGTGTCTGACAAGGAGCTCTGAATACAGTGGTGCTTAATTAATATTGAAGTACATAGAATTAAGCTAAAAGTTAGAGAGGTATTACGGCATAGCAGATAGATCATTGAATTTAGACTCATGGCGACTGAGTTCAAATATCAGATTGACCACTTACTATATGACCTTAGACAAATCACTTAATCTCTCAAGGCCTCAGTTTTTTTACTTGTAAAATGAGAGTTGGACTACATGACAGTTAAGATTTCTTCCAAGACTACGCCTATAATTCTATGAGTAAATGAATATAACTTGATTTTAATTTCACATAGATGTTTGAATTTTTACAGGCCTTGAATTCAATATCTAATCTTTGTAGTATTTTGCTTAGCTGGTATATACAATCAAGGTATAAAATATGATTGAAATAAACTGATAATTATATTGAAAGAATAATTTATGAAAAGCAAAGTCTATTTTTCTTTATTTCAGGAGAGTATGAGTTAGTGCATTCATACCTTTCATTCACCAATGTAGACTGCTGTTATTCTCAACTCCCATACACCTCAGCTGAGGGTCTTTGTGAGTTACTGGAGCATGAGAATTCATCAACTTATACCCAACTTATTTATTTGTTTGTTTGTTTATCTGTTTATTTATCTATTTATTTATTCACTCATTCATTCATTTATTCATTCATTCATTTATTTATTCATTCATTCATTCATTTATTTTTTGTTTGTTCATTCATTAGTTTGTTTATTTGTTTATCTTTTTCTTTACTTATTTATTTATTCATTCATTCAACCATTATTTATTTATTTATTTAAACATAAATCAATTTTTCTCCCCCTTCACTACTGAAAAAAAGAAAAATCAAAGGTGCAGAATAAAGAAAATTCCCTCATTGGCCACGCCCCAAAACATGTTTCAATCTGCATCCCTAGTTAGGAAGTAAGGAGCATACTTCATCATTGATCCTCTGGAATAAAATTTGGTCTTTGAGTTGGTCAGAGTTCTTAAATCTTCCAAAGTCATCTGTCCTTACAATGTTTCTCTTATTGGATCAGTTGTAATTCTGGTCTTGCCTGCTTTCCTAGATCAGTTTTATACAATCTTCTCAAATTTCTTTTCGTTATTTCCTGTAACAATAGTATTCCACTACATTCATATATCATAATTTATTAAGCCCATTTTTTAAGTTCCTAAATGATAAGCACCCTCTTAAGTATCAAGTTCCCTGTGACTACTACAAAGAACCCGTGTCTGGTCTGGTGACTGTCCCTTCCCAACTCTTCTAGAGTCCTTGGAAGATGGATGTACAATCTTTCAACAGACTTGGACTCAAAACCTTTCTCAGAATTGGTAAGATTTGTGAGGGCCAGTGCTGTGTGGGTACAGTCTTGAGGTTTGGAGGACATCTTTCTAACACCGTGGAGCATCAGAGAAAGGTTTTAGTAAAGAACCAACTAATGAGCTTGCTGATTATAATTTCTTACCCCACGCATAGATGTGCCTTTAGGACTAATAACAATTCAATGAATTATTTGCTTAAACAAATAACGCCAAATTTTTCTTTGAGACATAAACAATACTTGGGTAGTACTCTATTGCCCTTAAAATAGAAAAAAAATGAAAGTGAATTAGAAGCAAAGAGAATGAGAGGAGGGGGAAGTAGAAGAGGGTGAAGCTGTAGGGAATTGTATGAGACCAGCAAAGTGGTCTGATTTCTGATTTTTCTACACTTCTGATGTCCAGGCTCTTTAGTTAGAAACTCACTTTTCTCTTCAAGCCCTGGATTGTGCTGTCTCTATTAGCACAGGGAGCCTTCGACATATTCCATTAAAGCTCACAAGGTGAATTCTTTGAAAGAATTTAGGAAATCAGGCACAAAGGCATTTTTTAGTCAAATTAAACCCTGTTACCTGAATAGAAAACCTTTCTCTTTTAAAAATACATAGCAGCAAGACCTTCAGCACCTATTTATGCATTTCAAAGACTCAGAATTCATTTATAGAATCTTTTTTTTTCTTTCTTTGTGACAATAGTTCCTTCCTTTTAAGGATATAGGTGATGAAGAAGGTTTTTTTTTTCTGGTGGCATGTTTTTAATTTGCATTAGCAATTTATTAGAAAGGTACTAAGGGCTGCATGTGGATTAGCATTTGCAACAGCACTGGAGCTCCGGGAAAAAAAGCCAGTGTCTGAATCTTTCTTCATGGTTTATTTTTCCAAAGTTGAATAGTGAGACCTGAGGGATCTCTAAGGATGGGCTGAGGGAACTTGTCCTTGTAGGCTACAAAGATGAGGGTGGAGAGGGGGTGTGCAAGGGAAAGCTTAATAGCTCTGTTTGGGGAAAAAAAAATCTAAAATGCTTTTATTTAAAAAAAATAATAACCCTGCCTCTTACCTGACTCAGTAGTCCAAGTTATTTACAGAGTGTAATTAAAGAGCTGTTACATTTCTTTCACAAGTGTGAAAGAAGTATATAATTAGAAACGCCTGTAGGTGTGAGTGACTTGCTTGAGACTCTTTCTGTAGCATGTGGAAATGAAGGGTCCTTGTTGCTGAGGCATATAAAACACCTCTTTTTAAACCCAAGCTTCCTTCTCTCCCTCATTAGATTAACATAGTTAAGAGTCTAGTTGAATTTACCAGTCTCAGTTCTGGTAAAGACCACTTTATTGAGTCATTAGGCTAGCCTTTTACCAAATTCCAGCTCAGCTGGTTTTCCATGGGAATGAGGGTTTCTGGTTGCTGCAGGCTAGCCCAAACAAACCAGATGCTTCTTCCAATGTCAGGGTAAATAGGTAGAAAAATCAGCAATTTATTTGACCTGTAGATTTCATTGACTTTCATTATGGTGGGACTGCTAGCCTCATTTCCAGTTTTCCAGTTTCCTTAGAACTATTCAAGATAATCTCTTCATGGTCACTGAGACTTTTGTTCTGAAACTTGGAAATTTGGACTTCTTGTTACAATTTACCATTAAAGATTCCAGTTTAGAAAACAGGAAATGTGAGAATGGGGAGAACACATTGTTTGGCAGCTCTAGACAACTGTTATCACATGCGAAAGGTTAACTTGACAAATGGCTTTTGTGCCATGGGAAAATTAAACCACAATAAAAGCCGTACATAGTATAATTAGCTGTCTCTAAAAGAAAATCACCTATAGATAACCTAGACAGAGTAGTTGAGTTTATAGGACAGATTTGGACAATAATATAAAGGCAGTTCAGGCTACCTAGTGTTCATTCCTTTAAGGAGAGGTTATGACAATACCTAATCTTTTTTCATAAGTATAACAATGAAAAGAAACTGTATATCTCCCTTGTTATGCAAAGGACCTTTCATTCAACCTCTGTGACTTTAGATAAGTAACCTATCTAGGCTTATCTCTAAAATAAAGGGGTGGGATTAGATGACCTCTAAGGCCCATTCTTATCCTAAATCCATGATCCTATTATCTTATATTACACTACAATCCTATCATAGGATCAATGAATGATAGTACCTTGGAGTATGAAAGGATCTTTGGGGTTATTTCAGAAAGTGTTTAATATAGGAAACATAAAGTTGTTTTTAAAATTTATAATTTTACACACACACACACACACACACACACATTGCAATTTGAACCCCAATCTCATTACCTGTATGATTCCTTTTTATTTATTTATTTATTTTGATTTTTTTGGAGGTGGGAAGGTAGGACGATTGGGGTTAAGTTCCCCAAGGCCACATGGACAGTTTTTTTGTGTGTTTGTTAAGTGCCTGAGGTTGAATTTGAACTCAGGTCCTCCTGACTCCAGGGTTGGTGCTCTATTCACTGTGCCACCTAGCCGCCCCTTGTTTTTTCTTCTTAAAAATATAATTATATTCCAATAGCATTAACTTACTTTGTAACACTTTGGATATTTTATATATTTTAAAGTGTTGTTCCCAATCAGTTGTCATGTCCATGGGTATCATTAGATTATTCAATGGGTCCATGACAAAAAAAAAAAGTTCCCACAACATCTATAACACTTATGACAAATGGTCATCTGGTAAAAGGGGTAACTATCTTCTAAATAGGGACAGCTCTAATTTTTAGAAGCTACTTCCTTACACAAAGTAGAACTCTGACTGTACATCTTCTATTCCTTGTTCCTCATGCTACACTCTGAGGCCAAACAAAGCATATCTAATTCATTTTCCATATGACTGCCCTTAAACTTCTTGAAGAAGACTGTTATTTTCCATATAAGTCCTCTCTTCTCTTGGGCAAAATCCCAAACTTGTTCAACCAGCTGACATGTGGCATAGTTTCAATTCATATTTCATCCTGGCCCTTATCATAACTTTGAGCATTCTTCAGCTTGTCAAGCTTCAATCTAAAATGTGGCACCCAGAATATTTCAGATATGACCTGAGTAGGAAGAAGAGCAGAAAAGAGGTTATATTCCCCTAACTCTAATCCTTCTTTTAATGTAACATAGGACTCTATGAACTGTCTTGGCAAAATTACCCTGTTGATGACTCATATTGAGATTGAAATCCATTAAATTTCACCGATCTTTTTAAGGTAAACTATGAATTCTTCAGCCCTTGAACAGCTGATTTTTTTTGAACCTAAAGGTAGCACTTTACATTCATCCCTACCAAATTTTATCTTATTTTATTTGGCCCAATACTTGGCTCCATTCATTTCAAGAAGAATTTATTGCCATTCTAGCCTGTCTAGACCTTTTTTTTTCCAACGCTGTTTTCCAACACAATAATACAATACATAACAATACAATAAACCCTTGTTCTATCCCTTCCAGTTTCATGTCATCTACTCCTTCATCCAAGTCATTGCTACAAAATGTTATCCAATCACAGGCCAAGGATCTAGCTCTCCCTCCAGGTTGACACTAATCCATAAATTGCTATTCTTTATACTCTGTCATTTCACCAGTCCCAACATTTCCCCCCATTTCATCTACAAAGATATTATGACAGTTCTGCTAAATGCCTTTCTGAAAACTTGACCCATAAAACGGTTGACTTTGTTGTAAATCTGAGATTTTATTAGTTAAAATAGTATAATGCTTTACTTATTTGGAAGTCACTTACCTAGCAACCCACAACTATTCAGAAAATATCTGAGAATCCAAAAGGAAAAATGAAGTCTCGGGGAAACCAGAATAGACCTGACCATGCAGAGTCTATACAGCGAAACAACACAGACATTTTGGCCAAAAGCAAGCCTCTTCAGATCCTCACTAGAGTTAGGAAAATTTATATTCCTTTCACAGACCTAATTATGTGTTTTTCATCTCATAGCAGACTAGAAGGCACAAATTAGAACTGGGATGGGGTGGGCAGAGATGAAGGAGAGAGTTGCCTTTCAGGTGTAGGCACACTGACAGCTTATATCCAAATAGCAAGGGCACAGGCAGAACAAAATTGAAAAAAAACAAACAAACAAACCAGATCCAAAGGCAAAAACAGAAAAGTCCCATGGATTTTACTGAAGGGCATTTTGGGGGTATGGGGGTTGGGGGTGAGTAGGGAGTGTAGTTGGTATTTCAGTAAAGAGCTCTATATACCTTTATGCCTATCGGGGAACATCACTGTATTACATTTATGAGTATTGTATCACTACTGATCTAGATCTTATTAATCACCATGAGTTAATCAATCAATAAACATTTATTAAATACCAACTATGTGCTAGGTACTGTGTTAGGTCATGAAGAAACATGTGAGTTATATAGTTAGCATACTCCTTCCCAGAAAGCAGGGAAATTAGGTATCAGAAAGATTTCCAGATAAAATTCTTTGAATTTTTTTTAAATGCATCAAGACAACTGTATCAAATAGGAAGAATTTTTATTCATGAAAGACTCCATTTCTTAATGAGTCCAGATGAAGTATATCTCCATATACATGTACATGTATATATGTACTCATGTACATATATATATATATATATACACATGCACATGCATACATATTAGGCCCTATATTAATATACCAATATGCATATTTATTCCTGTACATACCATATAAGACTATAAATCACTGGTCTAGTCCTCTAGTGGTGTCAAAGTCAAATAGAACTAAGGGCCACTAAATCTTACTTAAGGATGCCTGCTGGCCCTACGTTGACTTAGAAAACCACATATTGGCATATTGTTGTATTATATTTTTGTTTATTTTGTTAATTACTTTCCTAATTACATTTGAATTTGGTTCTGACTGTACTTCAGACTATCCTTGGCCAAATGTGTGATAACTCTATTGCATATCTAGATATAGAGATAGAAGATAATACACATATGGAGGATGATGAAAATATAGATTTAAAAATATATTGAAATAGATTTAGATATATATAGATATAAGACTAGGCTTATGATTTCACATTTCATTGGTAGAGGGAAATGATAGTAAAGGGATTTTCCATACTAATGTAGATCAGCACTTGCTCAGCAAATATGGAGCTCTTATAAATTTCCCTGAAGGATTGAGATGTTGATGTTTCAGAGTCACAAGTCTGTAGCAGTATGTCTCAGAGAAGGCACTTCCTTAGATCTTGGTCTCCCTGATTTAAAGCTTCATGAACCACTCTGACTCTCTAGATAGGTAACATTGTACAAACAAATCTTCATCTTCTAGGTGTGGGATCTTATGACTCTACTGGGAAAATGACATTCAGATTGAATGTTGTAACTATACCTGATAGCTAGAGACCTAATATTGGAGACAAATTGCTTCATATTAGGCCTTCCAAATTAGTGGCAACATGTCAGTATTTTTTCTCTTCTTGGCTCCTATTACATATTTACTTGCTTGGGCTAAAGGGCAAGAATTGGTTAATTGAATTGAAATCATATTCCAGTGGCTTGACCCACCTCCTTAGAAACCTCCATACTCACAACAATTGGACTGAGATGTTTTAGAGATAGGTTAAGAGAACTGAAACCAATCTGCAATGGACTTGCTTCAATCTTGGGATTCATTGTATACTGGAAGAGAGTCAGTCCTTGGTGACTTAGTAAGAAAGAAAGGAGTAGATTTAGAAAGAGAAAAATGACTAACACAAGTGCACATAGCAAGCGGTTTTCATTGTCAGTGTTATTCTGGTATCATACAGCACTTCATGATTTATTACATATTTACAAACTGTGGTTTTACAGTGGGTATAAGGAAAACAAAAATTATAGAATACTGTGGCAGAGCTAACAGATGGGAAGGCTTAGTGGAAAACTGGGCTGCCCAGGAGTCTGGGACATCATGATTGAAACTCAGTTACAAATGATGGCATAGAACAGGTGCAATCTGGGAACAAGAGGCTAGTCCTCCATGTGCCAGCAGGGGAGGCATTGCCAATGGCATTCATTAGGCATCTTACCCCCATTCAAATTCATGGCTGAGAAATAACTGATGGAGATCTGAAAAATGGCTGGCATTTTTTAATCTTAGTAAGAACATTCTGACACACTATGGGGACATCATTCTTTTTTCCATCCTTTGCTTTCAACCTGATACTCTTGTCCAGCTTTGTCTCACATATCCCAGATGCAAATTTTAAAATACAAGGTCAGCCCCTGGCACAATTGTTCTATTAGTAGATTGTATTCTATTTCTTTATGCTTTCCACATATCCTATACTTTCCCTTTAGGAGCCCATAAACTTCTCCAATTCATTTTTTCTTCATTCATTCATTCATTTAATCATTTATTCAACATTTCTTCTGGTTTCAACTGCAGTAATTTCCTTGTCTCATCTCATGCTATGTAACGTTTTTTATGCTATACAGAATTATCTGAGAACTGTATACCAATCCTGTCCTCTATTTCCTTAGCTCTGTCACATTTGTTCATATCTTTCCTCAATTTCCTTCTACTTCATACAATCTACAAACCTTTATTTGGCTGTCTTACTATGTGTCCAAGTACATATATCTGATTCTGACTTATCAAATTAACCAAAGGTTCATCAATTTTATTGATTTTTTCACAAAACTAGCTCTTAGTTTTATTTTATTAGTTCAGTGGTTTTCTTAATTTCAATTTTATTTATCTCTTTTGGTCTTCAGTATTTCTAATTTGGTATTTAACTGGGGATTTTCAATTTGTTTGTTTTCTGGCTTATTCAGTTGCATGCCCAGTTCATTGATCTCCTCTTTCTCCCTTTTATTCATGTAAGCATTCAGAGATTTAAAACTTCCCCTAAGAACTGCTTTTGCTGTATCTCATAAGTTTTAGTATGTTGTGTCATTATTGTCATTCTCTTGAATGAAGTTATTGGTTGTTCCTATGATTTGTTGTTTGACCCACTCATTCTTTAGGATTAGATTATGTAGTTTCCAATTAATTTTTTAGTCTACCTTTCCATAGACATTAATTGGATATAATTTTTATGCAGCATGATATGAAAATGATGCATTTTATATTTCTGCCTTTCTGCACTGGATTGTGAAGTTTTCATGCCTTAGTACATGGTCAATTTTTGTATATGACATGTACTGCTGAGAAGAAGATATATTCCTTTCTATTCCCATTCAGTTTTCTCCAAAGGGTCATCATATATACCTCTTCTCAAATTCTATTCATCACCTTAACTACTTTCTTGTTTATTCTGAAGTTAGATTTACCAAGTTTAGAGAGGGGGAGGTTGAGGTCCCCCACTATTATAGTATTGCTGTCTATTTCTTTCTGTAATTTCCTTACCTTCTCCTTTAAGAACTTGTTGCTATACCACTTGGTGTATATGTCTTGTAATGATATTACTTCATTGTCTATGGCACATTTTAGCAAGATACAGTTTCCTTATCTCTTTTGATTAGATCTATTTTTGCTTTTGCTTTGTCTGAGATTAGGATTGCTACCCCTGTTTTTTTTAATTCAGCTGAAGCATAATATATTCTACTCCAGTCTTTCGCCTTTACCCTGTGTGCATCTCCCTGTTTCAAAAGTGTTCCTTGTAAATAATATTTATAGCAGAGCCTTAACTGGAATTCAGAGCCACTGGAGTCAAATCAAGTGCTCTTTCTATGACACCACAGGGCTAATCTGTCATTTACCTGATCAGCATTTGCAAAGTATGCTTTACAAATGAGAAAAGAAAAGTGGCATTTTCTTTAGTTTTAAACTTTTTTTTTTTACCCCTCACCCTCTGAGAAAGAAATTTTATACAAAAAATGAACAAATGTAGAAGATGTTCTGGGGAAAGATGAACCTTCCCAGGCCCTTGAAATCATATCAGCAAGTGGCTGTCAAGTCCTCCTACAGAGAAGGGTGGCTCTGGTTAAACTCACATAAAGCTTCATCCAAACTCTGGTTAATCATTCATTTGTACCTTGTCAGAACATTATTTCTATAAGCTGCTTAATTCTCAGGAAACTAAGATTTCAAATCAGTGTTTTTTTATTTTAAAAAATAGCAACAATTAACCTGCTATAATACCTTAAAATTAAAATATACCACCAACAGAACAGAAACTGGAATGACTAAGGCTAAAAATGCCAACTGGGAATTTGAA
>CM053594.1:148034318-148048581 GCA_028646575.1 Pseudocheirus occidentalis
AGCAACAATTAACCTGCTATAATACCTTAAAATTAAAATATACCACCAACAGAACAGAAACTGGAATGACTAAGGCTAAAAATGCCAACTGGGAATTTGAATATGAATCTCCAAGTTCATGAAGAGTTCAAATTTGTCTATGTGAACTACTAAAAGCCTTCAGTTCCTAGTTTATAATTCTAAAATATATCTATATTTCAACAAAAGCAAATGAAGCTTCCTACATTCACCTTTGCTTCATTCTGTAACATTTCTTATAGGCACCATATTGCTGGCAAAAGATTGATTTCTATAATCTATTTTTTAAAATATTAAACATGAGTATGAAGAATATATTCCCTGCAATTAGTAGCATAAAACATATATTAGTAGGATTTTAGTATCAGTTGATCAACAAAGGTCTGTTATGTACCTACTATGTGCCAGGTGTGCTAGGTACCAGCATACAAAGGCAAAAATGAACCAATGCCTTAGGGAGCTTATAGTCTGTTGGGGAGGTCAAGATCCATACCATATAAATGTAAATGTAAAGACCAATGGCCCAAGAAGTAGTTGTGTCTCTCTAATAATGTCCTATAAATGGGGATTCAGGTCAAGAGGGAAGCCTAACCTCTAAAAAGAGGGGGTAGGCCTTTTTTTCAACACTCTCACTAATTAATTCCCCTTCTAAAAGGGGGACATTAGACAAAGTTTCTCATGTAAAGGTCAGGCATGACTCATGTCTACTCAAAAAAATATTAACAAGGTCCATGCTAGAAGATGCTTGATCTACACATAATATCAGATGTCTGGTATAGGCAAGATATTTCTTTTCTGCCTCACAAGATAAATACTTAACCGCCTCATAAAAAAATTAAAAATATGGAGTAACAACACATCAGTCTTATTATACTATTCCAGGTGATTGACACAAAGCATTAAAACAAGAAAAAAATTGTCAGAGAACTGAATGTGAATTTCATTCTCTTCTCAGATATTCCCTAAATAGGCAACTAAGTGGCACAGTGGATGTTCTAGTCCCAGAGTCAGAAGTTTCATCTTTTGGGGTTCAAATCTAACCTCAGATGCTTACAACTATGTAATGCACCCAAAGCATGGCATTTAAACTTGTTACCCTTAATTTTTCATCTGTAAAATGAGTTAGAGAGAGAAATGGCAAATGACTTTAGTATCTTTGCCAAGAAACCCCAAATAGGGTCCCTAAGAGTCAGAGATGACTGAAAAATGACTAAACTCAATTGACTGTTTGAGCAACTCATTGAAGCAACTATCTGCTGCTCTGGGCTGAGCATTCTTAGTCATTTCATTTTTAGTATCCTGTATCCCCAACCCTGAACACAGTACTTAGCACATAGTATATATTTAATAAATGCTTGTTGATGTGACTTGATGACTCAGTCATCTTGCTTGAGCAGTTATTTCTGAAAACACCTCCTGCAGGATAACTAACACTCAGACATAACAGCTTCTGATGATTACAAGTTTAGCATAATATCCAGAACTTGGAACACTGTCTGCAGCATTTCCACATCCACACTTTTAAAGAGAATGAGGGATCATTTCTCAGTGATAGCCTGGAAGGAATTAATGGATTTAGGTAGGATATTGGATTTTAAAATCTCTAAAATCACCTTCAACTTTGGAGTCTTTGATTCAAGTTTAGACAGAAATAATGGTCAATAGAATAGCTTCCTCTGATGATCTCACTTAAGAGACAACCTCCCAAGCAGAATATTTCCACAAATGATGAGTAGAAAGGTAGTCTAATTAATTAACAAGTTGCAGTTTTCATTAGCAACATTCCTTTTGCCTTCCAGTCTGTGGAACTATACTTCTCAGTTTCCTTGGCTAGATCTCCACTTAGGTCAAATCCACTAAAAATGGGTGTTGCACAGGGCTCTGTCCTCAGCCCTCTTCTCTTCTTTTCTATACTATTTCATTTGTTGATCTTATCAGCGTCTATGTTTTTAATGATCAACTCTATGCTGATGATTCTCACATCTATTTATATAGCTCTAACCTCTCTATAGCCTCTAGTCTTGCATTTTTAATTCATTTGGTACATCCTGAATTGGATGCCTTGTATACATTTTAAACTTAACTTGGCTAAAATTGAATTCACTATCTTTTTCCCTCGACCAGTGGTTCTCAACCTTCCTAATGCCACAACTTTTTAATACATTTCCTCATGTTGTGGTGACCCCCAACCACAAAATTATTTTCATTTCTACTTCATCACTGTAAATTTGCTAAAAATCATAATGTAAATATCTGATATGCGGGATGTAGTTTCATTGTTACAAATTGAAAATAACCAACAGATTGAGAACTGCTGCCCTAGACCCTTTTGTCTTCCCAGCCTCTCTATTACTGTTAATGCTATCATCCTTCTCCTACTTATCCAAGATTGGAACCTAAGTGTTCTCCTCAATTCCCTACCATTTCTGATGCTCTCCTCTAATCCCCTGCTATATTCAATCTGTTCCCAAGGTCTATCAATTTCAATCATGTAACATCTCTCATATGCCCCTTTCCTTTGTTCTGACACTGCCAACAACTTGGTACAAGTCCTCATCGGCTCATATCTGGTCTATTGAAATATTCTGCTGGTCGGTGTACTGACCTGAAGTCTCTCTCCACTTCATTCCATCCTCTAATCAGTTGTCAAATTGGTTTTTCTTAAGTACAGTTTGACTTTGTTATTCTGCTATTCAGTCAACTCTAGCTATTCCCTATTATCTCCTGGTTAAAAAAAATAATGTCATCTGTTTGATATCGAAAGATCTTAATACCTTACCTCCCTCTCCATCTTTCCCCTCTTCTTATACCTTCCAAATTACTGGGGCTTTCAGAAATGTTGTCAGAGGTTTGAGGATGGCACCCTCTCTACAGACACCACAACCTCTGGCACATTAGCATTTCTCACCCTAGGACCATTACGCAAGACTGCAACCCAGATCTCTGAATGGTTGCTTGGTCCCCTTATGATCTACAGGCCAGGAGCTCCCAGAAACAGTCATGTGGTAGCAGCTGCAGTAGCTAAACCTCCACCACCTCTGGCCCTAGGGGAAGGGACCAGATTGTTCTCTTCCATCATCTGTTTTCAACAGGGTTCCACACTGACCTTTTACTTTTTCTTTGGTATTTATGGGTCCAGAAATCTGGAAACCACCACAGCTGTTGGTGATTCAGTCTCCTGAAGTCTACTCTGGTTGGTTGCGCCACCAAATGGAAGTTGGGGTTTCCATTGGGTCTGGGGTGGTATGGCTCACATGGGACTGCTCAGCTATATCAGCAAACACCCTGTCATACCCAGGGTGGCTGCTAGCACAGGTTCTTAGATCTGCTTTTCTAAAGGAAAGCAACTCAAAATGGATTAAGAATCTTACTTTAATCAATCAAACATATATCATTTACCTAGTTCAGGGGAAAAAGTCAACATGCTGAACTTCAGAGAATGCAAACAGAATACAAACAGAAATTATAAGCAGAAGTTACAAGCAGACAAAGAAACAGATCAGCAGACAGGCTTCCAACTGTCTGACCATTACATTCATATCTATTCAGTTACCAGAGAGGGAAGCAGCAACATCTGGGTTTTTCAAAGCTAAAGGGCTAAACGGCTTCCCAGAGTCTCATCTGGCCAAATCACACAACTCTTCTCAAAGTGAGCCCCAAAGCAAAACCTCACATCAGCAGTATATATATATATATGTATCCTTCTCCTGGATCAGAGACTGTCACAGTCCTCTTGACCCATTGTCCAATCACAAAGTAATAACGCATGGGCATTCCTGAAGAGCAAGCCTCCCACCACAGGCTACATGTGACCACATTCAGCCTATAAGGGAGCAGAGTATACTTTCAAATTATGGAAGGTTCTCAGAGCCACTTAAGCCTATCAAAGGGCCTAGGGACAGGGAAGATATTCAGATTCCCATAACCTCAGCCTACAGCCTGGTGTGATAGACCCTTCCTATAGGCCTGCCAGTCTGCCTTCTACAGATGGTTTGTTTCTCTCTGTCACTTTGTGGGTTCTGTAGCTCTAAAACTTGTTTAGAGTCATATTTTACAGGTGTATGAGATGATTGGTGCAGGAGCTTAAGCAAGTTCCTGCTTTTACTTTGCCATCTTGGCTCTGCCCCCTTTCCACCCCCACCCCCCTACCCCTGGAGTAATTTTACTTTTTGAAAAAGGGGTGGTAGGCTAAATCAGTTTTGTAACCTTTGAATTCTAAGACAATGGAAAAAAACTATCTACCTACAGAGTACTAATAATCTGTAAATGCAGACAGAAGCTTATTTATTTATTTATTCATTTGTTTCCTCATTTATTTGTTTGTTTGTTGTTTATTTATTTATTTGTTTGTTTATTTACTTTTTAAGTCAATATAATTTATTCTTAGAAAATTACTTGCCCTACCCAGTGATTGACTAAGGAAAACTTAACAAATTGTCACTAAAAATCAGTACTGAGTCTAAAATAATCAGATAATTATTTATGAACTTAACATAAACAAGAGTATTTTGCAAGTGTTATGATCTCCAAGGAAACTGATGAACCCATACCAAAAATGCCTACTTCAATAAATAAGACTTTAGATGAAACACAAATAAAACTTAAGACTTCTGGTTTTCTTTTAATTGTTCTCTTTGAAAATTAAGCAGCTTATGTCTTTACTCTTTAGAAAGCAAACTACCAGTTGTATGTATATTTTTCTTTTCTTTTTTTTATTGACTTGTTTGTTTACTTTTAGTTTACAAGATTCAGTTCCAGAATCACTTGAATTTCAGATTTTTCTCCCCTTTTTCCCCACCCCCCACGAAGCTTATTTATTTTTACAATTAGTTCCTTTCCTCTAGTTTCCTGTTTTTCTTCTATGTTCAGCTGCATTAGTTTTGTTTTTGCAATTTTTTTAAATTTCATGTAACCAAAAGTAACTTTTACTTCTCATAATCCCTTCTGTCTTCTGTTTTATCATAAATTCTTTCCTTATCCATAGATCTGTTAGGTATATTTTTTGCATGCTCCCTTAATTTACTTATGATATTACCCTTTACATCTAAATAATTTATTTTGACCTAACCTTGGCATACAATGTATGATGTTGATCTATGCCTAGTTTCTGTGAAATTTCTTTCCAATCCTCCCAGTAATTTTTGTCAAATATTGAATTTTTGCTCCAAAAGCTTATATCTTTGGGTTTATCAAAGACTAGATTATTATGGTCATTTACTACTGTGTATTATGTGCAAAATACATTCCATTGATTCACTACTGTATCTCTTGGCTAACACCAGATTGTTTTGATGATTACTATTTCGTAATATAGTTTAAATTCAGAAACTGCTAGGCTGACTTTCTTAACATTTTTCCTTTGAATAATTATATTAAGTTTTGCTGGGTAGCTTATTCTTGGTTATAATCCCTGCTCTTTTGCCCACTGGAATATTACAATTCCTCTACTCCTTTTATGTGGTAGCTGCTAATTCTTGTGTGATCCTGACTGTGGAATGGTTTCGTTCTTTCAGCTTGAAGTATTTTCTCTTTGACCTGGGAAATCTGAAATTTAGTTGCAGTATTTCAGGGACTTTTCATTTGGGAATCTTTCAGGTAGTGATTGGTGGATTCTTTCAATTTTTATTTTACTCTCTGACTTTAGGGTATTGGGTAGTTTTCCTCCATAATTTCCCAAAATATAATGTCTAGGTTCTTACTTTAATCATGGCTTTTAGATAATCCAATAATTCTTAAACTATTTCAATTTATTTTCCAAAGCAGTTGTTTTTTCCAATGAGATATTCCATCTTTCCTTCTATTTTTAAAAATTCTTTTGACTTTGTTTTACTGTTTTCTTGATGTTTCATGGTGGTTTTAGCTTTCAATTTACGAATTCTAATTTTATTGTCTTCAGTGAATTTCTATACTTCTTTTCATTTTTGGATGATTCTGTTTTTTAAGTTGTTACTATTTCCCCTATTATTTTGGTGCCTCTTTTACCAAACTGTTGATTGTCTTTTCATAATTTTCTTCTTTGCTTTCATTTCTTTGCTTATTTTTTCCCCCGCTACCTTTATTTTACTTGGAAACTCAGTTCTTTTTTTAGCTGTTCAAGGAATTCTTATTGGGCTTTTGTCCAGTTCCTATTTTTTTCCCCCTTTGAGGCTTTACTTTCCAACAGTGCTGACTTTTCTTGTCTTCTTCTGAATTTGAATCTTGTCTTCCCTGCCTCCATAGTATCTTTTCATGGTCAGGTTCTTTTTTTGTTATTTGTTCATTTCCCCACCTTATTTCTTGATTTGGAACTTTATGTTAATCTTGGGCTCTGTTCCTGGCATGGCAGAGGGAGGAGCTCTTTCTTAAGTTTCAGGGGTTTTACACTGCTGTTTTCAGAGTTAGTTCTCAGGGTTTGGCAATTTTTGGTGCTTTCAAGGTGGTGTGATCTGTGGAGAGATATGGTCACTGTTTTCTTGTACTGTACTCTATCCCTTACCCTCTAAGGGTTCCTGATGCTTGGGACCAGAAACAATATTATTACTCAGTGTCCCCAATCCCTTTTTGCTGGAAGTAGTGTTGCCACTGAGGCCTTCCACTTCTTTACTGAAAATGCTTCTCTCTGCCCTTGAATTATGACCTAGAAATGGTTATAGGCATTAGAGTTTGCAAATAATGTCTGACCGTACATCCAGTGCTAGCACAGGCGTTCCTTGCAGGTTCTTCCTGACTAGTTACCAGGTCTCCTTACCTACTTTGACTTAACAGCTCCCAAGATTTCTTCTGCTTCTGGCTCCACAATCTTGTCCCATCATTAGTCTTTAATTCATGTGGACTCTAGGCTAGCCTCCTCTCCATGTCATAGATCTCTCTTTTTGACCTCCTTTGTTGTCTTGGGTTGGATTTTGCTCTGATCTTTTGTTGGGTCTTTCACCTCTAATACCAATTTGAGGCATTATTCTAAAATTGTTTGGAGGCAAATGTTGGGAGAGCTCAACACAGTGCTTTCTGTACTCTAACATCTCAGCTTTACTTCTAGAAATCTCTCTCATCAGTTTTTGAAAGTGAAAGAATTAATCTCCCTCAGAGAAATGGAATTATTAGTTGACTTCTGATAATTTATAAATCTTTTTGATCTTTGAATAAAATTTTGTTATTGTCTACTTTTCCCAAACAAAATGAAAATGGAAGAAATTTAAGTATGTTGATGTTCACCTGGGTTTTACAAAAGAGTCACTCTGTATTATATCTGGTCTTTGAAGAGGTAGCAATGGGTGGAATTGCAAAGATATCAAGGAAAAAGGAAACAACAAACTTCCTAACAATTAATACTACCAGTAACATGAATGTTCTACTTTGAAAGACAGTGGATTTGGTTCCCTTTCATTGGAGTTTTTCAAGCAGAGGCTGGGTGACTATATAAATTATGCTGTAGGAAGTCTTTCAGGCAATTAGCTAGACTAAATTATTTCCGATGTCCCTTCTGACTCTAAAATTGTTGGATTCACAGATATTTGATTAGTCATCAAGGGAACTAAGTAATTAATCAATAAGAAAATTTCAAAAATTACCATCTTGTGGATCCATTGAAATAAATCATCAAGTCAAAAATGTATTTAGGGCCCAGCATTTTCTAGACTTTAGTTCTTAATGTGTATCTATGTATTTGGTTCTGACAATTGTGTAATGGTTCCTTGGGCAGTTTATATTCTATTGACAATAGGAGCATGTGTAAATATGAACAAAATAAATATAATAAATGCAAGGTACTTCTGGGAAAGAGAAGTACTAGCAGCTGGGAGGCAATAGAAAAGAAGGTTCTGCTTTAGCTGAGTTTTAAGGGAAACCAGGGATTCCAAGTTGTTGAGTAAGGAGCAAGAAAATTCCAGACATAAAAGGCAATGTGGGCAAAGCCAAGTGAAGCTGGAAGGGCTTTTTGCACATCATGAAAGCTTTTGTCGGTTCCTCTTATGACTCAAATGAAGGTAGTAGTGGAATAGGTGGGCTGTACCTCTTCTAAAACTCTTCGTATCCTCTCCTTACAGATTTTTGGCTCTCAGCATCTGGGTCTTCTTGTGAATGTATTATCCATCACAGCAGTATTCATTCTTAGTCCTGACTTTTAGGATTTTTTCAGAGGATGCTCACTGATAGAGATAATATGAAGATCTTGTGACTTCATGTAGAAAGGTACACCATACCTGTGTTTGAGCATATAGCAAAAGAAGAAAATGATTTCTCTCACTCAAATGAACTTACCACAGGGCCCATTCCATATGCTTCTGATGATTTTACTTCTGGTCTCATGACAGATCTATCACTGATAAATTCTCCCACTTTCATATTCTTTTTTGTTTGTTTGTTTGTTTGGTTTTTTTGGAGGGCAGTTGGGGTTAAGTGACTTGCCCATGGTCACATGGCTAGTTTTTGTGTGTGTGTGTGTGTTAAGTGTCTGTGGCCGGATTTGAACTCAGGTACTCCTGACTCCAGGGCCGGTACTCTATTCACTGAGCCACCTAGCCGCCCTCATATTCTTTTTTGATAAACCTCCTGGGCGTCAGGCATTCCTCTTCTTCAGTTACAAAAGAGGAGGTGGGAGGAAGTAGGCCAAAGGTCAGAACTGTTTTGGATAGCATTTTAGAAACACAAATGGTGATGGATTCAGTTGCTAGGAGGGACTATTGGGAGAAGAATCCACAACACATAAACTTTTTTCCCCCCAGATTGGTTTCTATTTTTGTTTCAGTCCAACTTAGCAGAAGAAATCAGGAGTTGATAGAAAAGGAAGAATGGATTGTAAAAGATAGTAACTAAAATTTCTTTTGGTCAACAAATATGAAAATCATAACATTTCAATGAAATAAGATGCTTATATGAAAAGAAAGTAAAATTTTCTCTTTTAGTTCCTTATTGGCTGTAACATTTCCATAAAATGGGGAGCAAGCCTTCATAATATACACCCTGGCTAATCATGGAATGCATATGTTTGACTATAATATGCTTTTATGTAAGGAAGTTCATTGAAGTTGAAGTAGTAAATGACTGGTATTGTATTCAAGATAGTGTAAAATAATAAGAATAATAAGAATAATAATAGTAGCTAGTATTTATAAAGAACCTGCTATGTGCCAAGCACCATGGTAAGCTTTTTACAATTATTATCTCATTTGACCCTCACCACCACCCTGTAAGGCAGCTGCTAATATTCTCCTCATTCTATGGTTGGGGAAACTGAGGCAGGCAGCAGTTAAGTACCTAGTCCAAGATTACACAGGTAGTAACACTGAGTTTGAATTTGCATTCAGATTTTCCTGACTCCAAGCCCAGTGCTCTACTCACTGTGCCCTTCCATACATAAAAATAATGGAAAGAGCCCTGAACTTTCATTTGAAAATCTTGGGTTTGAGTCCTAGCTCTGCATTAGTTGTGTGACTTTAGGTAAGTCATGTAACCTCTTAAGGCTTCAATTCCCTCATTTCTAAAACAAAAGCATTATGATAATATATATATTTTATACATATAATATATATATTATATATATATAATATATTTTTTAGAATCCTTTGAGTTCTAGCAGTCTGTGATTAGATGAATTCATCAGTAGTCCTGATGAATTTAAATCTTAATTGTATCTATAAATTATGTTTCTGTTAGCAAAGCCAGCACACCAGAGAAGAGAGGATTAAAGGTTGACCTTGGATTCAAGAAGATTTGGTACAGTTTCAGCATCTTAAGCATACTGTCTCAGTGAACTTGGAAAAGTCACTTAAGTGCTTAATGCTCTGGCAATTCTTTAAGACTCTAAATTATAGAGGATTTAATAACCTGCATTAGTAGAGAGGAACTTGCTAGTACCAATGAGATTCCAGAGCTAAAAGAAAATAATGCTTTCAGAAATAATTTTTAAAAACTTAACAGTGGGATAGCTAGGTGGCTCAGTGAGTAGAGCACTGGCCCTGGAATCAATAGGACCTGAGTTCTATTCTGGCCTCAGACACTTAACACAAAACTATCCATGTGATCTTGGGCAAATCACTTAACCCCAATTACCCTCCAAAAAGCAAAAATAAATAAAAAAAACTGAACAGTGTACATTCTCCTAAGATCTGTATGGATTTTATGCTTGTTGAGTTTACTGGGAAGCTCTTTGAAAAGGATTTTTCGAATTAAAAAGGAATGGATTTTACAGCTTGAAGGTTATCATAACTGCCATTATTACTTACTTTTATACAACACATTTTATTATGCTCTGTGGACAAAGACACTCCATATCCTATAGGACTACAATATGGCAGAATCATTAACAAGATAGAAAGTTTACATAAGATTAGCATGTACACTATGCATGGCAGTGTCACATAGATAAGGGAAATATGATCACCCAAAGAGACTTTCAAGGGATATTGACACAATCATCTCTTTTATGGGCAAAATGTTCAGTGAGTATCAAACTGACTAACAGTTAGTGGCAAGGGCTCTGGTGTGACATTCCACCCAAAAGGTAGTTATTGTCACATTCCAGTGTTTCTATAATCAAGCAGGATTGATTACTGAATGCCCCAATGTTCCATGTTCACTGTCAGTGCTGATTAACCACTCTAAATACTTGGTTGCTAGGGTGGGGGAGTGGCATTTTTGTTGTTGTTGCTGTTGTTATGAATCTATGCAGCACTTTTATTGTGACATGCTTTATAATAATTTTAATTGGATTTTTTAATGATCTATTGTGCTTGCTAGTTGCAAGGCACAGAATTTTACATTCTTTCTGAGCCTGCGGCAATTCTCTGGGACTAATCGAAGAAATTACAAAGGTATTGCAATCTTTGTTGGTAGAGGGAGTTCTCATATTGAAGGAATCATAGATTTTTAATATATTGATTTATGTCTTACAATGTAGTGCTAAGTACAGAGAAGGGAAACCTCTAACCCAGAGATGATGTAACTTTTGTAGCTATATGACTAAACAGAAATGGGATTGAAACTTTCTGTTGTTCAGTCATGTCTGATTCCTTGTGACTCAGTTTTTTTCTTGGCAATGATGCTAATCTGGTTTGCCATTTCCTTCTCCATCTCATTTTACAGACAAGGAAACTGAATCAAAAATGGTTAAATAAGTTGCCCAGAGTCAAATAGGTAATATGTATTTGAGACCAGATTTGAACTTAGGGTGATGAGTCTTTTTGATTACAGACTTAGCACTCTAGCCACTGTACCACCCAGTTTCTCCAGTGATTAAAAATAAAATGAATTATTGAGAGGCATTCTGGTGTATTGGCAAGAGAAAGAAGAGAAGACTGAAAGGAGTTCAAATCCAAGCTCTGGTATTTAATACTACTCAGGTGATACAGCTTTTCTGGACCTCAGCTTCCTCATCTGTAAAATTAGGAGCCTGGACTGACTCTATGACTTAAGAAGTTTCTTTCAGTTCTAAATATTTGATCCTGTGAACCACTACAGGGTTCATTGAGCTAAGCTCCACCATAGCTCAAGACAGGAAAATATTCCTTGGGTTCTAATTGTGGGCTTTAAAAGCACCATTTGAAAGCTCTTTGAGGGTAAGCTTATATGATAGAAAGCTAAGCCTAAAGGTAAGCAATCATGCAGCAGAACTGCCTCCTCCCTCCCCAGACTGTGGTGCTCTCAGGAATGTCTGGGTACATTAAAGACGCATGAACCTTTAAGGAAAACCTACAGCAGTAAGTACATTATAGGCTCAAGCCACAACATGGAAAACCCACAGGTTAGCACTTGGGAATATTTATTTTGTCTGCTATAAAATGTTTAGTCTGGAACATTTTCAGGATACTTTTATTCTGCATATACTTGCCCAAAGTTATAGCAGTTGACTTCACATTGGTGCTTTGTGGAGCCAAGCCATTGTTAAGCTTATTGTTTAGAAAGAAAGCCCTAATATAAAAAGGCAAATCTTGAGACAATAGATTAAAAAAAAAAGAAATGGGTCAAGCCAAGACTATGGAAAATGGAATAACAGGAGACTCAAGAAATGGTCCCACAGAGGCGGGCTTCTCTGATGTCCAATTGAACTACATATTAATGAAGGATGAAAACCTTTTGCAACTGATAAGCAGCCTGTCTCCTGGTAATTATTGTAGTGCCTGCTGCAAAGTAGGTGCCTTATTTGGACTTTATCCATCCCATGCCTTGCTCTCTGCTGCTAGAAGCCACAGCTTCAAATAATTGCAGGTCTATTAGCACATCAATTACCTAAAGACCTTGATTTTAGCAAGGAGTGGATTTTAATCAATCGCTGCAAATGTTATCAAGAGATTAGTTGTCCCAGAGAATAAAATTAACTACAATTAGACTGTAATAACTGAGTAATATGCTGCTAGCACATTTGGCAGATACTGGAGAATTAATGTGCTCTGCTGTTACCTTGTACAAAAATAAAATGCATCCAATCCTTCACAGAACAGCAGCAGTGACAATACCCAAACTCTTGCTTCTTTTTTCTTGTAAGGAACTCAAAACACAAAGATATGACATTAATACTGATGTTTTTTTTTTAACATTAACAACATAGGTATTTGTGGTTTCTGAATCTTCCCCAAACATAGGTAAGCTTAAGGTAATGGAATCTATTCAGGTTAGGATATTCTATGTGTTAGAAAAGTATCTCTTATCACAACTCCAAATAATTTCTTATTTACTTAGTTTATGATCTAACAAAGTTTGTGCCTCTGATATATAATGGCCCTTACACTAAGTAAAGTACTTAATCTCTAAGTGCCTTAAGTTTTAGAGCAAGTACTGATGTGCCTTAATAAAAGTGCTTGTTGAGAGAGTTTTTTTTCTTTTTTCTGTCTGTAGTTCTTTACATCACTGAAATCACAGGTCTAAAAGAATGTTAAGAGTTGCCTGTGGAGCTGTTACATGAGGTTGGTGACCTAAATCCTTTAGCAGAAACAGGTGTGCCCAGATTAAGTCATAGCATCATAGTTTCAGATCTGGTAGGAACCTTAGAGCCTTCCTTATAAAAACCCTTTCTTTTTACAGGTGAGGTAACAGTGACCCATGAAGGTTAAGTGATTTTCCTAGGGTTACATATTTAGTAAGTGAGATTTGAGCTCTGTTACATATTGCGCCTACATCTTCTGACTCCAAATCCAATGCCTTTCCCACTTTCCCAACAATAGGGGAAGGCATATTCAGTGACCAATGGAAAGGCTCCAGGGAGTAGGGGGAAACAAACGGGAGAGAGATGAAGCAGTGGTGCTTTCCGTAGACTTAATAGAGGAAGGAGAATGGGTAGAATGAGATTCTGTGACTCTTATCCGTTCTTCCTCTCCATGAAACTACATATGTTTGAAATAGCTTATAATCTATGTTAGGATAACATGTGCTCTGCTTTGGATCAGATCTGTCTCTTTCTCCCCTTAGCCCAAGGATCTTTAGCTCAGCTATAGGCAGAGGTGGGGAACCTGTGGCCTCAAGGCCACATGTGTCACTGCAGGTTCTCAAACATGGCCGTTTATTAAGGGGATTTGTTCTGTAAAATGTGGACTCAAACAAAAGGCTGCACTCAAGGACCTAAAGGCTACATGTAGCCTTGAAGTCACCGTTTCCCAACCCTTGCTGTAGGGAATTTCAAAATTTTCCTGTATTTCCTAGCTAAGAATATGAGACTGTGAAGGGTTGACCCAGTCCAACAGGAACTTTGAGACTGATAGAGAAATTGGGAAGGAGGAGGAGCTGGAACTGGAGATGAGACAATGCCAAAAACCTGGGAGGACAGTGATGTTTGGGACTGTGAACTGAGGATAAAGGTTGCCACATGGGCCTTAGATTCTTTCCATATGCAAAGTAAAGTTGACTGTGTTTACCAATACCATGAAGAATCCCAGTTATGTTTTTTAACATTTCTCTTCTTCTCTTCTCTCCTTTACCTACATATTTGCTATATCTAGAACATCTTCATGATCTGTTTTCTTGGTTATATTTTATCTGTCTTCTTTAAAAATTCTCATTGTCTTTTCACATAAACATATGTGGTTTATATCAGAGAAGTTCAATTCACTGCATGTAACTTCAAACATTTGCAGTATATATCAGTACACACTTGGGGGGAGGGATATAACTCCCAGGGTACAAATGCTGCAAAGATCCCTCTTTCTGGAATCGGTAATAGATCAAAATCACATGGGGATAATTTTGAGCCAGTCTTTATTTTAGTTGTACTAAACAATGTGGCAGATCTCATCTTAAGTAACAGAGAATCTTGAAATGAAACCCAGGACCTTCTTTTCTT
>CM053594.1:148049081-148088534 GCA_028646575.1 Pseudocheirus occidentalis
AGAGAGAGAGAGAGACAGAGAGAGAGAGAGAGACAGAGAGAGAGAGACAGAGAGAGAGAGACAGAGAGAGAGAGAGAGAGAGAGAGAGAGAGAGAAGGGAAAAAAAGAGAAGGGGACTAGAAAATTAGACTAGAAAGTCCAAATGAAGAAGAAGGAGAAAAAACAGGAGGAGGAGCAGGAGGAAGAGGAGAGGAGGAGGAGGAGGAGGGTGAGAAGCAGGATGAGGACAAGGAGAAAACACATGAGGTGAAAATGAAGCTAGCTGAAGGAAAATGACAAAAATACATGATATTACATTTAAAAACTCAATCAATAAGTGGCCCACAGGGATCCTTATGTTTGGACAACCCCTCATTTTCCACTGGAGTTTGACACCTCTGTCATAGAGGATAAAACAAGAATTCATTTCCTCCTTTCCCACCAAGGCATTTTTCTTTCACCCTCCTCCTACTTCCAATCCCAGAGTCCATAAGAAGAGTAGTCCCTTCCAGATAGAGAACAGATTTACTTTCATCTGACATACTCATTTAGCTTTAGACCCACAAAGCACAAATCTGCTAAGAAATATGTTCATGCCCTTTCCTAGAACCAATTAGAAATTTAGGCTTGGTATCTGTATACATATCACAATAAAAACAAGAAATAAATTGTGAACTGTGGTAAAGGATTTGCATTTCTGGTGTTTGCCTTCTTATCTAAAATGGGTTGTATGTGCAATATAAGTCAGCAGTGTGATGTCACAGCCCAAAATACTCAGACAATTCTCACCAGAAAAGTATAATGACAAAAACAATGGAAGTATTAGTTATTGTGTCATCTGTTTTGTTCTGTCATATCACATAATAGAGGGCTGTCCTATCCTGACATTCCATTTTAGGAAAGATACTAACAACCTAGACCATATCCAGGAATGGGTAACCAGAATGATCAATTGTCCATTAAAGACATGGAGAGATGGAAAGAACACTAGATTTGGAGAAATAAGACAGGTTTAAATTCTGGCTCTTCTACTTACTACTTTTTATGATTTTGGAAAAGTGGTTCTGCATCTCTGAGAAGCAGTTTGTCTTTCTGTAAAATGAGTACATGGGACCACATGACGTATAAGGTCTCTTCCAACTATCAATCTATAGTCCCATTGATTATAGACATTTGAAGAAGAAGAGTAGATGGCAAAGGGAAAGAAAATCAAATGTCAAATATTTCATGACTGCCTTATAAAAGAGAGCTTAGTTAAATTATGTGTATCTCCAAGGAGTTGAACATGAATCAATGGCTAATGTTCCAAGAGAGAAATTTTGATTAAAAAAAAAAGTACTAACAATTAAAATCAGGCTAGATGATTACTTACCATTGATGTTTTCAGAAAGAGTTACTTCTTTGGTTAAGAGATAATTTAAATGATACAACTGAAGGTCCCTTCTAACTTTGAGGCTCAATGAGAACCGGCTATTTTAATTTGAAGTAGCATCTTTTCCCACATGATCACTAAAAGTCACTTCAAGGTTTAACAGTTTACAAAACAAGGAGATATTTTTTTTTCTCTCTGAGGACCATCCTTTCAATCTGGCCACCTGTGCTCCCCTGGGTGGTTTTAGCTAATCATTGTGTTGCAGCCTGTTGTTTTTTTTCTTTCTTCTTTCCTCCCCATACAATCCCCTCCACCTTGAAAAGAATAAAGAGACTTTCTTAAGCAATAATGCTTGAAAGTCAATGTTGGCCTTTGTGTTTGATAAATAACAAAATTAATATAATTACCATGAGATGTTAATGTTACTTTGGGAAGAGAGTAAGACAAAACAGTTTGGGTTTCTTTCTGCCTGTGAATGAGTGGAATAAAAACCATATGTTAGCAGTTCTGTCTCCTGTACAATATAGAAGAGTCTATTATTTCATTTTACAATAAAGTAACAGGAAGAAAACATTTGAAATCATTAACTTTGGTGGTCCCATTGATCAATTTTCACTTACTTTGTGTCCACTTAACTAAATTTTAGTCCAATGCACAAGACCACCCTTATTGTATACTGTGTTTTGCATATTGAAATGGTACTATTATTTCACCATCATGAGAATATTGATTTGAGTAATTTTTCCAGGTGTGGTGTTGTTTGTCTACGAGGCTGTACCACTCTGAAATTCTCCAGAATGCCCTGGATGGAGGATCTGAAATCCTGGAAGATTACTTCCACTCTGGATATTAGTCTTTGGTGGTGATGAAGGGTGGTGTCCTTCTTCTGATTGGAGGGAGGGGGATTACTTTTCCCAGAAACTTCACTTAAGGAGACCCCTCAATCCATCCATTTCTCCACTTCCCACCAAACTGTAGTCCTCTGGACTTCTCCACTGGATCCTCTATACCACCTACCTTCTCTCTCTCCCCTTTCATCTTTCTTTTATATGTCACCTTCCGCTTTAGAACACAAGCACCTTGACAGCAGAAATTGTCCTTCTTTTTGTCTCTTTTTGTTTCCCCAGAACTTAGCACAGCACCTGGCACAAAGCCAATGATTAATAAATATCCTTTTACTTATTGACTGGCTAACAGTCAAATAATAGTCAAATATAGCAACCTCAAGCCTCTAATATGATAATAGGTTGCATCAATGGCAGCAGAATATACAGAATGAGGAAGGTGATAGTCTTACTATACTCTGCCCTGCTGAGATGACATTTGGCCTCACTGCTGTAACATGTATCATGTTCAATTTGGGGTTTTAGAATTCAGGAAGGACATCAAAAATTTGGCACATATCTACAGAAGGATTGGCCAAATTAAAAAATCCTGAACCCATGCCGTATGAGGATCATTTGAAAGAATTGGGGGTGTTTAGCCAGGAGAAGTGAAGATTTACAGGTAGACATGATAGCTATTTTCATATACTTGAAGGGCTACTTTATAGCAGAAGGATGAGAGTGATAGTGTTAGGTAGGAAAACAAAACTAAGAGCGATCCAAGGAAGTTAAAGGCAGGTAGAGTTCTGTTCCATAAAGGAGAAAAATTAAACTTCCTAACAACTAGAACTATTCGAAACTGGAAAGTTGATTTTTCATGACTAGAGTTCCTCATAGACTGACACTGCCTGCTTGTTGGAAACTATATAAAGAAGATTCCTGTTCTGCAACAGGTGGACAAACTGTCCTCTGAGGACCCTTCTAAATCTGTTTCTTCACTTTTTCCCCAAGGGAATGAGTATACATATTACATAACTTATTTATGTATTCATGCAGTAAGACTATTAAATACCTTCTATGGCTTAGGTGCTGGGTTAGAAAGACCAAAATGAAACAGTTCCTTATCTCAAGGAACTCATATTTTATTAGGGGGGGGTATACATTTACATATGCATATATATGTAAATCCAAATAGAAACAAATAAATACAAAGTAATTTTTGTCAGGCAAAGGATACTAAGCAATCAGGATACTGCTCACATAGAGCTGATATTTGAAATGAACTTGAAAGGAAGCAAAGGATTGAGCCTAAAAGAACAGATGAGGAAGAGATGTTTTTGGGCATGAGAGACAGCTTGTGTAGAGATAGAGTGGGAGAGGGGATCATATGTTTAAAGAAAAGTAATCAGGTTAGGATGTAGGAGAACCATAAGCCTAGGAAAAGGGAAACAAAGGGAACAAACATTTATTGAATGCCTACTATGTGCCAGTCAATGTGCTAAGCCCTTTACAAATATTATTTCATTTAATTCTCACAGTAACTCTAGTATTATTATTCCTATTTTACATTTGAGGAAGTTGAGGCAGACAGATTAAATGACTTGCTCACATTTACACAGTTAATACATGTCTGGGGCTGTATTTGAACTCAGATTATCATTAGTGCATCCCTAGCTGCTGGAAAGGTATCTTGAAAGCATTTTGGGAAGAAATTTATATACGAAACAGAGGAGCTCATATTTTATCCTAGAAACAAAGTATTGACATTGAGACAACTTGCTCAATCCTATATTTTAGTAATATCATAATATCAGTTTTGCATCTTTGAGGGGGATATGTGTGTGTGTTTGTGTGTGTGTCTGAGAGAGACAGAGACAGAGACAGAGAGACAAAGAGACAGAGACAGAGATAAAGACAGAGACAGAGAGAGACAGAAACAGAGACAAACAGAGAGAGAAACAGAGAGGAGAGGAAGAGAGAGAGAGAGAGAGAGAGAGAGAGAGAGAGAGAGAGAGAGAGAGAAAGAGAGAGAGAGAGAGAGGAGGTGGAGACCAAGCTATCAATATGCAAGTATTTACTGCACACTCTTTATATGTTAAGCACCATGCTAGGTTTTGGGAATGCAGATACAAAAATGAGACAGTCCCTGCCCTCATATTAGGTAGAAATATCCAGTAGGCATCTGGTGATACAAGGCTAGAGATCAGGAGAGAGATGAATATATAGATGTTTGAGCTATCTGCATAGAAATAATAATTTAATCCAAAGGGTAGATGAAATCAATAAGAGAGGGTAAGGAAAGGAAAAGAAGGTCCAGAATGGAGATTTTAGGGATATCCATGGTTATGTGGTGGTATATGATGATGGATGATGGATCCAGCAAAGGAAATTAAATCAAAATAGCCAGATACAAGCAAGAAATTTATCTTCTGTCCTTTTAGAACTCTTCTCTGATTGGCTTATTCTTCCCAGAACCTCCATTTCAAGGAAATTCCCCAGACCATCCAGGTCTTCATTCCTCTCTAGCTGTCCTTATGACTCTTTGGAATTTCTCTACCATATCCCCTGTGAGGGCACACCTTCCCAGTTCCCAAGTTTCTATTAAGTGTTGTCCTTTCCCATAGGAGTGTAACTCCTTAAAACTATATTTCATCACTTAACATAATACCTAGAACATCGTAAGTTCTTAGGAACTGCTTATTGAACTGCCTTCTTCCCTGAATGACCAAACAGCAAACATTAAATGCCTACTGTGTGATGTATACCACCTACTCCAGTTTCCTTCCTCCTTGTGAATTTTATTATGTCTGGGATATCTCTTTTCTCTTTACCTGGTAAATTTCATTATATCCTTTGAAACTCCTGTCAATTGCTACCTTCTTCCAGGAAGGGAAAGGGAAAGGAACAAGCATCTATTTAACATATACTGTACGCCAGGCACTTGTAGGAACAACTGTTGTGCAAAGAATAAGAGTGAGCTGAGACCTGGGTTCAAGATAAATTTAGGTGTGGATTTATTAATTAAGTGCACAATTACCTGAGTGTATTCAGTCAAATGAGTAGTAATCTTTTGGGGTTATGAATTTGCTTATATAGGCAAAACCACAAAAACCACAATCAGAGAGGAGAGCTAGCAGAAGCATGACATACAGAAGCAAAAAGCCAGCCACTGGTCAGATCTATAGCTCAGGGCTAATTTGGGAATATGGTGCAAGGGCACAAGGGTGCAAACTTCCTGGGTCATGGGGGTCCCTCCTAGAACAGGGTGGAGGGCACAGGGTGGAGGGCCATAGTCAGTGCTTTCCAGAGCAGGGTGGAGGGTCATGGGGGTAAAGGGGACTGGAATTCCCCAGAACAGGCTGGGGTCATGTTCTGGGCAAAGAGGGTGGGGGCCCTGCTTGGTCAGCGGGACAAGACAGGGTGGTCTCTAGATAAGATCCTTGCACCATAATGAACCTTATACACTATGATAATTCAAAGAGAAGATATAAAATGCTGATTAGAGAAAAAGGGGCAGGGGACTACACCTTGAGCAACTTTGCCGAGACTTGAGCAATGATGCCCAAATATGCCTTAAGCAGTTTCAAGCTATGACAGGATATAGAATAGGGACAAAGACAGACATATAAAGGGGGCTCAATGGTGGGCCACAAATCAGATGACCTGGGATTTTGGTCTCTGTATTAAACAACCACACTGGCATATCCAGGATGGCTGCTAGCACAGGTTCTTAGATTTGCTTTACTAGGAAAGGTAGCTCTTTAAGGTGTCAGCAATCTTTTAAAATTACATTCATTAGGTAAGGAGAAAAGTTAGCACCATAAACTTCAGAGAAAATACAAACAGAAAAAATATAAGCAGAGAAACAAAGACCAACAGACAGGGCTCTGCCTGCATCACCTACACAGTTTACACATATCCCTGGATCAAGAGATCTGTTACATCTGAGCAGGTGGGGAGCTCTGAACATATGGTTATTAAGAATCTCCACCAGAAGTCACAAGATCCTTCTCATAAATGAGTGCCTAAAGCAAAATACCAACTCAGAGCCAGAAGGCATCACAACCCTAGTGACTCAGTGCCTAATTAGAAATTACCAAAAGGTGTAAAAGCCTTCTTACAAGCAAGCCTCCTCTAAGCAAGCTTCCCTCCCCCAATAGGCTCCATGTGAGGCCTATTAATGGGCAGGGAATAGATTATTATCCATTAACATTACAGCACTGTTACAAGTGTTTTACAGATATTTCATTTGATCTTCATAGCAACCCTGGAAGAAAGGTACAATTATGATGACCATTTTATAATTGAGGGAACTGAAGCATAAATAAATTTGCCTTTCCCAGGGTCACAAAGCTATTAAGTGTCTTAGAATTCAGGTCTTTCTGACTCAAGACTAATGCTGTATCTACTGCACCATCCTAGCTGATTAATTTGGCCCTTATTCTCATAGTCATTAACAACCGTCCTAAACCCTCATGTGGCATATTGATTTACTTGTCTCTGGCACGTTCGTTGTTTATTACTTTGTTTTATAGTACTCAGTTTCTTTACTTCCTACCATGTGACAAATTGTAAGGGCAGCATTATGTGTAAGCTTTACATGTTCCTAAATATTTAACACAGTGCTCTGCATACAGTAGTAGCTCAATGCAAATCTGTTGCTGTAAATTAGGTTACTCTTCACCATCACCTCCAAGATGAAATATAAAGTCCTCTGTTTGCTTTTCAAATCTATTTTCAATCTGGTCTTTTGCTACCTTTCCAACTTTCTAGAACTTTAGTATCATCCGTGAACTTCACAATCTATTTACCTTGACCTACTTTGGTCGCTCCATCTCCTTTCTCCAGGGCTTTGTCCTGGCCATCCTCCATACCTGGAATGCACTGTCACATCATCTCTACCTCTTAGCTTTTGATTGCTCCCCCAAGACTCAGCTCATCATTGTAGGAAGCTTTTCCTGATGCTGCCCACTATTATTGTTTTGCCCTTTTCCACCAATACTATTGTACTATAAGAAATGATGAGTAGGATGCTCTCAAAAAAATCTGGAAAGACTTACATGAACTGATGCAAAGTGAAATGAGTAGAACCAGGAGAACATTGTACACAGTAACAGTGATATTGTAAGATGATCAACTGTAAATCATTTAGCTTTTCTCAGCAACACAAGACAACTCTGACAAACTTATGGTGAAAAAATGCTATGCACCCCAGCGAAAGAACTGATGAAGTTTGATTACATATCAAAGCATAATTTTTTACCTTCTTTATTTTCTTGGGTTTTTATTATGGTATATACATTTTTTTCTTTTCAACATTACTAATATGGAAGTCTTTTGCATGATTATACATGTATACCCTAAATCAAATTGTATGCCTTTTTCTTTTTGCTTTTTGGAGGGAGGAAGGCAGGGCAATTGGGGTTAAGTGACTTGCTAAAGGTCACATGGCTAGTAAGTGTTAAGTGTCTGAGGCTGGATTTGAATTCAGGTCCTCTGGAGTCCAGGGCCAGTGCTCTGTTTGGCTTCTTAATGGTAGGGTGGGGGTGGAGAGGGTGGGAGTGAAATTGGAACTCATTTTTAAAAATGCTGAAAACTGTTTTTACATGTAATTGGGAAAAATAAAATGCTAAAAAAGAATAACTTTCATTTATTCTGAAGTAGTTATCTCCAGTAATCTTGATCTATATTTTGCCGCTGGAGCCAGATGGCTTAGGATGGGAAAGTGAGGTGGGTGACTTTGCATAGCCCTTCTTGCTTAAATCCAATTCACTTGCAAGTCATGCAATAGCCTTCTTGATATCATGGTCCTCTTAGAGAAAGAAGAATAACCAACAACAACTCATGACATTTCCTTTCTGATGTCATGGTCTTCTTTGAGAAGGAAGACGAACAGCAATTTGGTATCAGTAGAGTTATTTAATATATTACCTCCCCTATTAGAATATGAGCTCCCTGAGGGCAGGGAAACTCTTTTTGTCTTTCTTTGTATCCACAGAATATAACACAGTGCCTGGTCTATAGTAAGGAATGAACAAAGGCTCATTAACTGACAGATTTATTAAGTATTCTATCTTTTCTCTGTTGTTAATTAATTTTAAAGGGAAGGCCATATCTTATTTAATATTTATATCCTCCACAGTATCCAGCAAAGTATTTTATACATGCATGATTCTATTATTTGTTAACTTGTAATGAAGTTACCTTTAAAATTCTATTTTCAAGGGGTGGCTATGTGGCACAGTGAATAGCACACCAGCCCTGGAGCCAGGAGTACTGAGTTCAAATCCAGTCTCAGACACATGACACTAAAACTAGCCAAGTCACCTAACTCCAATTGCCCTGTCTTTCCCCCTCCAAAAAACAAAAAATTAAAAAATTAAAAAAATTCTATTTTCAGTACTATTTCCTTGACCCATGCCAGCAGGAGAACAGTGACTGTCCCCTTCATGATTCTTTTACCTTATTTACTTCACCATCCTCTCTCACTTCCCCCAAACCAAAAACAACTAAGGCTCATAATGGAAAAGAAGAGGATAGGGAATGAATTCAGAGAATCCTATTGAAATACCAATTCCCAAGAGAAATGGGAGGGATGAGTCCTTAGAACTCAGTTCTTAATCTGGGAACCACTAGCTTGTTTTTAATATTTGAGTAACAGTATTTCAGTAGAAGAGGTTTCTATTGTAACCATGTTTATTTTGTTTAATGCATTTTAAAACATTATTTTGAGAATTATTTCATAGGCTTCCCAAGACCAACAAAAGGGTAGAAAAAAGTTAAGCCTTGCCCTAGAAGAAAAGAAAAAAAAAATTCAACCTAAAGATACCAGCCTGTTGCCTCTTCCATTCCATTCCATTACACTGTCTACTCTAAATAATTATGTTCTGTGTAATTAAGGAAAGAAGGAGGCTACAGAAAGAATTTCAGAGCTACCACCCACTCTTACCCCTACCCACATCTCTGTGATTTGAGCTTGGAGAAGGTAGGGAGCAGATGACCTGAATGTAGTCATGGTAGCTGAGGTTGGGAGGAGAGGCAGTGAGAGAATGGGAAGGAAAGAGAAGGTCTTGGGTATGGGGGCCAATTGAGCTGAGTTTAAAATAATGGAACTGGGGGTAGGGGGTAAAGAAGACACAGTAGGGGTCAAGTGGCAGGAAGAGAAGAGCTGTGGGAACTTTCATTGCAGGAGACTCTCTTTTTCACACAATCAATCCCAGTGATACTATGCCTTGATATATGAGGGAGGAAGCCACTGAACCACATCTCATCTTGCCTTGCCTTCCTGGCTAATATATCAGGGGATGTCATCACTAGGTGATCTGTAGCTCCTTAAAGGGAACTGCATGATCATAAAAGTAGGAAAGAGAGGATAAGAGATTATGAAACTGGACTACAGTAATTTCTTAAATAGGCTTTAAATTTCTATCAACCCAAAGCTTCAATTAATATCACATTGAAATCTGTAGACCACATCTATTAGACATAAAAATCAATAATAAAATTATAGCCTCTATAACCCCAGTTATAGAGGGGTTTTTAAATCTCTCTGTGCCTCAGTTTCCTCATCTGCAAAAAAGGGGCTTAATTTGTTAGTCCATCTGACCTGAAATCTGTAATCCCCTGATTTCATATTTAGTTAGTACTTTTAGGTTCACAAGAAATTTTCTCATTACTCTCCTATGAAGTGGATACCACCACTATAAGAAAAAGTTTCTCTCAGTTCCTCCCCTCCCCCCCCCAGATATGGAACAGAGAAGCAACTTACAGACTGAGCTGAGATCAAAATATAGAGACAACTGTAGTCTCATGACAGGAATGCAGAATATGGCCAGGTAAGAGAATCTGAGTTAACTATCCAACTATCAGCTCTGGTTTGGGAAAATCACTCAATCTCTCTGGGAAAGTTGAGGAGGTTGGGCTAAATCTTGGGTTATAAACTTTTGTAGGTGTCTCAGACCCTTTGGTGACTGGAGAGAAGCCTGTGGACCCTTTTTCAGAACAGAGGTTTTAGATGCTTGAAATAAAATAGTGTAACAAAGGAAATCAATTCTATCAAGAAATGATGATGTATATTTTTCCTGCCCAAATTTATAAACCTTTTTGGGATTTGTGGACCCCAGATTAAAGGTATTTTCTAAGGTTTCTTTCAGCTTTTAATCATATGTGTGTGTGTATACATACATGCATATACACACACACATATTTAGTCAGAAAGAAAACATGCTTATGTGATGGAGACCACTAAAGTCCACAGTAGCAAAGCAAGACATATTAATGGCAAAAATGAGGTGGAGGAAGTATCTGGTCTTGAGGGGAAACTGGGCAGCAGGATGGTTTTCCATTTGGTCACCAGATCATAGATTTAGAGTTAGCATGGACCTTAGAAATCACCTAGCTCAACATGCTCATTTTTCAGATTAAGAAACTGAGACAGTGAAATTAAGTGAGTCATTCAAGATCACACAGCTAGTTAAGTGTCCAAAGGAATTGACTGGGATGGAATTGATGGCAGATAAAGCAAATAGATGCATCATGAGGGTATGAATACTGCTTTGTGTGATTTTAACCAGCTCCTCTTTCATCATAAACTGCTAATGACTCTTACCTCTGTGACACACATACACACACACACACACACACTCACTTACTGGACAGGATTCTCTTAAAGTACTCTGAATTTCTGGTCTAAACTCTCAGCCCCATTTGAGTTTACTAAAGAAGAAAAAAAAGGCTGTTTGATTGTTCTTTAACTCTATACATGTGATCTTTGGGAATTCAGGGTCAGAAAGAAGTTTTGTCTTCTGAATGGTGTCAAAGGGAAGCCCCTGGACTACAATGTAAATAATAAAACTAAAACTAAAACAACTTGCTGTAGGAAAGTACTGCAAATGGATGGCAATGTCTGAAGTCAAAGTCCTCAAAACTAAGGACCAGTTGTGGCAGGTCAGTGTGTGGGTCAAGAGCAAGTTGCCATGGAGTATCAAATCCTTATTCAGATGGTCTCTGCGGGGTGACTAGGTGGCACAATAGAGCACTGGCCCTGTTGTCAGGAGGACCTGAGTTCAAATCTGACCTCAGACACTTAATGCTTACCAGACATGTGACCTTGCGTGAGTCATTTAACCCCAATTGCCTTGCCTTCCCCCTCCAAAAAGCAAAAGGAAAAAAAAAGGTCTCATTACACTCATCAGTCTGGCTCAAGGATGAATGTTGAATCAGATGCCTAGAAATCAGAAGTTATGTAGCTCAAGTGATGAGGATCATAATTATTGAAGGAGTCCTAAAAGGACAAGGCATGGCATTGATCCTATAGCTTAGTATCACAAAATCATAGAATCTAGTCCATGACCCTTATTCCATAGATGAGGAAACTGAGCTTGAAGAAGGATTACTTTTTTCCCCCCAGTCTTACATATGTAGTAAGTGGTAGACAGCAAGCAAAGGTGTTTTAGCTCTAAATCCAATACTTTTCCAACTATACCTTGAAGTTTCTCTGGGGCAGGAGGTGGGAGTGGGGAATTGCTCTAATTAGAGGACAGCTGTGAATAGGTTAAATTTTCAGCCTGCTACTTGAGGAGGACTGGACTTAATTCCTCCCTGATTTAGCAATTTATTACTCGCCTCACACAATCTGCTTAATCCTGGGCTCAGGATTCTCACAGTCTCACCAGGGGAATTCTAGTTCTACCTTTTGACTAATGACATTATGGGAAAGGTCCCATTTGGAGTGAAAAGAGAAGGCTGAAATAAATAATTTGCAGCTCTACAGGATGAACGTATTCTACTGTTAATGACTCACCCTGGACTGACCTCCCAAGACAGTCAGGTGGGAAACAGCTCTCACTAGACTCCCTTAACATTTTCTTCCTTCTGAACTTTCAGCAGAAGTTGATGCACACATAGATGTGCAGTAGAGCCTCATATTTTTAAATACTCTCTCAGGAGGAGTTAGAAAAAAAACAAATTTAAGAAAATAATACACTTTTGGGGAAAATTATATAAACATTAAAAATCATGATGTTATGGAAAGAAAATTGGACTTGGTATAAGACCTGGGTGAAAAATCTGGCTTATTGACTTACCATCTATATTGCTGGGGTCAAAACTAAATTTACTTCCTCATATCTTAGTTTCTATATTTTCTCTATTTACAAAATAAGGGTCAAATAATCTAGATGGCCCATAGGCCACTGCCCCTACTTCTAGGGTAGCCTTTGAAATCATCATTGTGGAGAATGTAATATCCCTTGCCATTACCACCTCCAACCTCTGACCAACTGCCACTGATGGTTAAGTAAGGCTAAGGGCCATAGGAAGAGCATTGTCTCCTAATGCTTCCATGCTTCTTGCCTAGTTGCCAATGTCATTATTGAGGGGCACAACCTTGTAGAGATGCATCTTGGTAATTTCCTCTACTTTCTGCCTTTTCTTTTGCACATTTTAAAGTCCATTTGACTTGTGGCTGAAACCTTATAACACACACACACACATTTTCTGCCTTTACTAGAGTATTAGTTCTTTGAGATTATGAACTGTCTTAGCTTTGTATTGATACTCTCAGTGCTTGGTACAGTACTTTGTGCCCAGGAAGGACTTAATGATTGCTTTTCATTTGTTCATTTATTCATTGTTTTAGAATAATTTTGGCTATGAGAAAATGAATCATATGGCATAAATTTTGATGGGAATAATACGGCACTTTCTGGCAGGGTCAGTCTACATAATGATATTAGCCACTGGTTCATACACACACAGGCAGACTATACACACACATATACATATATACATACATATGTATATATTCACACATACATACTTATATATACACATATATGTGAGAGAAAGAGAGAGAGAGAAACAGAGAGAGAGAGAAAGAGAGAGAGAAAGAGAGAGAGAGAGAGAGAGAGAGAGAGAGAGAGAGAGAGAGAGAGAGAGAGAAAGAGAGAGGAAAGAGGGAGGGAGAGATAGTGATGCTTAAGATAAATTGCATGCTTCATAATTAGGGACTGAAATCCAAAGGACAGAGAGCTGGGAGTCATAAACAACCTGGATTCTGGTATCTGCTCTGACACAAACTTGCTATGTGACTACGAGCAAGTCATTTATCCTCCCTTCCTCCCTCCCTCCTTTAATTTCATCCTTCTTTCCTTCCTCCCTTCAATGCTTCTACATTTCTTTATCTGTAAAATAAAGGTGCCTGCTCTACCTCTCAGAGTTATTTGGAGGATATAATGAAATAATTCATGTGAAAGCCCTTTGAAAATCTATAAAGCACTCCACAAATGGAAGGTAAGTATTATTATTATTGTTATTATACAATTACAGTAAATGTTCATTAAATGTTTTAGATCATTTCAGGATTCAATGAGATAATGGAAGTGAAAGCGCTTTGAAAATTGTCAAGCATTATACAAGTGTAAGGGATTATTAATAGCTGGGCAATTTCATATGTAAAACACTGTTAAGATAGATGATAGTATATTCAGAGCATAATCTGTTGGACAGTGCACTAAAATCTGCCAAAATGCACAATCTGTGCATAGCTTGTTCTATGGATCTTGGCTCAGTTGTAGATTGCCTTCTCTACTAGAATATTATGTGAATCTGTCTGGTTGTATTCCTGGTTAGGAAGGTTTGTACTGAGTACCTGAAAGAGGTGGGAGAGTATATGAAGTATTAGCCTTCTGCATAATAGCCCAGTACCTAAGCCTTTCTAAAGACAGAAAGCATTCAATGATCATTTCTTTGCACCAAGAAAAAATATATTTAAAATGTTAATAATTATGTTAAATTATTCCAAGGGAGTGTACAACTTTTGTGTGGAGGAAATGAAACAAGCCTTTGCTAAACTATGTACAAACAACCATCAATATTTATAACAGCTTTTGCTACTATAGCAACATAGAGCAACACAAGAAGCTTCTTAATTATAATTATATATGATAGTCTCTCTTGTACTTTCATTTTGGGCCTTTTTCTCTCTTACCCTTCTTGACCTTCTTTTCTGAAAAAGATGCCCTTAGAATTTTGATAGAATATAGCATTCAAAACACCTCTAGTGGCTGGGTGTCCCACCTGTACGGGATTAATGCTGTCATTGAGGAATCCATGTCAGTCCCTCAGAGCAGTGTGCTTTTCCAGTATCTCTGGGAAATTTAAAGGTAACATAGAAATAAATATATTTGAAAAGCCATGATAGAGTAGTGTATAATGCTTAGGTAATGACTAAAGCACAGTAAAATGAGACAAATGCCAAATTATTGAATTCACAATTCAAGCAAGCTAACAAACTACAAAATGAACAAAGCTTCTTTAACAAGACTTTAGGGAGGAGGGGAGTTGAGAACTGCCATCCGCTTCTCTTCTTAAAATGGATTGTTCCTGTTATTGTATTCTTACTGTCATTACGCTGGATTAATTTAGCAACCACAGACTTGTTAGAGACTATAGAAAACACAGAGAACTGCATAGGCCATGATGAGAAAATGGACAATTCCCTTAAAAAGTCATAAAAATAAAGGCCCAAGTAGGCCTAATGGGAATCTGGCAATTGGCCTCAAAAGATAAAATGAGAATATGAGAAAGTCTATCTGGAGGATGGCAGGAAACTGAATATTGGTTTCCTTTTCCACTCTGTTCTCTTCATATTGGACATTTCTCATAATTTCAAATAGTCTTTCATAAATTTTTTTTTCCATATTTCATTTGCCTGTAATAGTATTTTTATTATCCATTGTAAAATAATGCTTCTGAGAAAAGGAAATTCATTGTATTTGGTTTATGAGGGAAGAAACGCAGCTTGTGAGTGATCACCTCATCATTAATGCTGCCTAACTAAGGCAGTGGTTAAAAGGCTGTGATAATAATGCAATGGAGTCTTACTCTACCCACTTGGGAATTTGCCGTTGTTCATGTTCAAGGCTTTATTCAAATGACTTACATAGATTTTTGTTAATCCCATATCTCTGAGAGCCAAATGCTTTTCCTTAGCACTAAAGTGCACCTTTACACAGATCTCTAGACTTTATTTACCCTAGGAAGGAACAAACACAGATGAGCAGTTGTGCTAATTAATATCACTTAACTAAAATTTTTTTAAAAGTTGACAAGTTCAGACAAGCTAGTACTTAGCAGCAACAAAACATCTCCCTATTATAAACCTAACCAAATCAGGAGTTTCCCCTTCCATATTTCCCATTTTGGACATTTGAGGTGTTTTTTTTCCCCTGACACTTCTGTTCCCAAGCATATCTAATGTTCCCCTCTCTCTCTCTGTCTCTCTGTCTCTCTGTCTCTCTCTCTCTCTCTCTCTCTCTCTCTCTCTCTCTGTCTCTCTCTTTGTCTCTCTCTCTGTCTCTCTGTCTCTCTGTCTCTCTCTCTCTCTTGCACACACACACACACACACATGCACACATGCACACATGCACACACACACACACACACCCAGAGTTAATAATAGGAGTTGCCATGTTAACTCTCAGGCACCTTTCTTCTCTGTATTCTACAAGGATAATGTCTGAAGGGCTCTCTCTAATGGACTGAAGGAAGCCATTAAAGAGTAGCTAGTTTTTACTTCATGCCATAACACTGATAACTTTCTGCTGAAACATGTGTGGGATTTTTTTTCCCCTTAAACAACTTTGTAGGCAATTATAATACTGGAGAGATTCCATAGAGTATATATTTTACCTTCTCTTTACCCTACTAGAATTCTAGCTATCAACTGGAACTATGCAATTTCTCCTATAGGAAAGAAATCATTTTTGATATTTATAATGATAATGGTGTACTTGTAATGATCATGAGAAACGTGGCAGGATCATAGATCTTATAGATTTCAGGGACTGGAAAAAATGTATCTTTATTTTTCAGTAACCTTTTATTTACTTTATATTTTATATTATGTCTTTAAAAACAATATCCTGAGAAAGGTTCTAAAGCAGTGGTTTTCAACCTGTAGGTTGCGACCCCTTTGGGGGTCAAACGACCCTTTCACAGAGTTACCTAAGACCACTGGAAACCACATATTTCTAATGGTCTTAGGAACTGAGACACTGCTCTTCTCTCTGTCTCCAGGTAGGTCTACCCACTTGCAGATATGCCCACATACGAGTATTAAAGGGTCCTGGCATTAGGAAGGTTGAGTACTACTGGTTTGTAGGCTTCACTAGACTGCCAAAAGCACCCAACAACATGACAGAAAAGGTGAAGAACCCCTACTTTAGAATATTTTTAGTCCAGTTCCCTTATTTTAGAGATGAAGAAATGGAGGCATAAAGAAGCTAAGTCACTATTGCAAGGAAGAGCCAGATTATGAATTTGTGACTCAAAATCCAGTATCTTTTCATTTCTAATCTGAGAACCACCAGCACTATCATCATTATTTAGAAAAATGTTTTCTCTTTCCCTACCAGTCACTCCTCCAATGATTTTCTGCTCCTCACCTTCCTCTCTCCCCCAGCCACACACACTATTAGAGCCCTTGTTCATAACAAAAAAAAATCATAGTTAATTAAAAAAAAGCAGACTGGTCATGTCTAGCCACATAAACCTCATATCCCAGCAGTAATCCATGGAGAAGGCATGCTGCATTGGCAGGACTTTGAAGTTGAGATTAGAAACATCATTGCAAAAAGAGAATTTTATTACCAGATAGGCAGTGGGAGTGAGGGAGGCATAGTTTGAATCAATGAATGTATCTTTGAAAAAAAAATAAAAGTGACTGAAAGGAAAAGAGAAAAGGGGGAAAAAAAGACACTTTTTTTAAAGTAAACTTATCATGCTTAGAATGTGAGGGCCAGCTAGGTGGTACAGTGAATAGAGTGCTGGGCCTAGAGTTGGGAAGACTCATTTTCCTGGTTTAAATCTGACCTCAGACCCTGTGCAAGTCACTTCATCCTGTTACCTCAGTTTCCTCATCTTTAAAATAAGCTGGAGAAGGAAATAGTGAACCACTCCAGTATCTTTGTCGAGAAAACCTCAAATGTTGTCATGAAGGATAAGACCAAACTAAACAACAAAAACATTTTACAGATGAGTCACCCGAGATGCAAAGAGACAACACTGAGAATGTAAATCAGTTGTGGGCATCTTCAACACTTTTACAAAAAGACCTCTAGCACGTTGGTGTCTATAACTGCAGAAAGGAAATTAAAAAGCTAAACTACCTGAGAGGCTTTTCAGAAAGCATTGATGAAAATAATTTAAAATATCATTTATTTGCACTTATTTGCTGTCACAAAACTAGCGCTGACGTTAGCCTTGCAAATAGTCACTTGTCTATTCACCTTGAAAAGCAATGCTATGCCAGGCAAATGGGAAGAAAAATCCAATTTTAGTCTTTTTACCATCTATGTTAGGTATAAGGAAATGATAGAAATGTGGCAGTATGGTGGGAATGAGCTACTGAATGTTCTATTTTTTCAAGCATTTAATGAAAATTAAGGCTTTAAAGGTATAGTCGTGTTTAGAACAATCTTTTTTATCTTGAAATAATTTAACTATATCTACTAAGTTCTAGAACATTGAAGCTATTTTTTCCCTCAGAGTAGCATGTCAATGACCACAAATGATAAAAATAAAAAATGAGGCAAAGGGATAATGTGCAGGCTTTATAAATATATTGGCTATAATATGTCAGTCTGCTAGATTTTCTTTTTAATGGAATAAGAAATGGCAGAAGTAGAGGGCCGCATTCTTCAGGTGCCCAATGGTCCCTTACAATTACAATGCAGAGACTTCACCAGGCTTCATGCAGGAAGCATAACAATTTGCATATTTTAATTTAGAGGTTAGAGACCTCTGTCAAAGCAACAGCTTGGTCCAGGTCAGCCAGGAGAAATCGAGAGGAGAGAAATAATTGAAAAGGCAGTTTCCAACAAAATGAAATTTGTCTCGTTGTCATTTAAGGTTGTCTTCTTGTCTGTCTGTAGGAGCAAGGTCAGCTTAAGAATGAAGAAAGGGAAGAACATGGTAGATCGCTAAAGACCAGAGGATAATTTTTTTTTAATAACTGTGGCAATGGCAATATATATTTATGAAGGGGAAAGGAAAGGAATGCATGTGGCATTCATGCTAAAAGTCAGCAGGTGTCCTTTGAATCGAAATATTGCAAACATGTACAAGGCAGATCTCAAGTTTGTCCTCAAAGACAAGCAGGTTACAGAGGAGACGGAGTACTTAATGAAATAATTTACTGTGACATATTGATATTGAAGGCCAGAAGGCAGAAAAGGATTTGCAACAAAATTAAGGTATTTCTCACTTGAAACAGCTCCCTTATTTTTCCTGGGGCTCAATTAAGTCCTTTGTGAAGAAAGGTGATTGCCCCCCCATGCACACCCCATTTTCTACATTTATGCCAAAACTTACATGTCAACATGAAATTCTGAACTAGGGACCAGCTGGAAATCTCATTGGAATACAATCGGGAGGAAAGCAGGCATATGAAAGGCTTCTCTAGTTGTGTTTTGGTGGGGAGTTTAATCTGAACGTCATATGTTTTCAATTAGAGTATACATTCATGAACAAGGGCAGCTTCAGTAAGGGGAAATGAGGCCTGGGGAATGTTGGTTTAAGATAGAGGCCATGTAGGATAGTTAAGGCTATTATCTGAGCACAAAAATGAGAGCCAGACACTAGCTCTGTGCAGAAAATAAGCACAGTAAAGAGTTTCTGGATCTGAAGCAGCCCTTGCCTGAGAAAAATAAAGAGCAGTGCTTCACTTGTCTTGTTTACAAAAAGAAAAATCCGTTGCAAGTCAGTTCAGTCATATATCCAGATATAATCTGTGGACTCATGCATTGATTTATTTAAGGAAAGTTGAGATTGAACTCAGAATCAAAAGATGTGGATTCAAAGCACACCACTGGTAATTATTAGCTCTGAGAAGATCACTTAAACTTCCTGGACCTCAGTTTCTTTATCTGTAAAATGATGGGGCTGAACCGGATGGCATTTAACTCCATTTAACTCTATGATCCTACAATCTTTTTTACCTGGACATTTGTCTTGACTGTCCATTTTTAAACCAAAACCTATCAGTTTGAACCCAATCAGTCACTGAAAGTTCTAGATATTTGTTTTGTTTTGTTTTCACAGAAGTATTTTCCTTGATGGGTATATTTTTGATTTTCCAATTAATGATTCCCCTCTAAGGTGATTTATGTGTTTATGTGTCTCATACACGCATATTTTTTTTCTTTCACCTTTGCATGAGGAAGTTTAGCTTTTGTTACCTTCAGCAGCCTACGGTAGGATATCTTTCCTGATCTTTCAGCTGCTAGTGCCCTCTCTTTAAAAATTATCCAGTGTTTATCGTGTATATATTTGTATAATTGCATTTGTTATATTTTTGGCCTGTTTCCCCAGTGCCTAGTATGGTACCTAGAGTCTTCTTGGCCCTTATGAAGTCCTTTTTTTTGTCCAATAAATAAATTATTTTTTTTGTTTACATCATTCATTTCCATGAGATTTTGAGTTATAAATTTTCTCCCCATCTTTCCCCTACCCACCACCTCAAAACAGCCATCCCACTGTATAAACCCTCCCCCAATCTGTTTCTCCTGTGTCCTCCACCATTGCCCCTCTGACTTCCTGGTAGGGCAGGATGGATCGCCCAATCCCAGTGCCTGTCTATCTTAATTCCCAGTTGGATATAGTTAATAATAAATAATAATATATGTATATATATGCATATATATTTTAACATTTGATTATAGAACTTTAAATTCTAGATTTTTTTCCCTTCTTTCCTCATCACCTACTCCCACTGGAAGGACAAGCAATTCAATAGAGTCTGTATATGTGAAATTATGCAGGACATATCCACAGTGGACATATTGTGAGAGACTGATTATGTCTTTCCTTCCTATCCCGCCCCCCTGACATTCTATTCTCTACCCTGTGCCTGTCCCTTTACAGAAGTGTGTGCTTCCAGCAACACTCCCCCACATCCTTCACTACCCTCTGTCATCCTACCTCTCATTCCCATCCCCCCTACTCTCCTGTGTGGCAAGATACCCAGTTTAGAATTTATGTCATTCCTTCCCTAAGTCAAATTCAATGAGAGTAAGGTTGACCCTTTCCCTTTTGCCTTCTTGTTCTTCCCCTCCATTTTAACAATTATCCTTTGCCTTTTCTATATGAGATGATTAATCCCATTCTGTCTTTCCCTGTCTCCTCTCATTCTAATCATCTCCCACCTCAAAATTTCACCTTTTAAAGTATCACCCCTTCCTATTCAATTGATCCTGTGCCCAGTATGTACATATATATATGTATATATATATATATATTATATATATACACATACTTAGATATATGTTCACATTAAATATAAACCCTCCTATATAGATATATGTGTATGTATATGAATATATTCATTTGTATTCCCTTCACCTATCCACATATTGTGATAAGTTTCATAAGTTACACTTATTTTTTTCCATGTTGGCATATAAATAGTTCAACATTGATAAGTTCCTTATGATTTCTTTTCCATGTTTACCTTCTCATGCTTCTTGTATTTGAGTGTAAAATTTTCTTTTCAGTTCTGTTTTTTTCAGCAAGAATGTTTGAAAGTCTTCCACCTCACTGAATGACCATATTTTCCCCTGGAACATTATACTGACTTTTGCTGGGTAGGTGATTCTTGGTTTTAATCCTAGCTCCCTTGATCTCTGGAATATCATATTCCAGGCCCTTTCATACCTTAATGTAGAAGCTGCTAGATCCTGGGTTATCCTAATTGTGTTTCCACAGTAGAGTATTCAAATTGTTTCTTCTTGGCAGCTTGTAATATTATCTCCTTGATCTGGGGACTCTGGAACCTGGCTATAACATTCCTAAGAGTTTTCTTTTTGGGATCTTTTTCAAGAGATGATTGGTGAATTCTTTCAAGTTCTATTTTTCCCTCTGGTTTTAATATCAGGACAATTTTCCTTGAGAATTCCTTGAATGATGATTTCTAAGTTCTTTTTTTGATCATGGCTTTCAATGATTTTTAAATTGTCTCTTCTGGATCTATTTTCCAGGTCAGCATATTTTTTTCAAGGAGATATTTCACATTGCCTTCTATTTTTTTTCATTTATTTAGATCTATTTAATAGTATCTTGGTTTCTCATAAAGTCATTTGATTCCATTTGCTCTACTCTAATTGTGGAGGAATTGTTCTCTCCAGAAAGCTTTTGAGATTCTTTTACCATCTTGCAAATGCGACTTTTTCAGGCATTCGTCTCCTCATTGGCTTTTTGGGTTTCTTGCCATTTGAGTTAGTCTATTTTTTAAAGTGTTATTTTCTTCAGTCAGGTTGTTGACTCTCTTTTCATGATTTTCTTGTATCATTCTCATTTTTCTTCCCAATATTTCCTCCACTTCTCTTATTTGTCCCCACAAAAAGGATTCTAGAGTTTGGTCACTGTTATTACTTTGCTTCCTTTCCCTGGTCATGTTGCCAGTCAATTCCTTGTCTTTTTAGCTCTGTGTAACTCTGCTTCCAGAGGGAAAGCTCTGTCCCAAATTTCTGTGGTTTTCACAGCTGTCAGAGCTATTAGGAGGCCACTGCAGTCCCCACCAGCTTTGGCTCACTAAAAATGCACCCTAGACCATCACCCAAGACCACAATCTGGATACAGGCTGCTCAATGCAAGAGCACTTAGCCTCTGAAAGATCTCTTGACCCCTCTGCAGTCTGCAGGCCTGAGCTTCTGAAGCAGCCATGTGGAAGTTTCTGTAAGGCCTCAGCTTCTGCTACTTCCTTGCTCTGGAGACAGTTCAGCTGGACCACTTTTTTCCCCCCAAATTTTGCTGAGTTCCACTGACCTTTCATTTAGTCCTTGTTTCTTATGGCTTGATAATTCTGGAAACCGCCACAGCTGCCACTGATCCACTCTCCTGAAGGCTCCAGCTGTGGCTTGTCCTGGCTGCCCCTGGGCCAAGTTGCAGTTTCAGGCTGGGCTGGTTCTGGCTCCCAGCAAGCTATGATAAGCCCTTCCTGCCAAGCTGCCTTCAATGGGAGATGTGCCCCTCTACAGTTTTGTGAATTCCAGAGCCCTAAAATTTATTTAGAGTCATATTTTATGTGAATTTGAGGTGGCTATGTGGGAGCTGCAGAGCTTTCCTGCTTCTATGTTGCCATCTTGGCTCTGCCCATGAAGCGTTTTTTAACTGACTAATTGATTTGGTGTATAAAATAGGTCAAAGTTTGGCTGTAATAAAAATAAACTCTTCAGTTATTCAATATTATCACAGCAGAGTTACTATGGACCATGATATGCTCCTGGATAAAAGCAATGACACATTTTGGAAGGCATTTTAAAAGACACAATTAGTAACAATGAGCTTCCTTGTGAAAAAACAAAAAAAAGACCACAAGAAACTGGTTACAGTGGGAAATTAATTTTTCTTCAGAGAAATAACATTTATATCTTTTGGAGATTTCACTTTTTTTTTTCTATTTCTTAAAGAGTTCACAAAGGTTGTGTTAGTAAGACATCATTAATCCTCACAAATCTTCAAGAAGTAAGAAAATGGAAACTATTAATATCCCCAGATAGAGAAACAGATATAGAATAGGGGCCCCAAGAGATTAGGTGACCTGACCAAGGTCACCCAACAAACGAGTGATGGAACCAGAAATAGAAATCCAGATTCAGACTCTAATCACTAGACAACATTTCCTCCATTTAGAATTATTATTGTTATTACCCTCAGCTCATAAACAACCTCCTGCTTCTCAAGGATGGATGAGATCATGCTTAGCAGTCACATATCATTCTTTCCATAAAAAATACTGAGGTTGTTGCAAATGAGCTAATACAATCCTATACATGCACACAAGTTTAAAAAAAGCAGCAGCCACAATAGAAGCAAAACCCTGATGAATTGATTTCTTTATAAGCTGGATTCCCCTGAAAAGTCCTACTTTTCCACTTTTAACCAATAGAGGCTTATCTCAGTTTCATATTCTGGTTCCCAGTATTGTCCAATGCCAAGCTACTTGAGTAAGAAAGTGAATTAATTGGACAGATTTTTTCCCTTGACTATTGTCCCCTTCACAGCAGAAATGAAACAGAAATTAGAAATGTCACACCATCTAACACTGATACCTAAATAAAACTGCTGAGATGACTTAAAGTCTTCACATCAAAATTAGCTATCACTTTTTAAAAAATGGGAAATATATTAAGTGTTTAAGGGAGAATTATTTTTAATGAAATATTAAAACATTTGTAGTATGTCTTCTTCCAATCTCAGAAATTCATTTCAAATTTTTGCATATTTGAAGAATGTAGTACACCTGACAAAGCTCTGGATGTTTAATCAGAAGACCTGAGTTTGAATACTGTCTAAAACAGTGGTTCCCCACCTTCCTAATGCTGCAACCCTTTAATACAGTTCTTCATGTTGTGACGACCCCCAACCAGATTATTATTTTCATTGTTACTTCATAACTGTAATTTTGCTACTGTTATGAATTGTAGTGCGAATATCTGATATGTAGGATGTATTTTCATTGTTACAAATTGAACATAACCCAAAGTTTGAGAACTTTTGGTCTAAAGAGTTTATACAATGGAAAGAATACAGGATCCAGAATTAGGAAAAATTGAGTTTAAATTTGTCCTTAGAGACTTAGAAGCTGTGACCTCCAGAAAGTTATTTAACTTTTATCTGCCTCAATTTTCTTATCTGTAAAACAGGGATAATAATAACATCTATTTCCCAGGGCTGTTGTTAGGATAAAATGAGATATCTGTAAAGTGATATATAAATGGTAATTATCATTGCCATTATATTCATTTTTATTAACAATATTAGTGTATCATTGAACAAGTCATTTAATCTGTGTGGGACTTAGTTTCTTTGTCTATAAAGTATATTGGAATTGATAACCTACTTAGGCAGCTACATAGCACCATGGATAGTGTGCATGAATGAGACAAGGAGATCTTGAGTCCAGACCTCACTTCAAGAACTTTCTTACTATGTGACCCTGAGAAAGTAAATTAATCTCTCTCAGACTCAATTTTCACATCTGTGAGATGGGTATGCTAATAGCACCTACTACCTAGGGTTGTTGTGAGAGACAAGGTGATAAGTGTAAAAGTTTTTGCAAACATAAATAGCCATGTATGGGTTGTCATTACCTTCCATCTATGATCATGTGAACAAAAGCATTGGAAATGCGGAAGGACTAACGTATAGTGACCCAAAAACCCCAAACCAAAAACTTGATAAGTGATTGCACTTATCACCTAAACAGTTTTCCTTCTGTGTTTGTGGTGCAGAAAATGTAACTCATCATGTATTGGTGTCTTTAGTCACACTGGCACATCTAAGTAGCAAAGAGTATCTAAGCAGCATCATGTTTATTAAATGTCAGATGGGGGATGAAGTTCCAGAATATCTGGAGTAGGTTGCTTCAGGATATAGTAGGTCCTCTCTTGCTAGATGTCTTCAAGAGATAACCAGATGACCACTTAAGGATGGCTTAGATCAGATAGCTTCTAAAGCCCCTTTCAACTTGGGGATTCTGTAACTCCCATTCAATTCTTAGATTCTATCATTCGGACTTCTCTGTAACTAGAGCTAGTAGTGGCATCGTCATCAACAACAATAACAGGAGCAATAGCAGTAGTTGGCATGTGTTTTGATTACCACAGGCATAGACATAAGGACTGCTGTAGACATTTCTGTTTGGGTACAGGTTGAACTAGATGTCCTCAAAGATTCCTTCTACCTCTGTGAATCTGTAAATAGACTAGATAGCTACATTATTAAAGTGATGATCACAATTTTTCCATATTAAAACTTCCGTGACGTAGAAGTTACTTTCCAATATAAAGACCTGTTAAGACAGGGATGTCTGATTATTATTAGGTAATAGTTCTCAAACAAGAAACAACTATCACTTATGGTGCATCTATTGTGTGTAAGGTACCCTGCTAAGGAATGTGGGAAACCCAAAGGGATATAAGACAGAATTTTTACCCTTGAAAAGCTTAGAATATAATCAGGAAGACACAATATAGTTGTTTTATATACATTTCTTATGAATTTCAACTTTATACCGCTTGTCTGTGCCACCTAATAGAATTAGTTTGTTGCATGAAAACAGAACATCAGGCAAAAGAATGTTACCAGAGGCAATCAGTTCCATGGCAACCTTGTTCTAGATGGGACAAAAGATTGGTTCTCAGAGGAATTTATATCACTGTGACCCAAACAGAACATTACATCTTCACTAACCATCTACTGCATCTTGGACAATTTGTTAAGTGATATTACGGTGGAATTTAATGCTGTGAGAATACCATTCTGTTGTAATGTACTCTTGATATTATTAGATCTGTAACTACCACTATTGATTCCTAGAGAAGTTTTTTTAAGAGCCTTCAAATCAAATTATTAAGACAAATTCAGTTGGTGACAACAGAAATCTTAAAACATATACAACACAGGACATGTAAATTATTGGGAAACAGTCCCAGACATTAGCTAAGGGGGAATAGGGCAGGACATGGCCAGAGACTTCATCTGGGCTATTCTTGTTGGATGGAATTTATCATCTAAGGAACTTCTAATTTTAACTACTACTTCATAACTGTTGGGTGTCAAAATCAGGTGTTTTTATGCTGCTGAAAGTCTACCTTCTATGAAGGTCTTTTAAGTTGTAGTGGTCTAGGGAAAAATCCTGACTTCTCTGACAGAATTATAGCTCTGGATATTATTGCAGAAAGATTCTAGTCAAGACTATGTTTTGTAGGAAATAAGCTATCTATTTATTTGTGTAAATAACTTATTTCCCTTAATAAAGCTTTCTACTGCCCTTACAGTATGCTCCTTGAAGGCAGAGATCACATCTCAACCTTACAGATGACATTGCTTATTTTGTCTCCTTTGTTGCATCATAATTCTTCTCTTGTTTCCTAATGGTGAGGATGTCACCAAGCCATTGACCTATGTCATCTTCCTTCTCTATACTCTCTTCTGTGTTGACCTTATTGGCTCCTGGTTGTTCAAATAAATATACAAAGATGTCTCCCAGATCTATGTATTCATTTCTATTATCTTTCCAGAATTGTAGTCCCATACCACTGAAAGTATATTGGACATCAGACTAGATCTCTTATGTGCATTTTAATCAAAACGTATCTAAAACATTTTTAGACCTTAAATTAAGCCTTTTTTAGAACTTCCTTATTTCAGTCCAGGCCACTACCATCCTTCTAGTTATGTTGGTTTGCCACCTCAGTTTCATTCTCAACTCCTCACTCTCCCTCACCAAATGTATCAAAATTATTGACAAAATTTGTTATCTGCACTTCTCTTTTAGATGTCCTTTTCACTGTACTCATAAATCCACTATACTAGTTGAGATCTTCATCATGTCTCTTGGACAACTGGTCTCCCTGCCTTAACTGTCTAATATCTCTGATATTCCTAAAGCAGAAATCTGACCATCTTACTCAACTCAATAAATTCTGGTGACTCCCTATTATCCACAGGATCAAAAATAAGTTCCTGTGTCTGGCATTTAAACCTAGCTCCAATTTACCATTGCGGATTTATCATACATTATTATTTTGTTCACATACTTCAGTCTAACCAAATTGGCCTTTAAGATGGTCATCATTCACCACATTCCATCTCCCTTCATCATGTAAATACATAGACTGTCTACTAAATGAAAACAAGTCATTAAAGCATTTAGGAGGAGTTAAGTATTTGTGTCATTGGGTAAAAATGGCTGACAATGTAGACATTGTGATGGGTTGAAAGAATCAGACATACCTTTTGGCCTATGTATAGCATAGCAAACCAATCAGGAATCATCCAGTCCAGAAGCAGGTCACTCTAGTGGTGGAACAGGTCAGTTAAACTCCTAAGAAATGATGGCTTTGAAACATTTATTACAACCCCTGTCATTTTATAAATGAGAAAACTGAGGCCCACAGAGGTGAAATTATTTACCCATGTTCATATAGAGTTAATATCAGAAGCAACATTTGAACCCTGGTTCTCTGACTACAGAGTGAGCAATCTTTCCACTGACCCATGCAAAATAGATAAAATGTGAGCCCCACATCCTTATTGTTAAGTGTCCTAGGTGAAAAGGCAGAACTGGGTGATATTTTGTTTATGTGCTGCTTTCCTTCATCCTAAATGGTCTTGAAGTGGTCTCGTCTGCCTTTCAGTGGTTTCTGAATCCAGCTTAACCTGACAGGTTTGTAGAAATTGAAAATGATTTTATTGCATGAGCTCTATCAAGTCTATTGTGTTTATTATTCATAATTTTTTTTTCATTAGAAGACACTACTGGGGTACGTTTAGCCATTATCTGGTCTGAAATGGTCAGGGGTTTATGTTAGCTCTGTGTATAGCACCTCACAATCCAGAGACTTGAGCTTCCCAAAATAACACAGGGCAGATTTGTTACTTTCTTTTCCAACAATGAAATTTCTAGTTGCTCAGAATGAAGAAGAGATATGCACTTTTGAGAATGCCTTAGCTCTTGCCTTTGGCCAAGAATTCAACCTAAGCAACAATGACTAAAAATTGGAGTTAAGATCCAACCTAACACAGAATGCTGTAGAATCATTTGTGAGTAGTAGCACTGCATTATTGCATAAGTTGCATCCATACCTAAAAACCTAAAATCAAAGATCATAGAATGTAACATCTGGTAGAAACCTTAGAAATAGACTAATTGAACATCCTCATTTTATAAATGTGGGACTAAGGCCTAAATAGTGCCTCTGAAGTAAGTGCCCTTTCCACTGAGCACAACCTTGAGAACCGATTTTGAATTTAAGTCAGTGACAGTCTCAACACACTTTCAAATAGGAATGGTACTGATGCCAATACATTAATATTATAAAAATTTAATAAATTTTTTATTTATTTTCATTGAATGCACTAAAAAAAGCAGATCAATTGTCTCCCACACCTACCAGTTTTGTGCATGATTGGTTACTAGAATTATGCAATTCTTTAATGGCTCTCAATGGTTCTCCACATGAGAGCAGGACCTATCTACTCATTTTAAGATGGTCAAACCTATCTGCAAATGGACAGACAAGTGACAGCCCAGGGCTCATGTACATTTTGGTGCACTTGCACCCTAAGCCTGCAGTCTGTCCATAACAGATGTGTCATAATAGGAGGGGCACATTTTCAATATGTACTCCATAAATTCACAGTCCTCTTGTCTTCAGAGTTGAAGCAAAATGCAAGAGCTGGAGCCAGAACCATTTTCTGTTCAAAGTCTCTAATTGAGTGCAGAGCTATTCTGTTAGCAGTTTAAGCTGACAATGGAACAGACAGTACTTTGAAAGAAGTTGAATTACAATTTTTGCTCCCCCTCAGTTTAGGGACATTTTCAAAATTAGGCGTCAAAATGCAAAAACACTATAAAAACAAATTAAAATGCAGAAATTACTACTTCCAGAAAGACTGTACAATTCTAATTCTAAACATTTTTGAAAACTTTTCTATGGTGGGAGCTATTTTTTCCAAAGGGAGGAGGAATAGTTAATTTGAATTACAAAAAAGTCTTGATAACCCCCCACACATCAATTTACCTGTGAACAAAAAGATTCACACTGAGAAAATGGGACTTGGGACTATTTGATAAATTACTGCAGACTACTTGAATATTCCATTAGCAAAATAATAGCTCGTTATGGAACCTCAGAAGAATGTAGTGTAATTACAATAGTACCTCCCCCCACTTTAGGGGTAGAAGAAATGCAAATGTTAGAAATGATAGCTATTTAACCACTGCTAGGCAAAAGAAATAAAAAAGAAAGGAAAAAAAAAGATCCCACAACAAACTGAGAGGTTATATGATTTCAGAAATTCAGTTGGATTTTTCTAGTTGCTGCAGGCTTGGAATTACTGGAAGCGTTTTTGCCACCTCAAGGTCATTCTCTGTGTCTGTACACATATACATACATACATAAATTCTCATAGGGCTGCACTAAAAGACTGAACAAGTCATAGTCAATGTTACAAAATTCTGGATAGTCCAGTGGATCATATTTAAGAGATGAAATTATGAGGCTTTTGGGAAACTTTCTAAAGGACAGTTATTAAAATCTCAATGCCTCACTAATAAATACTTGGGCTTCTATCATTGAGTAGATAGATAGAGAGATATAAATGTGTGTATGTATGTGCATTATATGTGTGTATATGTGTATGTATTGTATTGTATTGTATTATTAACCTGAAATAAGAATACTGCCCAAACAACAAAAGTCTAGGGTCTTTGGAATGGCAAAGGAATTTAAATCTATTTAAACCAATGGAATTTAAACCAAAGTACTGGAGTTCCTGAAAAGGAGAGGAGGGGTGTAGGTTTAATTACACCTCATCTATGAGAGAGTCTCATGGAATGTATAATCTCAAGAAGCTTACCTAAATTGTTTTGCATATGCAACCCAAAGTCCATTGAGAATGCTGGGGGACTTTACATCTGGTCAGAACAGCAGGCCTGGGCTCCATGTCCAGCAATAGGGAAACCTGTTTGGATTTCTTTCAGTCACGGGTTCAGCTGGGATCAAAGTCTGGTAATGATTTCTGATGTCTGTGCTGAATATTTAAAGGAAAAAAAAACTAGTATCAATAGTGCTCTTTTAACTGATTTTAATAGTTTTCAGGCAATTCAGAGGTCTAGGGTCAGGCAAGGTCAGCAGCTGCATTCAACAGTAAGTATTTATGTGTATGTACACACACACATATAAATGCACTCATATGTATGTGTATGTATATATACATACACATATGTGTGTGTGCACACATGCACACATGCTAGGATATAAATAGAAATGGCCAAGATGATGAACTAATGAATTTGTAGTAATTGCCCTTCTCTTGTTCCTGGAAAAAGAAAACATATTCATTTAAGGCTGCAAAAATTTAATTTCATGTCTAAGGTGCCAGGATGTTAAATGTGACATTCAATAAACTACCTAGGAAAAGCTAAACAATGTTAATCAAGTCATCTAATCTTTGAAAGTTAAGAGCAGCTGTAAGGGAATTAAAAGTATATTTAATAACTCCAACTGGGTGTGCACAATCAAAATGACTGTGAAACCAGAGCCAATATCAGAGTTGGGTTTCTTCACAATTTAAGCCACGAACCTTCTTTTCCCCTTATCTTGAGAAATTTTCACAACATACTCCGGCAAGTTAAAAAACAAAAACAAAAGCAAAAACAAAAACAAACTAACCAAAATTTCAATTACTAGCTATGGTTTGGCTCTCCTATGCTACACTTTCTTATTTGTGCTTTTCTTTATATACATGGATTCAGTACCGGACTATCCTCTGGCTTGAATTCAGAAAAGCAAACTCAAGTGTCTCTTCTTTCTGAGTTCTGCTGAACTAAGGACATAGCTAGGCACTAGCCCTTCCTCTGCACCTCTCAGCTTAGACACGTTTGTGGGTCTCTATGTGTCTATCTTCCTAGTCTATAGGAAGTCTATAGATCCCCACAGAAGCAAGGAACAGCAGGAAATATCGGCAATTATGGAGAAAAGTCAGTGGTGTTGATTTTGGTGGTATTGGATATATGCAGTAGAAATAGCATATGCTAATTGCACTGAGATTTCTGTTATAAAACTTCTCCCAAACTCTATATAGATTGGTTTCAGTGTGATAATAAGATGAGCTAGCATTTACACAGTGCTTTATAATTTGTTAAGCCCTTTCCTCTGTTATTTCATTTCATTCTCATTTAACAAAAAACCCATGAGTTAGGTGCTATTATTATCCCCATTTTACAGATGAAGAAATAAAGGATCAAAGAAGTTGTTGCTTGACCTGTGTCAGACAGCTTATAAGTGCTTGAGGTAGGATTCAGGCCCAGTTATCACTGACTTCAAGTGTAGCACTCTGTCTAACATGCTATCTAGCTTTCCCCAGTACGTACAACAAGGCACCTGCTCGGACCAGAAAAAAAAAAAAACAGTATAGGCATAGGTCATTTTATTTTACTTCACTTTATTGTGTTTTGCTGATGTTGTAGGATTGGTTTTTTTTGCATATTTAAGTGTGTGGCATACTAGCTATGTATTGAACAAGTCTATCACGGTCATTATTCTAATAGCATGTGCTCATATCAGAGCTCTTTGTCACATTTTCATAATTTTTAAAGTATTTCTCACTTTTTCATCATTATTACATTTTTTATAGTGATCTGTGATCAGTGGCATTTGATGTTATTACTATGGTAATTGTTTTGGGGGTGACGCAAATTGTGCCCATATAAGATGAGGAACTTAATCGATAATATTGTGTGTTGTCTGACTGCTTCAACAAGTGGATTTCCTGTCTTTCTCTCTCCTCCAGCCTCCCTACTTGCTGAGATACAATATTGAAATTAGGCCAGTTAATAACCCTACAATGGCCTCTCAGAGTTCAAGTAAAAGGAAAAGTCAATTCATGCTGCAAACTTCGTTGTTGTCTTATTTTAAAATAAAATGCCACAATCATTCCAACCCTCAGCATCCACCACCCTGATCAATCAGCAATCATCAGCATAGAGGAAACACCCTACACCATCAAAAAGATTATGATTCACTGAAGGCTTAGATGACAGTTAAAATGATTTTTAGCTTTATTTTTAATTAAGGTATATATATATATATATACATATATATATAAAATTAAGGTATATATATATAATTAAGGTATATGCATTATTTTTAGACATAAAACTATTGCACACTTAATAGACTACAGTATACTATAAACATAACTTTTACATGCACTAGGAAACCAAAAAATATCATGTGATTCACTTTATTGCAATATTTGCTTTACTGTGGTGGTCTGGAACCAAATCTATGGTATCTCTGAGGTATGCCTATACTGCTGTATTTGTAAGGCATTTATCCTTGAAGGCCTGCTCATGTTTCTCCTTCCAACATTCTCTAAATGGTGCCAGAAAGCTCAGATTAGATTCCACTTTCTTGTCCTTCTGCTTTTAGCTTTTCTCAGCTATATGCCCATGAATGAGACCACTGACTATCCAGGCTTCTAAGAGTCTAAGTAGAAAGTAGACCTAGAGGAAATGACACAGGAATGGTTGTTAGAACTAAGATAATGACTTTTGATCCATAATCTTATCTCCATTTTTTAATACTAATATCAAGGAATCTGACAAATTAATTACAAATTCCTCTCCTGAGGCCATGTAGTACACATATGTCCATGGAACTGTAGCATAAAAGATATTAGACTCTGGTCTCAAACTCTTTTGAACCTCTGATTGAGAATAGGCCTATTCTATGCTGGGCTTCTTAAACTTTTTTCCACTCCCAACCTCTTTTTGAGGTTGGGCAGCATTAGTTCACTTTGTGTGGCCTGAGGACACGAAGAGTACAAAGTGTGCATGCTTTGTATTTAAAACCAAGGCTGCAATAAAATTGTGTGAAGTAACCTAGGCAAGCACTGCCAGAAACATCTTGGGTTTATTATGCATTTGATTTTTAATTAATTTTGGATCACTGCTCATTCAGAAACCTTTTACAGTTGTCAAATTTTTTGCAACCCTGTATGAGGTTCCCCCCCACAGTTCAAGAAATTCTGCAAGCAGCCTCAGTCCAATCTTTTTCAATGCAGTCTATTTAAACTGAATCAGTCGATCTATCAATCAATCAAGCACCTATGATTTGCCAGAAACTGTGCTAGGTAGTAGGGATACAAAAACTAAAATGAAACAAACCTTGCCCTTAAGGATATTCCAAAAATAATAAAAGAATAGTATAATAAGCCTGGAAAGTTTATATTGGACTCAGTCTATATAGGGCTTTAAAGGTCCAAAAGTTTAGTATTGGTACCAGAGAAGATATCTTGGGACCATTCAGAATAAGTTTAGGTGATTACTTACCTTATCTCTGTTTATTATCTACACATCTATTATCTTGACCAGATGTTATTAAGAATTTCAAAGCAAGCTACAGAGGAATATCAGTTTGGAGTAACCTAATGTTTGTAACAAACAGGTAGGTGGCACAGTGGTTATAGTAACTGGACAATTAATCTTGGAGCTCACTTTTCTTATGGGCAAAACTCATAAGATTACATTGTGTCCCTCCCCAGTCACTTGGATCATTCTCAAGGCCAGGTACTCTAACCACTGTGCCACCTACCTGCTTGTTACAAACATTAGGTTATTCCAAACCAATATTCCTCTATAACTAGCTTTGAAATTCTTAATAAATCCAGAATTATGAACAAACAACAGAAAAGAAAAAAACAAACAAGCTTTGGAGGAACGATCTGACACCTTGGCAAAGAGTGGGGAATTCAGGTACTTCATTTTTCTCATCTCTCCTTGAGGGAAATAATTTCCAGAAGCCTTAGTATGTTTTAACCATACTCCTCAGGGTCTGTAAAAGTACTGCCAGCACCAGAGGCATCTACTGAAATGCTGGCTACCCAAACAGGCTCTAGTTTTATAATATTGCTTTCATTCTTTACTTCATTCTTGTTCTCATTCTCTCTTGACTCATTTCTAAGCACAAGAGAAACTGATAACAAAAAACATGCCCAAATTTCTGCAGCAGCTTTTAGTTCAAATTCCTAGAATAAGTCTCTATGGTTCACAATTCTTCTGCTTCACATTTCTTTATTTCCCATTCCAACTCCCAACATGGAGGATATTCCTTCCTTTTTATGCATTAAGGGCTGAAGGTAAACTTAAGGGTCATCAAGCACAAGCCCCTCATTTTTTTCAGATAAAGAAACTGAGGCATAGAAAGGTTAACCTTAGTTAACCTTACAGCTAGCAAGTATCTGAGATGACTTTGAAATAACATCTTTCTTACTGCTTCCAAATCCAGCTTCCCAGTGGCCACACCGCTGTACATCACCCTTTATCTGAGCCTGATCTTTATGGATTCACTGCTCATTCTCATGATATTAATTTAAAATTTTCTCTTCTTCTGCAGAAGTCTATACTTTATCATTCATTTCATCATGTTCAAAAGGCATTATAGCTAACTCTAGACCCTGCCAAGTTTCTTAATGGGTTCCTGAAACTCCAGAGAAGGTAACTTTAGTTTGACACAGTAAACCAAAAACAACCTTCACCCATAAACAGCTTTGACAAGTCCCTCCAGAATATAATAACCAGGCTCCTGAAACTCAAAGAACTGACTCTGGAGATCTTTGCTACTTTTTCATGCTCAATGTTATGATTTTCCTTTATAAATTATGTAGTTCATCTCCTAAATACCTATCCAGTACAATATTCTCTATTACAAAACCATACAGGAGTCATGAATCCATTATCTAAAGATTTTAAATAATACATGAAGGTAATATAAAGACAAAATATAAATCAAATACTATCATTCTCTTCCCCATACATAAATGGGTACAACCCCTTAGAGGCTTCTGGGGAACTATAATTCAATTTTCCCTTAATATTTTCTAATCTTCCCTCCACCTCTACTCCCACCTTCCAATGACAGTGAGAGAAGGGCATAATGGATTCAAAACTGAAATTTGATGAGTAATGGCTTAGGGCTCAGTATGATGGGCTTTGTGGAGTTCTTTGGAAGTCCCTTGGATCTGGGAATGATGGATCTTTTGAGGCTGGATAAAATTTCCATAAAATTTTAGCAATTCCCTGAGATCTTAAAGGAAGCCAAAAAGTCTAAGAGGAGATGAGGTGATAAAACATTTCAGGAATAGGGAATAACCATTGCAGAGGCAGAGATGGGAGACAAAGCATCATATGTAATGAACATGCAAGGTGGCTAAGATTGCCCAAAGATAGAATGCATGGATGGGGGATTTATCTGAGAAAACTATGGAGATAAGAAATGGCAAAACTGTTAAGAACTCTGAATACAAATCTGACATTTATATTTGCCCAGAATTAATAGGGAGCCATTGGAGTCTATTGAATAGAAGGGGGTGACATGATCACACCTACACTTCAGGAAGATAATTTTGGTAGTTGTGTAGATTATGTATTGTATTGGAATAAATTAGAGGCAGGATGACCAATTAAAGGGTTACTACAATTGTCCATGTGAGAGATGACAATACCTGACCCACAGTTGTAGCTGTGTGGTTGGAGAGAAGGATGTGGTAGAGAAAGAAATAACAAAATTTGGCAGTTGATTGTATATATTGGATCAGGGAAAGTAAAGAGTTGAGGATGATGTAAATTTTCAAAGGAAAGATGATGAAACCCTTTAGTAGGGAAGATCAGAAAAGGAGTGATTTTATGGAGAATGGTAATTCTTTTTTGGTGATGATGATTTTCAGATGGCTATAGGAAATCTAGTTTAGACTGGAGCTCAAAAGAGATTAGGGCTGGATCTGGAAATCATCTTCATAGGTATGGTAACTGAATCTCCTGGAGTAAGAGAGTATAGAATGAAAAAGAAGCAGGATTAATAAAAGGGAATAATGCAGACAGACAGACTAGTATGAAGAGAACCAAGACAGAGCAGAGTCATGAAATCCTAAAGAGCAGAGAGTATCCAGGAGCAGAAGTGGATAAACAGGATCACATGCTACAGAGAAGATCGGAAAAAAGACCATGATATTCAGCATTTAGGAGATCATTAGCAACCTTGGAAGGAGCAGTTTCAACAAAGTGAAGAGGTGAGAAATGAGATAGTAGAGAGTTTAGAAGAGAGAAAGGAGCAGTGAAGGAAGTAGGTATAGTTGGATTTTTCAAGTAGTATAGCAGAGAAGGAGAAGAAAAATAGAGGAAGATAACTAGCATACATCAGTTAATAAAAATTGATTTGCGGTTATTGAAAGCAAACTAGTTGCTCAGGGGTGGAAAGTAGCTAGGAATATAACAAAAAGAATTCAATTTCCACATAGTAGAAAATCTAGACTTAAAATAGTATAATCCAATTTGAACTTAAAAGTGCTATCTGAAGTCGTAACAAATACCTTTTTTTCCCCCAACCATTTTTTTTATTCTACCCTTCTCTCCCTCCTCCCCACATTTCCCATTATGTTTGTTGGAAAAAAAACATTTAGGTAAGTGATATAAAGGATTAATAAAGAACCTCAGGGTTTCCAAATTCAACATTACCAATTCCAGCAGAGAGAGAGAGAGAGAGAGAGAGAGAGAGAGAGAGAGAGAGAGAGAGAGAGAGAGAAGTCTAAGGCAATAGTACTTTAAAGAGACTTTATTGTCATCATCATCATCATCATCATCATCATTCCTAAACATGAATTTATCATAAACACTGAAGCTGAAGATAGAAAGACGTCTAAGACATGATCTTTGCTCTTTACGGGCTTGCAGCATATTTGAAAGAAAGGGCAGACCTGTGAAAAACCAAATAATAATGTGAGTTATCATGTAGTAGAAGCAAAATTAAGATCTCTTCTCCAAAGACTACTAGTGCTGTACTTTTTATTCTGTCATATGGCTGGAGAGTTAAACTTTTGAACCTACATTGAATTGGTTGATTCTGCTTAACATCAGGAAAGTTTCTTGTGGCATATGCCCGTCAAAGCAAAATGTTTACAATCCTAAAGGGAATGTAGTATAAAAAGGCTGTGTCATCATTTTTGGTTACAGATATTTTATCCACAGTGCCTGCCACCACTGAATTTAGCCCCAGAGCCAAAGAACAACTTTCGTTCTGGGAGTCCTACCAAAGTTTCTTCTCAGTGAGGAAACATGCTTAGAATGATGGGAGGAGAAAGACATGAACCTCAAGCAGGCTGTAAACTTAAAAACAAGAGGTAAACAAGTCATTTGCACCTAACAAGATAACATCTACATATGCCATCTTGGATTGTTATCATACAGCCAAAATAATCAAGCAGCTGTTTGAATATCTGGTTAGAACTGGCAGTGAATGTAGGATTTTGAAAGAAAAACATAAATTTCAAAAACATCTTCAATAGATCATAGGCATTTTCTCTCCAGGCCTCTTTAACAGAAGAGTGGAATTTAAAATTCCTACGATGAAGCAAATATAACCCAACCAGCTCTCTCCATCCAGTTGCCCCTACTTATAGGAGAAACCAGAACTGTAATATCAAAAGAGTGATGCAGGACCATTATTTGGACCTTCAACAATAAATAATCACCTTCACCCCGTAGAGTCATCTTTTCTTGGTTATAAATTAAAATGCATTTAAACGCCTACTGCTATATATCTTGTGATTGTGCTAGATACTGGGGATAAAAATATGAAAGTAAGATAAATCCCTGCCCTCATAGAATTTACATACTAATTGTGGGAGATAATTCATGAAGGAGAGGGATGCCCAATATTTTTTATTTTTGTCTGAAAGATGAATGAAGTCATAAGAGAGTAGACAGACAGACCCTTTCCTGGACTATTAAGAGTGTTGATTTGATTTTTGTTCAAGAACTAGAAATTGGGGTAGAGATAGCAGTCCAGGAAAGGAAACTTTGGTCTGAGAACTCACGGAAATGACGAATGAAGACATAGCTATTCAATTGTCATGCAATGATTTAAAGAAACAATGATACTGTTGATTTAATTATTTTTTCAAAGAAGGATGGGTAGAAGAAATGAGTTTGGGGATGAATGTAATATACATAACACTTCTGTTTAAGGGTAGATAGAAAAGTGTTTCATGTGTATGGATATGATAATAAACATCAGAGTGAATGTAACATTTTCCAAAAAAAATTCAAATTCTGATATTTAGCCAACTAAGAGAGGATTTTTATTTACCTGATATACCCTGAGGTCTATAGAAGAAAACAATAGCTTGTCTTTGTAATCAATTTATCAAAATATGTATGTATTTATCTGACTTACCTAGTTCTATAATTATATTGAAATTTCCCATGAAAAAAACCTATACCTGCCCACCAGGAGCTTTTATTCTCCATGAAATTAATGTGGATGGGAGGTGAGGGAAAATGGAATGCTAAATATAACTTACATATTTTTTAATAAGGTTAAACTCTCTTCATTTAACTAGATGTCTCTCTAGTGTAAGCAAAAACAAATTGAGAAACGAATCTTTGAGAGGTTAACAAAACAAAACAAAACAAACAAAACCCCACCCTGGTTGTTAATCCTTGTTTCTGCTTTTCTGGAAGCACAGATCTGAATCCCCCCAAAAGTTAGTGAGCTTGGTGTAGAGAATTCCAGAATAAAAGAGAAGTTTAGCTTTTATGCAGTTTGTACTTGGAGGAAGAAAAAAAAGGAACCTCAGGATCCTAATGGATGCTGTGGGTTGAAGGGAAGCTAAGGGAGAGTTTAAGGGGCATAGAGAGAAGATTTAAAGTTTTGAAGGAGTCAAAGTCTTCCTCTCCACTTTTCTTCAAACTCATTAGGCCTCCAGATGTACATTTCTTTGGGACAGAGGAGTAGAAAGTGCTTTTCTTAGAGTGTCTCTGCCTTCTCAGACAGACTGTTTCTGGATTGTGCTAGCATGAATTGATTTCTTTACATGAAGGAGAATCTGGAGAAGTACTATGTCAAACACTTCCTCTGGGCTACTTTTGGAGTCCTTAGAGACTAATTTTGATAGTGACATTAAAAAATGGGCTGTTGCCCACTAGAGAATTAATAGAGAACCAATCTCCAGATGCTTTTTGTTGTTGAAGGTAAAGTGGACACTTCCTGTTAATAGAAGAGTAAATTGAGAAAAAACTTAAGTTTTTTGAAGAGGAAAATTCTGATTTTCTTGCTTTTGAAGAACTTCCCAATCCCCTGCAATTTGATAATTTAGAGAAAATGTCAGTCTTCCTTGCTTCTTTCTTCCTTTTCTTCTCTGTATTCTTCTTTCCTTGTCCTTCTTCACTTTCTTTTTTCTCTCTCTGTCTTCCTGTCCCCATTTTAACAAAATAACTAGGTAATGCAAGAGAGAATTACTTTACTTTGCTATACAACAGCTAAGAACCCAGAACATATCTATTACTATATACAGACACACACACATATACACACACGTTAATATACATTTATATGTGTATGTATATGTGTGTGTCTCAGTGTGTGTGTAACATTTTCCAAAAAAAATTCAAATTCTGATATTTAGCCAACTAAGAGAGGATTTTTATGTTTATTTAATTAAATAAACATAGATTGTTTAGCCATTCCCCGATTGATGGGCATCCCCTTAATTTCCTTTTTTTTTTTGCCACCACAAAGAGAGCTACAATAAATATTTTTGTACATATGGGTCTTCTTCCCACTTTTTATAGCCCAAAGGGCTATAAATAATTGCATGCCCTTTGACCCAATAATACCACTTCTGGGGTTGTACCCCGAAGAGATAAAAAAA
>CM053594.1:148089034-148109754 GCA_028646575.1 Pseudocheirus occidentalis
CTCCTCCTAGCCACCCTGGGGCCTGCCCTGGCCACGTCTTAGGTTTTGGGCTGGGCCATTTTCTGCTCCAGTGCGAGCTGCCCCTCTCCCGTCCCGTTCCATACACTTTGGCAGATGTGGAGGTGCTGGAAGCTCTAATAACATTGAGTGAAGAAAGCTTGGGAAAGAGTGGAGATCTGGCTGGGGTGGGGGGGTTGGCTGCCTGGCTTACCCAGTGAGGAGCCCTTTGTAGAGGCCAGATGAGCTGGGGGTGGGAAGGAAGGGGAGCCTCTCCCCTCGAGGCAGTGCCTGAGTCTGAGGGGCTAGGGTACATGGCTGCTCTGGCCCAGCTGTGAGACTTCAGCACTGTCTGAAGCTTCCCCATTCACTACTTTTTTGGGAAGGGAACCAATGGAAAAACAACGATGGTTTGTGTTTAAAACAAACAAGCAAATAGACACCTCCCAGTTTGGGCTAATTTACTAAAATTGGGGGGGGGGGGAATCCACCTATTTTAAAAGTTCTAATTAGTTAGGACTGAATGCCATCACCCTCTTAGACCATCAACCACTCACTTTGTTCAGATTGGGCTTAGGTCCAGATTTCATGGGCTTGGGGAACTCCCTCCTCACCCGGGGAGACCCATTCCTCTTAGATCTTCTCCTCTGAAGACTGGCAGTGGCGCGGCTCCACTCAGCGGGACCTTGCTGCTTCTACGCCGCCATCTTATCTCCGCCCCCTCCTATCCATCCGTTTATTTTTAAGTAAAATGTAAACAATGTTCAAATTGGTCAGTGAACCAATTTTTGGTTTTTGGCAGACAAGTAGCAAGTCAAGTTTATAGTCAAGTGTCAACATTTTGAGTGCAAAATAACAATTAAAGTGAGTACAAATGGGAACTTTTCCTTGAGCCCACTAGAATTTCATTCCCTTTCACTCTACATTGGAGTTCACTGAAAATTAGTTTTATAGCAACGAAGATAGTAACACCCATTGAATATTCACCTCTTTGGTCATTGTTTTAAAAAAAATTACTTTAGGATCTTTGTTATAGCAGAACTGAAAGAAATTCAAAGAATTGTACATGACACAGAGTGGAAGAATTAGAAAGAAGAAAATGTATTAAGTTCTAGAGGGAGAACATAAAGATGGTGGTTTTAAGCATCTGTTCAAAATACTTCATTCCTAAAATAGGATCCAAAATGTGGCCATTTTTTTTTACAGAAAACCTAAGTACTGTATATTCAGGCATAGTAATGGAAACATTAAAGGTAAACAATGTCCATGAAAACTGAAAATTTGCCTTCATTCAGAACTCTCCCTGCAATACATTATCAATTCCATAGGTAGAGGGGGTAGAGCAGTTATAGAAGGAATGGTTGTTATGACTGAATTTTTCATTCAACTTACATCCAACAACATGAAGGATATACACTTTGGTAGAGGCTCACAATTCAAATTGCACAAGTAGGACATCAGCACAGAGAACAAATTAGGATAATGTCTGAGAAAAGGAGAAGGTGAAAGAAGGTGTAGAAACAAAATAATTTAATGTATTTGTCATTGCTGACACGTGCATATAACACACTCATTTCCTTCAGTCCATTTCCCTGGACCATAAAAGGGACCAAACATTACCCCATTCACTGATTTGGTCTTCTCTGATATCAATCCTTTATTTTCTGATTTTGTTCTCTGTTTCACTTAGAGCTCAAGGAGGGCATTTTCTATGTTAATTAATTATGTTTCTGTACAAAACTGAGGAGGAGTGTTAGAATCCCATTTAAATTGCTTGTCATGGTTCATCAACACCTGGCAGGGTTGTGTTACCTATTCTCTAGTGTGATTCAGTCAAATCTTTGATTTAGGAAAGCAGGCCATGTTTCAATAACAAGGACAGCAGGAAAACCCATAGGGCATTATGGTGGCAGCATTATTTAGAGACAACAGGTTTGGAAAGAGGACAATTCCAATGCAAAATAAACTAAGCATGTTATCTATAGGGACTGATATTTTTTTCCTTAGGATTTTATTCTCTTTTTAGTTTCTTTGCTGTATCCTTTTTACCAGCATTTTCAGATTTTTTACTTCCTCCCAAATCCCTGACATCCAAGCTTCTTACGTCTTAAAGATTTAAAAAGAAAAATCATATGAACACAATTATCTAGCATATTACTCGTTATCTGAAAGCATTATACCATATTCTACACCTGTAGTTTTGTAGTACTCCAGTGAAAAGAGAGAGGCACATTTTCTCTTCCATAGAACCAAGTTTGATTGTTTTCATTATGCTCAGCTTTGTTTTATTGTTCTTTTCATTCGCAATGCTGTACTTATTCTAAATAACGTTTTCATTTCATTTCTTTTTTTTGTTCTCTTCTTTATTTCTCAATACCACACATCGCAAAGTTTTGGTTTTTTCTCCCTATTTGGGGAAATTTCAGAGATCAACACACTGAGTGCAATGGGTAATCCTTGTCCTGGGAAAATTACTTTTGTAATCATGGTATCTCCCCTACCAAGAAAGTATTAAACATTGATTTCCTAGTTCAGCTCAATTTACACTTCATTATTTAATGAAAGTCACCCCAGCACTTCTCTAGTATTTGAAGTTCAGCAGAGTGACATTCTACTATTAATCACATGCTGCAATTTGTTTAATTATTTCACTGTCAATGAGCATCTGTCTTATTTACGGTTGATTTTAAACACAAAAATGAGTACGTATGGATTCATTTCTGTCTTGAACTTCTTGGCATTGTGTCTAGACTTGGAATCTCCGGGCATGAACATTTTAGTCACTTTTTCAGTGAAATTCAAATTTGCTTTCCATAATGACTAGACCAATTCACAACCCTGCCAAGTGTTCCTGTCTTCCCTGTGCCCCATAGTTACTGAAATTCTCATTTATTGTCATCTTGGAAAATTTCTGGGTCAGTCTTTTTAATGTTCCTTTTTTTCTTTTTGTTGATTACTAAGCCTTTTATTTCATTGTTAAGCAGTCATGATTTTCCTTTGGAGAATTGCTTATTCATATCCTCTTGACCACTTATTTTTGGAAGAATTTTAAAATGGAAAATGACTAATTGGTTCTATTTAATTTCATTAATTCCCTATACATTCTGTATATTACACTTTATCTGATATATTTTCTAAGTCTTTTTTCCCTTCTTATTCTAAGTGCACAGATTTCATTCAAGAAAAAAAATTTCAATTTCATGTACTGGAAATTGTCTGTTTTATATAGCATGTTATCTTTTATTCCATGTGACATTAAAATTCCTTTCCTTAGTTTTATCTGTGAAAGATAACACACACCTTTTCCTCCATTTTAAAATGAGGGGACATGTTTTATTCCCTGTATATAGCATTATTATGATGAAGATCTCTCAATTTTTCTCTTCAGTTATTTAGTCAACCTTATCCACTAATCAACTCTTCAACTCAGGGGTTTATGGGTAAAGATTTAACAATCAACTCTTTGGGGAAAAAATTATGTATGATATGTTGCAATCTGCATTATTAGCATTTTATCCATTACTTTGTTAAGTCTAGACAATGAACAAAGCAGTAAATTAAAGTCTGATTTGAAGCATTTGCCAATTTTTAGGTGTAAATACTTACACTGAAAATTTAACTATTGGTTTTTTATGAGTTTGTGCAAACTACCTCCATTACACCACTACTTCCACTCTACTTTAACTCCATATATGATCTTGATATCACCCACAAGTGTTCTAATTCTATGATCAATGTAACTGAAATTACTTTATTTAATCATAGCTTCCTATCTCTCCATCTTGTGGTATGACTAATTTTTCTTAATCTTATCCCACATCATCATGATGAAGTACAATCTCTTTACCTACCACAATTTTCTTAGGTCATAACCTCTGCTTTTGCTTTACTTTATTGTCTTCCAAATTCCAAACATTTAGCTAAAGAGTTCAGCCCTATACTATCCTCTACTCTCAAAACTCTTAATCCCCTGTTCTATGGATGTTCATGCTTTACCAAACCCCATTCCAAATTATGACTGTAATCAGCTTCCTCTGAGCCTACTTATGTGCTGCCATTCTAAATGGAGCTAGATGGAGTCATATGCCAACCTGCTGACTGAATCTATTACCAGTTGAGGAGGGAGAGCATTCTATACATGAGAGAGCACCAAGAGAAATTCTAAGGGTCAACAGAGTATCTTATTCAAGAAACAGCAAAGAAGCCAGTGACTGGATTAAAAAGTACATTATGGGGCAGCAATGCAAGGTATAAAAAGACTGAAAAGTTGGGGATATGGGGTGATTAAAGGATTTTAAATGTCAACCAGGGGATTTTGTATTTGACCTTGAAGGTAATATGGTTCCACTGTAGTCCATTGATTGTTTTAGGAAAATAATTGTTCTTTGAATGGAAGAGTAACTAGAATGGGGAGAGATCAACTAGGTAATTTAGCAATAGTCCAAGTATGAAGACATTTCACACACAAGTATTTTTAGGAGAGTTTGGCATAAATTTGCTGTATTTTTTCAAGGATGGATTTTTTTCATCTATTGATACAGTCATGTCATATAGGTTGTTCTTATTATAATAAATTATGTGAATTGCTTTTTCCAATATTAAACTCATCTTTGTATGCTTCATATAAGCTTAACTTAGTCACAAGGAATTTTTAAGGGTTGTATTTCCATTGCGTATTCTACCCTCCCCAGGATTTTATTTAACATTTTTGTAACAATGCTTGTTACAGAATTTGGTCTATAGTTATCTTTCTTTATTTTATTTCTCCTTTGTTTATGTATTAAGACTAAATTTGCCTCATAAAAGGAATTTAGGAGAGTAATTTCTCAATGTTTGAGAATATTTTTTGTAGTATAAGTATTAATCATTCTTTTATTATTTTATAGAATTCACTTATAAATTTATTTCTTCCTTTTTGTGGATCCTTTATCTCTATTTCATATTTTCTTTAGTTTCACAGTTTTGCTAAAATATAAGTATAATCTAACTTGACAAATGTTTTTATATTGTCTCTATTAAGATTTCATCTAATTTGGGTTTTTTATTGGTGATTTAATTTTTCCTCTATTTGAAAAATTAAGTCAACTAAAGATTTATCAATCCTGTTAATCTTCTTAAAGAACCAACTTTTTAGATCTCTTCCCCCCACCCCATTTTCTCTATTTCTCCTGTGGGCTTCAATGTTCATTCTTTTGTCCTCAATTTGTATTTGCTAATTTTAGCTTATATTTTCATAACATTTTTGTCTCTTCCACAGTTTTTATGTTACAAATTATTGATAACCTATAAGGTGGATCGTTCAGATTTGCATTACTATTTTGCTAAAGGTAAAATTAACTTTTAATCTTAAAAATATTCATTTTTTTGTTAGTTGACACAGACACATACACTTCACTAAGATTCTTATGCAGAGGAAATACTCATGATCTGTTAATCCAAACAGATGAAACCTTTGGAAAGTAAGTTTTTAAGTTGAGCTTGGTATCTTTTTTTGTGTTCTATAAAGTTTAGGTCAAAGAGGCAGGCACCTTTTCGTCACCTAATAAATGCCTTCTGAATTGACAGGACAAAAGGAAGGATATAAATACGTTGGGATCAGGGAGATGATTAAGGACAGTTCTGCAGAACTGAGATTTGAAGTCAAAGTTTGTCTTGCAAAGAAGGTCAGCCATTAAAACATTATAGTATGCAATTGTGTAATGAAACACGGAAAATGTTTCCAACACTCAATGAGCCTAAAAATTCTGAAAGAAAGAGAAAAGAGTACATTAGGTCAAGGAATATAAACACATGAAAAATAATTAAGAATAATTGTAAAGCCATGTATGAACAAAATGTAGTATAAAATAAACAGAAGTCAAAAATGCTTAAAGGAACAGAGTAATGGAGTTCTTAAATCAAACAGATCTTTTTAAATGAATGTTTCCTGGAAGAATTTTGAGCATAACAAGAAATAAAAGGTTCTACATACACAGAGACCAGTGGGAAGAGAAGTGATGGTCACTAAACGTTGCATCCCATGAATGTCCTGTATCACTTCTGTAGCTATATCTATAGCATCCAACAAAAGGACAAGAATGTGGCCATTGGGAGAGGAATACTGCCATATTTCTATCAAGCTGAAAATATTTTTTGCCTGTTTAAGAACTTATTTTTATTATTATTTGTTCTCTTTAAGTTATAAGTCATCTAAGAAGGTAGTTAAATTATGTCCAGGTTGGAAAGATAAATGAAAAATCAACATGAGACATCAAGGAAGAGAATGAATCTGTCTAAAATGAATCCACTTTCCTTCCTCTGAACAAGAAGCTCAAATCTATGGTGGCTTAGATCAGTAGAAATATAGCTAACTTTGGAATCAGAAGAGCTGATTTCATATCCTCAAGGCTATCAACTAGCTATTTGATATTGAGTGGGTCACAATCTCTCTGGGCTTAAGTTGCTTCATTTGCAAAATGAAAAAGTTGAATTACATGACCTCAAAGATACCTTTTAACTCTGTATCTATGATTCTACTTTAAGAAATGTAACACTGGAACAAAAAACTTCTAGAATATCTTTCTTGTTTGGTCTCATTTGCCCTCTGTAAAGGGTGATGTTCACCAATCCATTGATTGCAATCAATACTGATCAATAGCATTATGGTTGTACTCATTCCATCATGGCTAATGAACCAATACATTCAATAACAAGCTGCATTTCTCTCACCTTAGGCCTCATGTATATCTATAGAGTGTGATTAGTACTAATAGAAATCTATTGATTTATATTGAGCATTTCTTTGCTTTCATGTCAAATTCTATAAACCACTCACTCTAAATTTTGCAAAGAAAATGGCATATTATTTCAGCTCACCTGCAAACATGAAGGAAAGGTGTTTATAAAACAACTTATCTAGAAAATGATTTTCAAACCAATTTGAAGTTAAAACACACAAACAAAAACCCATCAAAACCAAATATAATACATTTCACTTATTCACTTCTTTCAGTTCCAGCAGCTCAGCAACACCCTCTGTACTATTTTATTTATCTTTCAGGTTACATTTCAAAGAAAGAGATTATGATTTCTACACAGAATCATTGAATTGTCAAACTAGAAGGAACTTAACAAATAAAGTCCTCCATTTGACAAAAAGAATTGACTGGCCTATGAAGATTATGAGAGTTGGTTCAAGTAACAGTTTCCCTAGATGTCACTTTCCTCACATATCTACCATATCTTCCTGTAGGACAAAGTATAGTGTTTTGCCTAAAATGGGCACTTGGTAAATGTGGAAGACTTGATTTCATAAAGTATCATGACTAGAAGTCTTTTGGAAACTTATACAACAATATAAACACATGCACATGTATATATGTTTGTGCATGTTAATATAGCTCCAATAAAATGACATAATCACAGAAAAACACAAATCCTTTAGAATAATAATCACACTATTAAAAATAGACAAAGGGTTAGATTTTGCAGAAAATTACATGATTCTTATCCATAATATTTGGGAGGAGGGAAATTGGATTAACTATTCACAGCAACTCTCTGTAAGTTTCCCGGTCTCTAGTTTACCAGTCAGCTACCCTTAGATAAATCAGCATTGCATGTTTATGAAGTTGAGCTCAAAAGGTTCCTGTTTTATTTAACAGAGAGAGGTTAATAGATAGATAGACAGAGAGAGATTAATGTGTTCACGTATGTATATACACAGACATATATACATATATGGTCTATATGCATGTATATATGTGTGTATGTATGTGTGAGCATATATATGTATATATATACATATATAGTAGTTGTGTGTGTATACACACACATATATCTATCTATCTATCTATCTGTCTGTCTGTTTGTCTGTCTATCTACTAGTCTTAAGGTAGTTGTTTTCAGGTGTGTGTGTACATATAAATGTGCATGTATATATAGATATAGAGATATATACATGCTTGGATATGTTTTATAGTATCTTGATTTCTCATAAAGTCATTAGCTTCCAATTGCTCTGATGTTATTTGGAAGGAATTATTCTCTTCAGTGAGTTTTTGAAATTTCTTTTTCATCTGGCAAATTCAACTTTTAAAGTCATTTTTCTCCTCGTTGACTTTTTGGTCCTCTTTTGCCATTTGAGTTAGTCTATTTTTTAAGGTGCTGTTTTTTAAGGTTTTGGGGGGGGGTCTCCTTTAGCAGGGTGTTGACTTGCTTTCCATGATTTCCTTGCATAATTCTTATTTTTATTCCCTATTTTTCCTCTACTTCTCTTATTTGATTTTCAAAATCCTTGTTGAACTCCTCCATGGTCTGTAACCAGTTCATATTTTTCTTGGAAGTTCCAACATTGTTGTCTTTATCCAATTCCATGCTTTGATTCTTTTTGCCCCACCCTCACCCAAAAAAAGGATTCTATGGTCTGATTGGGCTTCCTCTGTTTGCTCATCTTGCCATCCAATTACTTGACTTTTGAGCTCTTTGCCATGGTAGAACTCTGCTTCCAAAGTGGAGAGAGATTTGTACCAAATCTTTGGGGTTTTCACCACTGCTGGAGCTATTAAGGTGCCCTCTCTACAGCCCACATAAGCTCTGGAGCACTGGCCATGACCAACACCCAAAACTGCAACACAGATCCAAGCATTTCAAAGTAATAGCAATTACCTTCTAAATCGTCACCTTGATCCTCTTCAATCTATAGGCCAGTAGCTCTGGAGGCAGACAAGCAGCAGCAGCTGTAGCTGCCATGCCTCAGCCACCTCTCATACCAGGGGAAGGGGCCAGACCCAGCTCTTCAGTCACCCACTTCCAACAGAGTTCCCCACTGGCCTTTTACTTTCTTTTTGGTGTTTATGGGCTGAGAAGTCTGGAAATCACCACAACTGCTGGTGATTCACTCCCCTGAAGACTGCTCAAGTTGGTTTGTGCTGCTGGTTAGGGCTGCCCCAGGGCCCCAACTACAGGGCTTATGTGGGACTGCTTAGCTCCCAGGTCGTTGTGATAGATGCTTCCTGTTAGCCTGCCAGGCTGTCTTCAGTGGGAGATTTGTTTCTCTCTGTCACTTTGCACATTCTGTAGCTCCAAAATTTGTTTAGAGTCATATTTTACAGGTATTGGAAGTGGTTGGAGCTAGAGCTCATAAGTTTGTGCTTTTACTCTGCCATTTTGCCTCTGCCAAGATATATACATGTGCATATATCTATATATCAGAACATGTCTCAAAGCAGAAGATCTTAACCTGTGGTTCGTGAATTTGTTAATTTCTTTTTGTTTTGATAAGTGTATTTCAATACAATTAGTTTCCTTTGTAATCTTATGCATGTCATTTTAGAGATTTAACGATATTTTCTGAGAAAGTGTTTATAAGCTTAACAGCATTGCTAAAAAAGTCCATAAAATGCACAGAAAAAGATAAAAAGTCTCTTATCTAATTTATTCCTTCTCTTATTCTAATTATATCTTTACAAGATAGGGATATTGTTTTCCTAAAATTAATAATAATAATAGAAATTTATACAGACACTTCAAGTTACAAAGCACTACTAATAAATACATAATAGTAGATTGAGAGATATATAGACAGAGATATATGATAGACTGTAGATGGAAAGAAAGAAAGAAAGAAAGAAAGAAAGAAAGAAAGAAAGAAAGAAAGAAAGAAAGAAAGAAAGAAAGAAAGAAAGAAAGAAAGAAAGAAAGAATCTCATTTGATCCTCACAACAATCATATTAGGCAGGTACTATTGTTATCCCCATTATATAGATGACAAAATGCAATTTGGAATTTATTTCAGGAATTCTTAATCTATCTCCCTATTCTAATAATCTTTGTAACATCAGAGACTGTTGTGATTTTGCCTTATTTTCCTCAGAACCCAGCCCAGTCTCTTGTACAAAATAGGTGTTTAATAGCCATTTGTTCAATTAATTGATTTTTTATTGATCCCCTTCCATCAATTCACTAGCATCAATATTTTTTTTCTGAATTAGTCATGTAAAGCATGTTAAATCAGATTATCTCCTATTTTTTGCTCATTCTGTGCTTTCTCACTACTTTTGGTCATGAGTTTCCAAAAGCTGATAGTCTGGTCAGGTGCTTTCAACAAATCTAATTCTCTCTAACCATTACTTGTCAGTCAGCTTTTCTGACTTATCTATTCTTATAGCCAGAGCACCTTAGATCTAAGCTGATCTTTTTTATCTCAGTATTTTTCTTCTTCTAATGAAACAGTCTACCTTGGATAACTACAACCTTTAAGCACTATGTACAGCCTCCCTGTATGAGCCATATGAAGTGATTAGAGTGAAGCCTCCATTCTTTGTGACAAATACATATTTACATGGTGAAGTCTATTCCATCTGCAAAGGCACAGCAACTTCCAGTGGTCCAGAAGGAATGATAGATTATGTTTAGAACTAATCTTAGAAAATGATGAGAAAAAGAAAAGAAGAAAGAAAGTATTCATGGTTAAAATGAAAAAGGCCATTCTTTGGCAAAACATAAAACACCATCTGTTGAAACAACTCGAGTTCAGGGTTGTGGTGCATGGGATCCTTTGTTGCTGCATCTATCAGGCCTTTTAGGACATGAAATGATGACAGATGAATGTCCCCTGCCAAACAGCAAGAGGGAATTGCATTTTGATGTGCAGCTCTTTGGTTGTGAGCCATCCAAATACAACCAGAGTGAGAGACATCATACCCATTTAATGGACTGAATTGATTGCACAAGATCATTTATTTTCCGGTCACACAGTGCTCTACATGTATACCATATTCAAGTTTCCAGTATTGCTTGGCTTTTAGAGAAGATGAGCCCTAATCCTGTAATCCACTCCAGGTGTACCAAAATAATTTATTTCCCTGTTTTCTTTGGTGATATGCACACTTAAAAGTTGGCATATTCTATAGCTTTCTCCTGTTACATTTTCTAAAGAATCCCTCACAGGACAATTCCATTCATTCCGTTTTTGATGCACATATCTTGTCACTGTAAATATTAATCAATATAAAATTAGACACAAACTCCATGGAATATCCTTAGTCATTTCCCAAAGGAAACTCCTGAATGACTGAAGGCAACTACTTCTCACAGACCATTAACACAGTTGTTTACAGAAACACATAAATACTTGTCAGTATAATCACAGAACAAACAGAGGTGGATCTTTCAAAAATCTGCATTTACAGATTAGGTCATTCCTGTAAAGTAATATTAGTTGGGATTTTTAAAAAATACACAAGCAGTTTCACATGTCATTTATTTCATTTTCATTCTAAATAATCCATCAGAAACATATGCTTAGTACTCTAGGGTGAAAGAAAATTACTTGTAATATCTGATCTGTCTTCACATCTAAAACAGGTAAAGGATATTGTCAATTCTAAAGGGTTCTTAACTTCTTTAAACTGATCTTCATAGTATGGCTGTTTATTTTCCTCTGAAACATAAGAGATACAAGGATCACTTTTTTCAACCATATTTTTAGTACCCAAGTAGAATGTTATCAGTTAACTAAGTTTTATATCTTCCTTCCAGGGATTCAAAGAGAAAAAAAAAAGTTTGCTAAATTATACTTTGAAAAACCTCAACTCATATTTGAACAAAAAAGGCTGTTAATATTGAGAATGCAGGAGATGAACCTACATGGAAACTTCCTAATTATTTAGTAGGTCTAAGACTAACTCAGTGAAACAACTAATAATTATGTGAAAGGGAATAACATGAATGAGATAATAAAGAAAATTTGTGGGATATATCTAGCATTCAAAGAGCACATGGGAGTTCAAATATCTACAAAAATACATTAGCAAAATAAGAAAACAGAGCAAATAAAATAAATAGACAAATTTAAAAGTCAGTGAAACCAAAATGAATAGAAAGGGATATAAGAGGAATAAGAGAAACAAATTAAATGGGAAAAAAGATTATAGAAATGATACACAGCACAAAAACCCTTTTTAGGGACAAAAGAATCAATAAAATTTTATCTAGTTGAATTAAATAAAAACAACTCCAACAGAAATTCTCTATGGTTCCTTCCAGCTCTAAATCTCTGACACTCTCAATAGAAATTATTATGATAAAAACAAATAAGGCAAAAGGGCAATAAATAAGGTAGAAATTTAAAAAGAAATAGCAAAACCTGCTTTGCATAATTGTGTGCTAGCAAAAGAGAGGTGTGAAATAGAGAAATAAAACAATATAATCTTAGAAAATGTAATTAAAGAAACTATATAGGACCAAGAAAAAGAGAAAGACAAGAGAACAACCTTTGGACCTGTTTGTAGGCAAATTCTGTTAAATATTTAAAGAGGAATTGTTAACTAAGTGACTCAAGTTATTCTAAAAAAATACAATTCATAAAAGGAAGAAAAATTGATTTCATAAGGTGAATATGGTCTCCATATAAGAAAACCATGGGTGTATAAGACAAATACAAATAATTAAAGATTGATACCATTAATGATATTAAGGATTTTTTAAATGAACAAAGAAAAGGAAAGAGAGAAAAATGAAAAGAGAGAGAAAAGGAAGGAAGGAAGGAAGGAAGGAAGGAAGGAAGGAAGGAAGGAAGGAAGGAAGGAAGGAAGGAAGGAAGGAAGGAAGGAAGGAAGGAAGGAAGGAAGGAAAGAAGGAAGGAAGAAGATAACAAAAATGCTCCAGCACTATATCCAAAATTATACACTAAGAACAAATTGGATTTAATCGAAGGATATAAGAATGATTCAATATTAGAGAAGCAATTCAATCAATCCTGAGTTTTAAAATTTATTCCAACCAATGAGGTGTGGAGATGGGGAAGCTTTTAGCAAAGTACACCATACACTTATGCTAAAATCCTTCAAAGCATAGACATAGAAAGACTACCTAAAATAAGATGTGCATGCATATAAAAGAGAAAGTTAGCATTATTTGCAATCAAGAAACCCAAGAAGCTATTTCCTTCAATAGGAGAGAATTCTCCTTTCTCCAAATGTTATTCAAAATACTTGGAAATATATCTAAAAATGTGATAAGTATAAAAATAATATAAGAGAAAGAAATAAAATGGATAAGCATTGATAAGAAGACAGTTTTCTTGCATTGCAGAAGGTATGATGATTTACTTTAAAATGTAAAAATATTTAGAAGAAAACCATTAGTCAATAAATACTTTCAATTGAGAAGCAAGGTACAAAATAAATCCACAAAATTGCATCTCAGAGTCAATCTCCTATGGATCTGACATTGTGACCAGATGGAGTTTATGCCAGAAATGCAGCATTGGTTCAATATTAAGAAAACTTTCAGCATAATTGACCGTATCAATAACAAAATCAACAGAAATCATATGATTATCTCAATAGATGAAGAAAAAAGCCTTTGATAAAATGTAGCAAGCATTCCTATGGGGGAAAAAAACACTAGAGAGCATAGGAATAAAAGCAGTTTAATTAAAATATACAATATTTATCTAAAGCCATTAGAAAGCATTATATGTAATGGAGATAAACTATAAGCCTTCCCCAAAATATCAGGGGTCAAACAAGGATGCCTATTAGCACAACTATTATTCAATATTATATTAGAAATGTTAGCTTTTAGTAAGAAAATGACTGAAGGAATTAAAATAGGCAGTGAGGAAATAAAACTATGACTCTTTGCATATGATATGATGATATACTAAGAGAATTCTAGAGGATCATTTTTTAAAAAATAATTGAGAAAATTAACAATCAGCAAAATGTTAGGTTATAAAAATCACATAAATCATCAGTTTTCCTATATGTTACCAAAAAGTCTAATAGCATGAAATAGAAAGAGAAATTCCATTTAAAATAACTATAGACAATATAAAATATTTGGGGCTACTTGCCAAGACAAACTCAGGAACTGTATATGTATAAACACAATTACAGAACATTTATTTTACATTACAAATACAGAACAATAAAGTCGGATATAAACAAATGGAAAAATATCGATCGTTCATACTTAGGCTGACCCTTTCAAGAAAAAATGACATATTATTTTACTGTAGGAAATGACAAATAGGATGATTTCATAAAAAAAAACCACAACTGGAAACATCTACATGAACTGATACAAAATGAAGTGAGCAGAACCAGGAGAACATTGTACACTCTAACAACAATATTGCAAGATGAAGGATTGTGGATGATTTAGCTATTCTCAGAAATGCAATGATCCAAAGTAATCCCAAAAGATTCATGATAAAAAATACTATCTATTTCCAGACAAAGAAGTGATGTCTGAATAAAACCGCATGCATACTACTTTCAGTTTCTTTTCTTTCATACTTTCAAGTCTCCTTGCACAAAATGACTAATAAGAAAATGTTTTACATGATTGCCCATGTTGCATATATCAGATTGCTTACAGTGTCAGAGAAGGGGAAGGGTAAAGAGGAAGTAATAGAATTTGGAACTGAAAATGTAAAAAATAATCTTAAAATTGTTTTTTTACATATAATTGGGAAAATATAATTTTATTTTATTTTTTGGCTTTTTTTTGGAGGGCAGTTGGGGTTAAGTGACTTGTCCAAGGTCACATGGCTAGTTTTTGTGTTAAGTGTCTGAGGTTGGATTTGAACTCAGGTCCTCCTGACTCGAGGGCTGGTGCTCTGTTCACTGTGCCACCTAGCCGCTCCAGGAAATGTTATTTTAAAAAGAAATAATTAACAACTTTCCAATTTCTCAACTTGTTCATCTGAATTATCTGTTCTACATATACATACGAGAACTATAAATTTATTACTCAGAAGAATTTCAAAATTCCTGGACAATTGATATTCTTTATCGCTTTGTTATTTTATGTATGTATCATCTAGTCAAATTCTTTTTAATATTTGTAGAACCTTTCTAGACAGTTTTGCAGTGTTCCAGGCCTTTATGTAACCACCACATTGTCAGCTACATTCAAGAGTATCTGAAAGAACTCACAGAGAATCCTTTTCAATTTTTACTCTGTGATGGATCTCCTTCATTACAGTGGTGAGCACCTTGGTAAGTGTCTTTCTTTTTTATTCATCATCTATGATCAGATATTTTGGAATAATCAATCAATAAACTTTTATTAAGTAGCTATTAAGTGATAGGCACCTTGCTGAGGACTAGGGATACAAAAAGAAATAAATGACCATCTCTGTCCTCAAGAAGGCCACAATCAACAAACAAATAAACAAACAATTAAAAAAAGCAAATTTTAAAAAGTTACATTTAGAATAAATAGGAAGCAATTCATAGAGGGAAAGCTTTAGAATTAAAAGGGGTTAGGGAAGTTTCCACTAGACTATGAGATTTTAGCTGAGTAAAGGAAGCCAGAGAAGACAGCAAGCAAAAAGTAAGAAGGGGAACATCATAGGAATAGGGAATAAGCAGAGAAAATACCTGGAGCCAAGAGATAAAGCGTCTTATTTATGGAAGAGCTATGAGGTCATTTTCACTGAAACAAAGAGTAGGTAATAAAGTGTAAGAAGAATGGAAAAGTAGGAGGAGACTAGGTTATGAAGTTGTTTGAATATCAAACAGAGCATTTTGTATTTGGAAGTTTATATTTTCTACATTAAGCAAATTTTGAAATAGTAGAGATTGGGTCTATTGTTGATTGTCTTTTATGAAAAAAATCTCATTAAAGCTTCCATTAGTTCACATATACATTGAATTTCATCAAAAGTTTATAAAGATGAAAGGATACTAGGCATATAGATCAAAATGTGCTGATTTTTTATATTCATAAGGTCTGAGTTTTGTTGGGTTGTTTCCCCAGAGTGCTGGTATTTTTCCCTTCTTCAGGTATCTTTACTATCAGTCTCCCAACACTCATATATGTGTTATCTCCAGCATAGATCTCTTCTATATACACTTGATCTAATATGTATGATTTCCCTGTCTTTTTTTTCTCTTCAATAACATTTCTATTTCCTAAATAGGTACATCCAGGACTATAATTACAAGGTTCAGGAATTATAGGGTTCCGCTCTCCTTGGTGGTCAAAACTAATTTGTTTTGCTGGTGACCCAATGAATAATGTACTGGGTCTAGAACCCAAAACACCTCAGTCCAAATGTGATGTTAGACACTTAGCAGCTGTGTGGCCCTGCACAAGCCTTTTGACCAATTTATCTCATATTCTTCAAATATAAAATGGGAATAGTAATAGTACCTACCTCGTGGGGTTGTTGTGAGGATACAATAAGATGACATTTGTAAGAAACACTTAACATAGTTAAGTATCTGACATTTAACATATTCTATATAAAAGCTTATGCCCTCCCTTATAGAATTCTTTCTTCTATCTGTTGTCTTCTTCGATTTTCATCCTTAAGTAGCCTTGGAATTACTCTGTTTAGCAAAATCTCTTAGAAAGTTTTTGAACTAATTTTATTTTCCACTGATTATCTCTGATTTCTGAAACTACATCAGGAAATTGAGATCCAGAAAGAAGTGGTTTGCCTCTAGTTGCACAGCTACTAAGTCATGGTCATGATCCAAACCTAGGAACTGGTTCTATGCAAACAAGTACATATCCGAATCAGATTTCCTTTGGTCCCCATTCTTTTCCCTTTGAAATAAAGTGAAAGCTTTGTTGACTGAAGCTCTTAAGGGGCTCTTGTGGTTTTCTTGTTAGAGAAACATATTTACAACAAGTAGAGTTGTGCATAAAATTATTACAGTTGATGTGCTTATTTAATTTGTGTCATGGACTTAAATTTTGAATTGCCAATCACTTGTCTAAATGACTCAAAATATGGAGTTGTTTCCATTGCTTCTCATATCTTTTTATCATTGTTAGTATTCTGTCTAAATAATCATAGCAGTACTTGGCATGGTAGGAAAGAATAGAAATTAAAGTAAATGTCCTTAAATTGAGAGATTACTAAAGAGATCGTTGTTCATAAATGAAACAGAATAGTGCCGTACCTTAAGAAAAGATGTGTAGTAGTAATTCAGAGAACGTGGGAAGACATGCTACCTCCAAAGTAAAGTGAGCAGAATCAGAAGAACAATATACATACTGTGTATACCAAAATATTGAGAAGGTACACCTCGCTTCTTCCATTGAAGAAGTGAGAGAGCATGGATGTGGAGTAGCAAAGGAAGTATCTCCCATTGGTGATTTTAGTAAACAACTTTTTTTGGTTATCTTTTAAAATCTTTGAAACAAGAGATAATCTGATGGGTAATAGATAGAAGAGGCAGTAATATATTCAGAAATTAATGTAATGTAAAAATAGACAAAGTAAAATTCAAAAAGAGGTTTTTAAATCCCCCATGCGTCTGGATTTTAGAGAACATTCATCCCATCCTGTGAAACTCAGTGTTTGAGGTAATTGTCCCAAAGTAATTTTTTGGTAATTATTCAGAATATTAAAAAAAACATAAAAGGGACAAGAAATATGTAAAGCATATACAAATATTCCATGATCATTTAAGTAAAGACTGGTGGATTACGGGGGAAGCTTTTTATATTTAAAATATAGTTTTTCTTCCCTCCTTTCTAATACATGTTCTAAGAGTTATATGCTTTACTCCAAAAACAAAAAATTCTATAATATCACAAGTGTCCAAAGTTCTTCCTACAACTTCTAGCGAGTAGTTTGGATTTGGTAACTCACAGTGGCTATTAAGTTCTCTAGGTGAGTCTGGGCATAGTCTCTTGAGTACTGATTGGACAAGGTTGCTGATCGAAAGGGGAAACTTTCTTTGGTTTGTTATTGCTTACAAATGTAGCCATGCCCCTGACTTTGTTTTGCCACATAGGAGATAAAGACATTACCTCCAATGCAACAATGTAGATATCTCTTTGCTCTCCAGTCTACCTGTTCATCTCAGTGGCTGCATTCAGTCCAAACCATTTACTGAGACCATTGCACAGCAGGATCTATGTCAGATCCTAATGTTGATGCTATTTCCAAATCTGGCTGCTGCCTTTTTCTGTCTGTGCTGTTAGTGGACATGCTGTTGCTATCAGTTGGTCCATCTGTATAATCTGGGTTGAATCCAGACTCACAAGTAGGTAAGAGAAAACCCAATTTCATGCCATAGGATATTGAGTCACTAAATGATGAATTGTTCTCTCTGTGCCTCTATCTCTTTTTCTCTGTTTCTGTCCCTCTGTCTCTATGCTTCTATGTCTTTCCCTCCCTTCCTTCCTCCTTTCTAATTCCTTCTCTCCATGTGTATCACTTTCCCTTTCCCTCTTTTTCTGTTTCTCTTTCCCTTTCTTTCTATTTCTCTCCCTCTATCTTTCACTTTCCCTCTCTCTTTCTCTCTCTGTGTCCTTGTCTGTCTGCCTCCATCTCTCCCTTTGTCTCTGTTTCTTTTCCTCTGTCTCTTCCTATCTGTCTCTGTCTCTCTGTGTGTCTTTGCATCTCTCTGTCTCTCTCTCTCTTCTTCTCACTCTGTCTCTGTATCTCTCTCCTGCAACTCTAAAGAAGAAAAATTTCTGCTGGAAATATATCTCTGTGGAGAAAGGAAATTGCCAAATGTCAATAACTCACATACTGTAAGAAACGTATTGGCATATTAGTTCAGAGTTAGTTCAAGCCAGTAGTTCTGGAAGGCCCTAAGTTTACACAACCTTGGTCTGGCATATTCTATGTTGTCCTAGCTATCCTCAGGATGGAATATCATTGGGTAGACATTTGAATATCTAGGAAGACAAAGACTCCATTTCATCACACATGCATAAAAGAATGATTACTGACCTCATTAGGGACTCTTGACACATCAAAACAGAGTTGGTTGATCCTGACAAAATGATTAATTGTGCTACTGTTTGCTCAGATGCACAAAGCAAATTGATTTTGAAATATACTTTTAATGTGCTAAGAACAGCTAATGAACTATTGGGCAGTGAACATGAATGTCAACATAGGTACAATCTACTAACTTGCTAATCGTAGATGAATATTAGCAGATTCTGGAGCTTCAGCAATGAACTAGTTCTTATCTTTGTGTTAAGATAATCCACGTATATACACAGAGTCATGAAGGCTAACAGGTGATTGAATGCTATTACCAAAATGAGTTCAGGGACAAGTAAAAGAGATCTGGGCCTACAGACAAGAGAGGGCTAGTTTTGAATTAGTAGATGCTTCACTATAAACAAGTCACTCAACTCCACAGTTTTCCTTATCTACAAAATGAAGATAGTAGTTGTGAAAATTAAATGAATATATTACTTCCTTAACATTCTAACATGCTCCACAAATGTCAGCTTTTCTTCAGCCTGGCTAAGATTAGACAGGATTGTCACTAGACTGGCAATGAAGCATTGAATTTTTTAGTGGCAGAACTCTCAAAGACCATCTACTAGAATGTAACAGGGGTGTCATCTTTATTGGTGACAGAGTGCCAGAACTGATAAAATCACAAGTCCTCGAAGTATCTAAGAAAGGGTAACAAGTGTTCCATTTTAGGCCTCTTCCACAGTCACGTTGTAAGCTTGGTCACCATCACATGACAGAGTTCTCAATCACCTTGAGATTATGTTGGTAAGTGTGAAACAAACTTCAATATAGCCAATTCATTCACTCTGGCTATCTCAACAATCAATGTGGATGGCTGGGTGATTGATTTGGCTTCAGTGATTGCAATCAATAGACCCAAATAAGTGGATCAAGCTGTGTTATATTCCATCTCATCATCTGTGTATAAATAACACCTATTTGGGGACACAGTTTGCCTTAATTATATAATATTGTATTTCAGTCACTGAATCGAGTGTGAGCTATTTCAAAAAGCATATCCACACATCTAATGCTACATATAACATAATGTGGGCTGCAGATAAAGAAAACCAAAGAAATGCAGCTTACATTTAAAATACAAAATTCCCCTGCCATTTCTTCCAAGTTCTGTAAGAAGTGGAATAATCAGAAAGACAATTCAATAACATATTAACTCCTGTTTTTAGCAAAGACAGATAGTTGAAGTCTCTCATCCCAGGTCTCTATGGTCTCACTAAAAGGTGTCTTTCTATTTCAACTTCTAGCTGTGTAATCTTCCTCCATTTTCAAAATGGATGGTTGAGTCTCATTCTAAGGCTTATACATTCATCATATATAGTCATTTCACTCAACTTGAATCTAGAATGAATGGTATTTTGAATACTGATTCTTCAGTAATAATCATATAGTGATATAAACTAACACTCTCGGGATGGCAAGAATCCTCAAATCCTTAGAACTCATTCTAAGTAATACATAAATAGAAAACCCTGTAACAGTATCCCCATCAAGTTCAGCCACCACTTGAAATTTTCCAGTGATGAGAGATAAATCACTCTCATCCATACTTTAGATCAACTATATCCATCCTATTCATTCACAAGTTATACTTTTAAGAGCTATTTTTTTCTTACACAGAACCAAAATCTGTCTCCTTATGACTTTCAATGAGAACTATTAGTTGGTTTTTATTCTTATTCTCATTTCTTTTGTCCCCTGTATTATATATACTATATATTGTAATAATAAGTATTGGAAGTTAAACAGAGTTTATGATTTGCAAAGGGACAAAGCAGAATAAACTCAATCCTGTTTTAAGCCATTATCTTTTGAAATACTTGAAGACTCGAGCAAATTAGTTTTCCCTTATCCAAGCTAACTACCCCAAATCCCTTCCATGAATCCTTATAAGGCATGACCTGTGTTAGGTCTCTGATACCTCACGTGGGGAGGAGACTCCTAAAGAGGGTCGTTGATACTCTAAGTGAGATGGACGGGTTGAACC
>CM053594.1:148110254-148128528 GCA_028646575.1 Pseudocheirus occidentalis
TCTCACACATTCTAGTTCTAAAGCTATATTGAATAAAAAGTCTTCAAGTACAAAGCAAGTTATAAATATGACAACTGATTTCTAGGAGTCTCTTAAGGAACAGTATATATTGAAACAGCTGGAAAATTGTCCATTTTAAAGCTAAACAGAGATGCTTCATTTCTCATATGGCCACAATAAGTAAGGGAATAGAAAGCTAAGATAAAAATTTTACAATAGCTCTTGTGTAGAGGCTTCCAAAATGCTACCAGCCGTTCAAAGCATTGACATATCACCCAATAAGAAATGTAAAGTATTCAGTCTAATTCTCCCCATTGGGTTCACAAGATAGCATAGGCATAGCTAGAAGTCCTCACTCCCTCAGGAAAGGCTGCACTAAGAGTAAGTTTCCTACATCTGGATATTTTCAGGTACTAGGAAAACTTTAAGGATCAGTAGGGTTTTAATGTTTGGTGCAGCAAATGGATAGGAAAATGTTGTGATACAGAAACTAGGAAATCTCAGAACTATTCTAAAGAAAAAATGAGAAAAAAGCACAGACAAGAATAATAAAATGACCCGGTGCGGGGGAGATTGATACTATCCTTGTACCTAAACCATAAGGTTTGGCAGTTTACATATACGACACTTAATGGCTGTCAACTCCACATTTCACATTTATGTTATGTATATTTGGTATAAAATGGACTCGGGGCATGCACTTATTATTTATTCATTAATTTCTTAGATTTACATAGGACCTTTCCTCCAAAGAGCCAAAGGCATTGTTCAGAGAATTTTAAACCTATAATGTTTAACATTATGCTGGCGGAAACCATGGAGAAAACAGAAGACAGATTTGGTATAATATGGGAGTGTTAGTTGGTAGAAGTTAGGACTTATCAAAGTGGATACAAGAAGGCAAGAAAAAGGAATTAAGAATATGACAAATAAAACATAGAATACAATTTCAAAACTGCAAGAGACCTCAGATACCATCCAGTGTAACCTGTAGCTGAACAGGAATACATTCTCGGCAACATCCCCTACAAGTGATCATCCAACCCCTGTTTAAAGGTTTTCAGAAGAAGTATCCCTGTATCTGAAGATAACTCATTCTGCTTTTATAGTCCTAATGATTAGATTCCCCTCCCCTCAATTCCCACCTTACATTGAGCCTGAAACTGCCTTTCTTTGATTGATTTCTCCTAATTCAATCCTCTGGGACCAAGTAGAACTAGTTTAATCCCTGTATCATACAAAAATCTTTCAGTTACTTTGAGAAAAGTATCATGTCCCTCTAAATCAGTTCACCTAAACTAAACATTTCCTGACCTATAGATTCTTACTCAAGACTTTTTTTTTAATTCATCCTTAGCCATCTGTTACTGGTCCCATCTTCTGACCTTTTCTTTTCTCCCCTACCTGACTCAGGTACCTGTCTTTGAATACCTATATTTTAAAGTTTAAGAGGAGCAGTAAAGATTATTGCTGAGACTACTATGCACTTTGGGGTTATTTAATAACAGAAGTTTAACATAGGGACTATTTGCTCAGTTGCTGAGAAAACTGTCTAAATCAAACTTTTCCTCCCCTTTCCTATTCCCCATTTCAGGAAGGCCATGCCTCTTCTGGTACTTTAGAACTTAGTTTCCCTGTTCATATAAGAAGAATGAACCCTCAGGGGGTCATTATTACACCCTCCAAGCAAAAGATAACTTCTAAATTCACCAAACTTACAAAATACAGACTATTTCATTGCAGAAAGGTTTACTATGGTCCAAGCCCAACTAATATGACTAAAGATCAACATATGATAGGGTGAAGGTAAAACCAGGTAGCAGAAATCAATATATGTCAGTATCCAAGGCTTTAGGAACAATCATTTAGTAGTTAACAGAGCTCTATGTTCAAAGAACCTGCATTTAGAAACAAAGATAGTAACTGTGATACCAAGGGAACAATTCAATGAAGTGGGAAGGAGAAATAAAGTTCATCCAGAGAAGGACTTGTCCTGTACATGAACCATTATGGAGACTGGATAGAAGAAGAAAACCTGCTTAGCCTCAAACCAGGTATAATTCTCTCAATCTGTGAATATAGGTTACTACTATTAGCAAAGGCAAAGGTCAGTTTAAGAGAGTAGTCACACAGAGACAAGTAAGGGGCTTAGAGACTGAGTGGCATGTGGCCAGCATTAGTGTAGAACTGAAGCTGTGGGGAAGAAGGATACACCTTAAACAGTGCCTTATCCTCAGTAGGGAATTTAGCACAACGTTCTAGTTACAGCTTTGTCTGAATTTATATCCCAACGTGACTAATACTGCTCATGGGATCTTGCTTAAATTCCTTACTTCTCCTGGACTTAAGTTTTCCTGACTGTAAAATGAGGAAGATTTAATATTGATTTCAAAGGTTTCCTCTACTTATTTATACTTTGAGTCTACGATCCTATGTGCTTAAGAAAGCCTTATGACCTTATGATCCTTTTCAAGACACTATAAAGAGTAAATTATTTATAATTATGTAATGTTACTTATTTCAGGTGATTCAATTTTCACATTCCTTCAAACTTCCCCTACCCCAATGATCAAGCAAAAATCTCCTTGCAGTAATAAGTGATCAGAGTGGTTATATTATATGTCAAAAGCACACATATAGTAAGTAGAAGAGTTGAGATTCAAATTCAGGTCTCCTAATTTCCAGTTTGGCATCTTTTGCTTTTGCTTCTGTGGAAGCAGTATATTTTGGTTGTTAAATCTCTTCTTGTGGTAATACAAAATGGAATAACTGGAAGATATTCCCTGGCTTACTTTTGGCTTCTTTTTTCCTTTCTCTTGCCTCCTTTTATAAGCATAGTGTAGTGTGATATAGAGGAAATAACCACAAAATAGGAAGAAAAGGGAGAAGCTAGGTGGCTCACTGGACAGACTTTGGGGCTTAGAATCCGTAATGCTCATCTTCATGAGTTCAAATTTGGCCTCAGACATTCATTAGCTGTGTGACCCTGGGAAAATCACTTAACCTTCTTTGCCTCAGTTTCATCATCTGTAAAAAGAGATGGAAAAAAATGGCAAACTACTCCAGTATCTTTTCCAAGAAAACTCCAAATGGGGTCACAAAGAGTCAGATCTGATTGAAAATGACTGAACATGAATGAAGGATCCTTTGACACAAAAATAAGAAGAAAAGAAAATCCATAAATGAAAACCCATCCAAAGGCATGGAAATAGTAGATGGAATTTGTTGTGAACATAGAACAAGAAAGTCAATTCTGCTGAACTGCAGGGTACATATAGAAGCATGGTATATAATAAATCTAGAAAGGTAAGTGGGAATTGGGCTATGAAATGACTTACCTCTCACATAGAAGAGTTTGAATTTAATTTTTAGGTTATAGGGAGTCACAAGATTTTATTAAGCATGTGGGTGATAGACTAGAATCTGTACTTTGGAAACATAATTTAGATAGCTAAATGGAGGTTGGAAGAAAGTAGAGAAATTTGAGAAGAGAAATTAATTAGGAAATTATGGTAGTATTCTGGTTGAGAGGCAGTTAGACCATCAACTAAAATGAAGGCTATGTAAAAGGAAAGAAGGAGGTAGATGCAAGAGAAATTTGACACAAAAGCATATAAAAGACTCAATTAAGGTCATTCACAGCTAGTTAGTAGGAGAGAAGGGACTGGATATTGGATTTTCTTCTTCCTTTTTTTTTGGTCACATAGCTAGTAAATGTCTGAGGCTGGATTTGAACTTAGGTCTCCGTGACTCTAGGCATGGCACTCTGACCATTGGACAATCTTGCTGTCCCCAAAGAATCCTTCATTTCCCTCAAAACTCATTTCAGATGTCACCATCCACATCATCCTCACTCCCTCTTATCACGATATCTTTCCTAATTCCTACAGCAGATATTGCTCCCCCTACAAACTAATGTGTTTATTTTGATTATTCTGATATTTGCATATGTTGTCTCATCCTGTTGGATATAAGTAAGTAAGATCCTTGCATGAAGGTAAGATTTCATTTCCTCTGAGTCTGGAAGAGTGCTTGTAACACAGAAGATACTTAGTAAATGATTTTGAATTGAATGATTTCAGACTCACCTATCAATAGGGAAAAATACTAGTATGGCAAAGAAGAGAAACATTGAACTCATTAGAAGAACTGGCTTTTTGTGAGGGAAAACATCATAATTCTAAGTGCTATAATAAATTTTAACTAATTATCCTTACCTGTCCTACTTACCAATGTATACATATTCATAGTACATAGAAAATTAAGAGAACTAAGTGTAAATTTTTGCTAACATTCCTCTGAAAGTTTTTGTAATAACCATTGTGCATTTGAACCTACTTAAAACAGAGGTCTACAAAGGGACTGTCTGACAGAGTATTAAGGAAATTAGCTTCCTCAAAATTTTCCCTCCTTTTATCCAATTCTCAATTCAGGCAGATCTGACTCCCCACATACATATAAGAAGAGTCAACTTTGAGTGTGAAGGTTTCCTTAAAAGAAGTCGCAAACCTTAATCCAACCTAAATGGGAACGATTTGAATCATTGACAATGGAAGAATACTTACCTAGTCATGTATGAGATGACTTGATTATAGTACAAAAAGTAGGAGGCAGAATTCCATTTTCTAAAACCACAATAGCAATAGATAATGAACTGGACTGATTACAACAGTTTTGATAGTTACACCCTAGACAGAATGGATGTGATGATTGAAATAATTTTCACTTCCGGGTTTTAATATTCAGAGATTACAACAGAAAAAAATAAACATTTGACCAACATTTGTTCAGGAATAAGCAGAAACAATACTTCCAATATTTAAGCCACATTTACTTCTCTCAGAGGTCCTAAAACAAGGGCTGTAATTATTACCATTTAAAAAAAGTCTTCTTCTCCAAAGAAGGATATTCAAATTGGTTCCTTTCTTTATAATGGAAAATCTAGCATTTTTTTTCCAATGGCAGAAACAATAAAATTGACAAAGAATTTAGGGAAGGTGACCTATTTACTTAATGTGTCCAAGCTAGGAAGAAAAAAAACTATTTAATGTATCTCTTAAAGGGGTAAGTCAATAAAGAACAAGTATGTTTCTTTTTTAAGAGAAAGGACATTGTGATTTCACAGCCATAATTTTCATTAAATTTTCAATCACAGTTTCACTAAATCTTCAGAGACAGGAACACCATTTTACAAAACCAGGCACTAAATGTTCATTATGTCCTGTGGACCCTTAGACACTTGAATTTTCTGTAACCCATTACATGTGATTCTTGGCATTGATTTTTTTCAAGTGGTCAGAAGTCATTTCAAAGTCTCCTCTTCCTTATTTCTGGATCCAGCATTTCAGCCCATGGGAATAGATGTTCCAACATCTTTGGCCTCTTAATAACAAACATGCCCAATCTAACCCACATCTATACAATTAAGGTTTATGTATAATCTTCTGAAATTAGCGAAGATTACTTAAACATAGATGTACTTTATTTAAATAGATATGATACACTAGTTTCATTTCCTGTCTTTGCCCTTCTCAGGATAAAGTGGGTAGATTCAGAATCTTAGACTCAGAGATGCAATCTATGTTTTTAGCTTTCCAAGTCAGATACCTAGGTGCAGGTACATGATGATTACCCAGTGGGGATCTGGCTACTTGCAATCCAAAGATTCTTTTTACTTCTGAGTAAGACAATAAGAAGTAACACTAAATGTCATGATGGTTGTGAGAATGTTTGTTTGTTTTTAATCACAAGCTTTTAAATTTTTTTTCCTCTCCCCACTATGCTCTTTCTGGTTGAAGCTTTCTTCAGTGTTTTGCAATTGATGTCTCAGACTCTATAATGTTAGCAAGATATTAATATATGCATGAAGAGTTGCAGTCATCGTAATTACAGTGGCAAAGTGATAAACGCATAGCCATTTTGCCTGGTAATATTGTGTATTTAACAGGTTTATTTGTTCGACAGTTCTAACTTTAATTATATTTTGCCATTTGGGATTTTTAGACATATAACAATCATAGCTCTTCTCTGACTATTAGTTTAAGAAGATTGCATTCATTATAAAAATAATCCTTATTTGTTTATTTAAATATTTCCCCTTGAATGCCAAAGAAGAGAAGGGACAAAAACTATCCATAATAACATTTTTCACCCCTGTTGGTGTTATGTTTCTCCTTTGGATGCTATGACAAATTGGTTCCCTTTTCTTTCCATTGCTCAGAAAGATACAGGGCAAATTTTTGACCATGGGCCAGCAAAGTCAGGCCCTTGTCTCCCAGGCTGGGAGCTAGGTATTGCTATTCTTAAGGCCTGAGAAAGTGACTTACCTAAAAGGTCTTATGTGTTTGGAGGAAAAAATGACAAATAAATGGGAAATTTGGCTAACACTGATAGATGAATCCAGAGGGTCACTTTTAATAGCAGCCAGGTTTAGTTCTTTCATAGTCAATGATGTCAAAACCATCTCTATGAAATGCTGCTCTTTTAAGAAGGGAAAAAGAGGTTTAGCTAAAGTTCACAATAGGCTGGGGACTGTGTAATCCAAGGGAGGTTCAAGGAAAGTCAGAAAACACTTCAAACACTCTTTGGAAATCAATTCTCTGTTTGATTTTTGAAATACTTTAGACTCTTGTGAATAGAAGTTCCGTGAAAAAATTCTGATGTCTGTGACATTTGCAGTCAATGCAAATTAAATTAAAAATCTCAGTAATTAAAAATCAGGTTATAGAAGCATCAGAATACTTACTATATGTAGGGATTTTTATTCAATATAAAAATAGGACTAACTTCCTATATTTTGCTCCAGTATTTCCTGTCTGGGAATGTTGCAGACTGCTCAGAATACCCTTTGTTTGGGGTTTGAAAAGGTGACCTTTGTCTTGGGACCATTCCAGATTATCCAGAGTACTGTTTATGGCTTTTGTCCATGTAGTTTAAGTCCAAAGGTACTTTATGCCTGAAGCAATTTGGAAAAAAAAAACCCGAAAACAACAACAACCAAAACTACCTGAAGCTTGGGAAAAGATGCACCAAAGTCTCAGATTCATGCACAGAATAAGAATGACATAGGAAGAAACATCTTCTGTCCCAGCACCAAATGTCCCCATGGCTTATTCTAAAGGAAGACTTAGGCTTTCTATTTGGAAAGTGATACTTTTTTTGGAAGTCTAATATATTAGATTAAAAAGTAGTAGGCTTGAATGTGATGAAATGATTAGTCTTATAGCACAGTGAGTTCTTTGCTATACATATTTGTCATATAATTTTCATTGTTATTTATTTTTTATAATGGGTGATTGGGAGAGAGAAACTGTAAATGTGTGTCAATTACAAATCGAATTCAAATTCCAATGAGTTTGATTGGGAAGAAGGATCAAGTTCAGTAGGAAAGGGCAATGGAATAAGGAATAGGACTTCAAATACGCATCTTTCTACTGTCTATTTATTTTGATTTTAGGCCTTTCTATAGCATAAACATGTAATATATATAATAACTATATATAATATAAGCTATTATTAGAGTATATAATAAAATGGTATAATTATATGTAATATACAGATAGACTTGTTTAAGAATATTTTAAATCTCAAATTTATCAATTTAATGAAGCAACATTTAAAATTATTTGATAATGTTATATACTATGTAAATAACAGTATATGATATAATTATATTTTGTATAGTCTATAACATGCATGTAAGACATAAGCATAAGATAGAATGTAATATAAATGTAAGTGTGTATATAAATATAAAAGTTTAAGGGATAATATATATATTATAAAATACTGAGAGAAATGATTATTTTTCTCATATTCACAGCAAATTATTAAATTAGGATTAGGCTTTTCCCTTCTTATTTCCTCATTCAGAAACCAGCCCCTGTAGGGTTTTCAGTTAGTCTTTGATGGACATTGCTGATAGATGAGATTGCCTTAATCTTCTGGGTAAGTTCTCCTGGATCTTGGGTGGGACTTCACTAAACTAGAAGAGCTAACAGATTCCAGTCTAGGCAAGTTTTTGCCCTTAGAAAATAAGCCCCTGTCCTTGAAACCTCTCATTAGAATTTAGGGTATCCCAATTCTTGAAGAAGAAAACCAATTAGAGTTTTCTTGGTAGAGATGGATCGTTTTGTTCAGATTGGTGCAGGTGGTTGAATCTCAAGATTAGATCGGGTTCTCAGAAGGAGGAGCTGAAGACATCTTTTTCCACTTAGTAGTTAATATGTCTATCAACTCATTGATTGTTAACCAGTTGGAGCTGATTTCCATCCTCAGAGACATTCCTTTTCTGAAAAAATTTTAATCATTCATTGTTCTCCAGGGGGTGTCATTGGTTTCTGCAAGGGACATAGACCTCGATTTATTGATAATTTCCTAGGCATAATTAATATATTGATTATTAATTGCCCCAAAACTATGTCTCCTAGACTTTTTATTCCTCAAAATATACATATATTTATATCTATATATCTGGCAATTGCTGGGTAATTGACTATAAGATATAATTATATCATATATAATATATGTCTATATAATTTTATCATATAGAAATAAAATTGTTTAATGATACTTACATTTTAAAATTATTTATTTAATTTATTTAAAGGAAAAATTTTAAATTGAAAATTTTAAACTTATTTAAAATCCTCAAATTAGATATTTTAAATTATTTAACTTGCATAATATATATAAAATATAATTATAAATGAGGTAAGTATATTTTAAATAGTGTATAATACCAACTAATTGTATATTATAGTAAATAAATATATGCATGTAAGTATGTACATATGTATATATACATTCTATTTTATATGAGTTTCAATTTTTTCATTCCTGAGACCTCAAAACTAAGCTCAGGTTCTACCTCCTTACTGTAAGCCTTTCTTGAGTCTCTTAATTTCCTTAAATAATCATGCACACGGACGCTTACTTGTGTACATGTTATATGGTTCAGAATAAAAGTTCCCTGAGGGCAGTCACTGTTTTAGATTTTGATTTTGTATAGCTAGTCATTAAATGTTGTACACTAGAGACTAAGAATAAGAATTGGATTTGTGTTTTTACTCACCTAAGAAACTTTGGATTAAGTAAACTTTTGCACTTTCTCCTTCCTTTCCTCTTCCCTCTTCAATTTAGGACACAACATCCTTGAGAACTTAGAGCTGAAACATTATGTGTCTTGTCCAGAGTCAAAGCCAATATTATTAAAAGTGGGACTTGAACCCAGATGTTCCTGTAGCTGAGACCAATTCATTGCATATAGTAGGAGGCACATCATAAATGCTTGTTAAATTATGTAGTATTAGATATTTCATTTTTATGTCTGTTAAATTTATTCCTCCCTTGTCCCTCCAAAAAACCCACGTCAAATTATGTCTGGAATATAATCATAGTTTGGGCCTCTACTCTAAAATGACAGATCATCCATCCTGCCTTGGTTCCTTCTTTTCCTAATCAACTTTTCATGTTTCTAAGGCTTTGGGGAAGAAGGAGGACACAGCTAAGTAGCATCTTTGCCTTTTAGAAGTTCAAATGGCTCAAGGACTCCTGGTTTAACAAGCCAATCGGCTATTGATCTACTTCAAATGGACCTGTCATGCAACTTTTAAACAAGACACCTGTTTGCAAGAGTGTGAATCCTTGACAAGTGGTTAACTTCATCCTCAATTATAAAAACATTATCATTCTAACAGTTGCTTTGCTGTGAATTATTCTGGCAATATTTAAGAGGAAGATAAGAAAGCACCATCAACTTGTCACATTTTCCTCACAAACAAGTTCAGCTTCAGTTTTAAAAAAAAGTGCACCTGCTGAAACAAAGGCTTTGTCATGAATTATAGTTATCTGGCACGTAATATAAGGAAAGGAACAGTAAAATACTGTAGGACTCTATTATACACCATAACAGGGAAGGAAAAACACTACTCTGCCATGTTTAATGTACCATAGCTTGTTTATTCCCTTTCTTGTTTGTACCAGTTCTACAGCTTGGTCCTACATTTGTGGTTCTATGCAATTAGTGAAAGCATTTATTTAAAGCCTTGAAATAGGGGGCCAAAGGTTGTCTGACAGAAAAAAGAAAAGTAGACTCCTTTGGTGAGTTACAAAAGAACAAAAAAGAAGAGTTAAATTGTAATTGCTGGGTGTTGATGTACATTTTTAGACCAGAATCTACTTTTGACTCCAAAGGTATATTCAAGGAGTATTCAGTGAAAGAACCTTGCACTGAATCTATCATAATGAAATTTGAATAATTTTCCTAGCTCCAGACTAGCCCACTCTAAACAGACTAGGCAATATTTAGGAAGGTTCATCACAATTGCAATATTGAGATGAAAAGATATGTGTGTAATCCATATCATTAAAAATTTTAAATTCCTTTATAATCTAGAGGTTCTTAAAAACTTGAATTCCTGAACTCTTCATATATGTATACATGCAAATATATATACACATACATGTATAAGTATGTATGTATGTATGTGTGTGTTTATGTATTTGGGTAGGTGGGGGAACAATAGACAGAATGTTAGGCCTGGAGTCAGGAAGACCACTCTTCATGATTCAAATCTGGCCTCAGACACTTACTAGCTGTATGACCCTGGGAAAGTCACTTAACCCTATTTACCTCAGTTTCCTCACCTCATAAAATGAACTGAAGGAGGAAATGGCATACCATTGTATGCACACTCCTGGGTCTTAGCCAAGAAAACCCCAAATTGTGTCATGAAGAGTCAGACGTAACTGAAATGACACAGCAGCAATATTTTTAATTATATGTATGTGTGTGTGTGTATATATATGCACACACATACATATATGTATGTAAATATTTGTATATATTTGCATGTTTATATACAAATAACTGTGTTTCACTATCATTAATTTCATTTGTAATGCTATTCATTTTATTTTACAAATTAATTATAGTCCTCTGAATTGGGGCCCACCAGACTTCCAAAGGGGTCCATGAGTTTCAGGAACTGAAGCAAACTTCAAGCAGATTGACCAGAACTCTGGTGGAAAGCAAAGTGTGGGAACTCCCACCCTGAAAACTTCCTCCACTGATTCAGAGCAGTGCTTCTTCTGTAACTGATCACTTAACATAATTTTCTAGGGTGCTGTGTGACTAAGGTATCTACCCATGTATGTCAGAAGCAGGACTTGAATCCATTTCTTTCTGTGTCCCAAGCTAGTCCTCTGTCCACTATAGCATATTTTATGCTTAATAAAATGTTAAATTGTAATGGTAATGGGATTTGATTTTGGCAAGCCAACAGGTACTTAGCACCTTGTTTCAAGTTCGTGATTGTAATAAGTACTAAGATCCCAAACTTGTAAATCCCACAGTGGGAGGAATTTGCTGATGTAACCAGAAGGGGCAGCACAGGGAGTAAGTAATACCATATATAAGGAAAAGCCCAAGCTAGAGGGCCAGAATTGCTGAGAGAGAGAGAGAGAGAGAGAGAGAGAGAGAGAGACAGACAGACAGACAGACAGACAGACAGACAGACAGAGAACTTCTAGGATCCTGGGTATTTCTGAGAATTGCTGAGATAGATAGATAGATAGATAGATAGATAGATAGATAGATAGATAGATAGACAGACAGAGACAGAGGGACAGAGAGACAGAGACAGAGAGACAGAGAGAAAGAGAGACAGAGAAAGAGAGAGACAGAGAGAGAGAGAACTACTAGGATCCTGAGAACTTCTGAGAACTGCTGGGAGCCAGAACTATTGGGAGTGAGCAGCATGGAGGCTGAGGAGCTACTATGAATGAGGAGAGGAGGCTCCTTGCTTGAGGGTGTGAGTGAGAGAGGAGGATCCTTGCTTGAGGAAGCCTATTTTGTTTTGAAGTCTTGGGAATGTGGGTGTTTGTTGCATTGATTATGTGTACCAACTTCATTGTTACTGTAATGACTTTGTCTGCTTTTTGGGACTTGGTTTCCTGGTATTTGAATACATGCCTTGTTTCTGTCCTCCATGTGGAGATCCTGTTACATTTTGTGACTCACAACTAGACCAGCATATTCATAGTAGCAGCTATGGGCACTGTGAATATTGCATTGCTGGTACATAAATAAACAATCTTCAGAAGGATCCTTATGTGAAATTGTTTCAAAACTGGCCCTCACTTTTCCCCTCTTCTTCCTCTGTATCATATCATAGCACATAATTTATAGGGAATACACATTATCTAAGGAACATAAGTATCAGAAGAGATTTTAAGGCTGTTCCAATAAAAGTGTTTAAAACAGAAATTCATTGCTTGTTACACATTGTTTATTTACCATAGTTCAAAATAAACGTGAATCTTCTTGTGATGAATAAGTTTGAAGGTCTTAGTCAAATTCAGAAGAAAAAAAAATCAACTTTCACCAAAGAATAGGACAAAGAAATAGAAGACAAAAGAGTATGGCAAGCAAATTTTAAAAAAAAAACACAGTGGAAAGGATAAAAAAATATAAGCCTTATTTAGGCAACATCAGAAATATGGATAAGAAAAGAACATAGTTGAAAAATTAGTGAGAGAAAGAAAAATTTAAAAAGAAAATAGTAAGAAAATTTAACATTAGGAGAAAGAAACTAATTGATAAATATCTTCAGCAATCTTGAAGAACTTAAGAAGCACATTGATCTAGTTGACTAAACCATGTATTGGAATTTGAAGACAGGAAAGACTTGCATTTGCAGAACTCTATCTCTAAGACATCAAGTTACACTTGGGTCACTGATCATTACTGATAGAGAAATTTTCCCACTGAAGAGCTTCATCCTTCTATAAAGTCATAAGTCTGAACCCTATATTTCCCCTGCTCCCCCAAAAGACATAAGAATCAGGGAATGAACACTATATCAAGGAGTTAAGCATCTGAATTGCTTTGCATTATCCACATAACAAAAATAAATCTAGAAATGTCCTTTGATGTAATAAACTTAATTTCCCATTATTCAGAAAACATTCACTGCCAGGCCATAAATTAGATAAATAGAAGGAATGCTACGTATTTCATATTGATCTTCCACTTTTGCCAATATAGTGAACAGCAGTAACTGCTCCTTGTTGTTCAGGGTTCTTGCTTCTCTGTTTTTCTTTTTTGGTGTGGTTTGGTTTGTTTTTTTAACAGGACCGGCATTTCCATCACTGAAGGAGCTCACAACAAGGGACTCCCTCTAGCAATCTAGCAGTTACAGACCAGGACCTTTTTCTGAAACCAACAGTTTTAGAGAGTTGACTGGGCTGCTGAGGTTAAACGACTTGCCCAGTGTTACATAGCCAGTAGGTATTGGAGGTAAGACTGTAACCTAGTGCCCTTGAAACCAATTCTTTGTTATACTATTCATTGTCCCTTCATTTTTTTTGGTTGGTAGTCCAAATACTTTATGCATGACTAGGGAGTCCATTTGGCCCTCCAATACTATTTTTTCTCCAACACTGCACATATATTTTCTGTCAAAGGAGACTCAGTGAGCTGCATTGTGGAGAATGCCAGCTTTAGAGTTAGAGAGCACTATATTCAAGTTCATATAAATGAATAACTCTGAGTAAATCACTTCACCTATCATTGTCCCAGACAATTAACTCTCCAACATTCTAAGTAAGAGATGAGTTGCTAATCTGTATCTGGAAGGGAAGTGTCTACACTGAGAGTTCCATCTACTAACAGAAAAATGGGATTGAGAGTTCCATCTACTAACAGAAAAATGGGATTGTACAACAAAGTCCAACAAAGCAAAACATAAGCGTAGAAGAATGGGATTTTATTCTTCTTCCTCCTCAAACACTTCTTTGTAGCTAGGATTTACCCATTGATTTTAGGGATTAAAAAACAAACCACCAAACAAGAAACTAAAGAATCAACATAACAACATTTACATAGCAATGCTGTCAGAAATAAGACTTGGAATCTGAATCCCTGTCTCTTGGAATCCTGTTCTTTTTCACCCTGCTGTTCTTTATGAGGACAAAACAAGTTTGGACCAAATAAAAACAAACTTCTATCTCTTCTCACAACTCTAAGTTTTCTGAATTCCAAGTCAGATTCCCTTTTTTTCTTTTTGTTTTCCAAAATCACATACTGCTGAAGTGTCTGGCTGTGACCCAGATTCAGAAACAATCTAAATCTTTCACACAAGACTGTTTGAATGTTATGTTTGACCTGACAAACCAGGAAACGCTGGCAATAATGTGAGAAAGAGAGTACTTGGAAGGTTTTCTACCTGAATCCAAAGAAAGTGGATAAGCCATGGATGAATAACCAGACATTTGGATTCTTATCTAAACTCAATCCTTACATAAACTTTTTGAATTCCACCCACCATTCATTTATCTACACAATGTGTTTCGAAACAATGAATGCAAAGCAATGAGCCATTGAGTTGGTGTTGGCCAGGAGAGTGGAACTGAAATTCAGCTCTTGGATTAGAATATAGGAGAAGCTGTGCTAAGGTATTATATGCAGAGGTGTTCCCCCTGTTCTGAATAGGTCAATAGTATCAAATGCTATCTAATTTCTATTCTGGAGTATAGGATTAATTAATTCCTATGGGTAAAAAGCCTAAATAATATTTAACTGTTCTTCTTAAATGGAGCCTTTCTGAACTGCCAAAGGAATTAAAGAGGAAAAGGCTTTCATTTAAGGAGAACTATTTTATAGAAACCTCCATCAATATGTGTTCTGATGGCAAAGAATTTATGGGAAAAGTCCATGACCTTGAGGAACATCTAGATTGAAAGAGAAAAGGCTGCAATATAAGAATTTGCAAAGTTCAGATCACAGTTTGTAGAATTTCAGAACTGGAAGACGATTTGGAGGCCATTGAGTTCAACGAATAGGTGAACAACAATATCCTTGAAAACATCCTTTAGCCACAGTTTGGCCTCCATTTGGAGACTTCTAATGGGAGAGAAATCCCTATCTTCCTAGGTTATGTCCTTTCTGTCTCTAGGTAGCTCTAATTTGTTTAATAAAATATTAATAAATAATTAAAATAATAAAATAAAAATAAGAACAAATTTAATAAATTCGTTCCTTATATTGAGATGAAGTCTGTCTACTTGTAACTCACTGCTACTAGTTGTATTTCCTAGGATAAGAGAATAAATCTAATATAGTTAATGAATCTATCACAGTTTCTAATACTGATATATTCCTGTTATAGTCCAAATGAAGGATATTCTTTTCCAGACTTAAGAGGCCTAGTTCCTTTGAATTATGCATATCCTTTCTATTTTATGTATATGGCACAAAGGATAGAGTGCTAATCCTGAAGTCAGGAAGACTCATCTTCCTAAGTTCAAATTTGGCCTCATACACATACAACCTGTGTGACCTGGGTAAGTCACTTAACCTTGTTTGCCCCAGTTCATCTACAAAATGAACTAGAGAAGGAAAAGGCAAACCACTCTAGTATCTTTGCCAAGAAAACCCCAAATGAGGTCATGGAGAGTCATAAAAGACAAATTAATTAAACAACAAAGAGATTAATTAATCAATAACAAACAGTTAAGCAACTGTGTGTATGTGTGTTTGTGTAAGCTTCAGTTTGGCATCATCTTATGAAAAATACTGCCTCTGTTTGTGGTTTGCTCTATTTAGCTCATTCCTTACTCTTCTACAGTTGACCTTTAAACCCTTTTGGTTATCTCCAAATACCATCGTCAATATGTAGTAGTTTTTAACAGACAAGTGAAAAGGTGCATACATTAGTAAGCTGTGGAAAAAAAGCAAACAACAACAACAACAACAACAACCACCACCACCACCATACAATATGGGGAAAAGACCATTAGATCTGGAGTTCCAAGGCTCAGATTATTATCCTAACTCTGATATTCATCATCCATGTAACCATAAGTCACATTAAGTTTGTGAGCCTCAGCTTTCCCTCCTTGAAGGTGGAGGACACCCCTAGATCACTTGCAATTTCTGACACATAAATTAAAGGAAACTGAAAAAAAAACCCAAGGCAGAGACAGAAGTAGAGATAGGGAAACAGAGTAAGAGAGAAACTGAGACAGAGAGAAACAAGAACAAATTTCAGGAGGTCATACAAGTGGCCTATAACTTCAGGATGAGATTGGGGGGAACCCAATTATTGCAAGGGATTATATAATAGATATGTAAAAACTGTCAATTTTATCTTTAATTACAACTAACAAAATATGTCACATGACTCAGTATAATGAAGCAAACATGCCTTCTCTAGACTGAATAAATGTCTCATATTGAATTACCATTTTAATTATATAAAAATGCTATTATGATAAAAATTTAAATCTTTTTAAAGTTGTTGCTGAATTTGAAACCTTGTATATTGTATATTTTTTCAACTGATTGTAATGACATTATCACCATATGAAGTAGTATGAATTTTTTAAAAGCCTTTATTCAGAAAATTAGCTTTGCTAATATTCAGGTAGCAACAATAATAAATTACATTTAAAGGATCCTTTAAGGTTTTCTCAGCATTTTGCATACCTTAAGTCATTTGATCCACACAACAACCCTGGTGAGGTAGGAAATCTTATTATCCTCATTTTCCTGATGCTGAGGCTTAGAAAGGAGTGACTTTTCCAAGGTCACATAACAAATGTCCAAGGTGGGATTTTAACTCATATCTCCCTGACTTCAAGACCAATATTCTATCCAAAAATTTTATCTATAGGAGGAATATATAACTCAAATTTTTCTTTCCTTTGTGGACATTAACTCATATGGTTCTTTTTGTATCAAACGGCTTACTTTGATTAACATTCTCTTAATAGAATTATAGTTTGTAGACTTAGATGTGGTTTAGAAATCCATTGAAACTAACTTCATTTCCCCTTTTTTGACAGAATTATTAAACTGGTAGATATGGGCAATGCTATAAGCATACTTTGCCTATATATTAGCAAGACTTTTGTTAAATTATTTCATACTATTCTAAGTCAGCTCTTCACATAAGAAAGAGCTGGAAGGGAGAGCTAACATATTGGATTATCAAAGTCAGGATCCAAAAAGATCTTTCAAGATTAGAGCTGAATTTAAGGGGATGAAATTCAGGAAAGATAAGTGGAAAGTCTGATATTTGCTACAAAAATATCAGCTTCCCAAGTACAAGATGGGAGAGGTTTGGTTGGACAGTAATTAGCATAGGGTAAAAAAAAGATCTGGGGGTTTTAGTGAATTGCAAGCTCGGTTTGGATCAGTAGTGTCCTGTGGCAACAACAACAACAAAAAGAGCAGCCAAGGAAACCTTAGGTTGCATTAAGAAAAGACCTAGCTTCCATTTTTTATAATGGCAAAGAACTGGAAATAATTGGGAATGGCTAAACAAACTGCAGTTCATGAACATAATGGAACATAATTTTTTAAAATTAATTATTTTATTTATTTTCTTATTTACATCATTTATTTTGAACAGATTTGAGTTACAGAATTTTCTCCCCGTCTTTCCCCCCCACTATCCCCAAAACAGCAATCCCACTGTAAAGACCCTCCCCCAATCTGCTCTCTTCTATGTCCTCCCCCAACACCCCTCTTACTTTCTGGTGGGTCAGGGAGGGTCTCCCTACCCCAGTACCTGTATATCTTAATTCCTAGTTGCATATAGTTAAAGATAATAATTATATATACATATATATGTATGTATATATATACACACACACATATATACACATATAAATATACATATACATATATATACATACTTTTTTTCTTAACATTTGATTGTAGAGCTTTAAATTCTAGATTCCCTCGGTTCATCCCTTGTCACCCACCTCCACTGGAAGGACAAATAATTCAATAGACCTTATACATGTGTAATTATGTGGGACATCTCCACAATGGACATATTGTGAGGGGCTGATTGTATGTCCTTCCTTCGTATCCCATCCCCACCTTGTTCTATTCTCTACCTTGTTGCTGCCTCTTTACTGAAGTGTGTGCTTCCAGCAAACCTCTTCCAGACCCTGCCCTCCCCTCCTTCAATCCACCTCTCATCCCTGCCCCACTACTCTCCTGTGTGGCTTGATACCTAGTTTAGAGTTCATGCATTCCTTCCCTAAGCCAAATTCAATGAAAGTAAATGAAAGTAAAGTTGTAACAGTTATCCCTTGCCTCTTCTATATGGTATGATTAACCTCATTTTTCTCTCCTTGTCTCCTCTCATTCTAGTTCTCTCCCAACCTCAGAATTTCACCTTTTAAAGTATCATCCCTTGGTATTCAATTGATCCTGTGCCCTCTATGTACACCTATACACACATGCTCAGACATGTAT
>CM053594.1:148129028-148155215 GCA_028646575.1 Pseudocheirus occidentalis
ATATATATATGTATGCATGCATATATGTATATATGTATCCCCTTCTCCCATCCTCATACTAAGAAAAGTTTCTAAGTTACTATTATCATTTTTCCATATTGGCATGTAAAATAAGTTCCTTATGATTTCTTTCCCATGTTTACATTCTAATGCTTCTTGCATTTGAGGGTCAAATTTTCTGTTCAGTTCTGTTTTTTTTCAGTGAGAATGTTTGAAAGTCCTCCACCTCACTGAATGACCATATTTTCCCCTGGAACATTAAACTCAATTTTGCTGGGTAGGTGGTTCTTGGTTTTAATCCTAGCTCCCTTGATCTCTGGAATATCATATTCTAGGCCTTTTGATCCCTCAGTGTAGAAGCTGCCAGATCCTTGGTTGTCCTAATTGTGTTTCCACAGTATTCAAATTGTTTCCTCTTGGCAGCCTGTAATATTTTCTTCTTTAACTGGGGATAGCGGAACCTGGCAATAACATTTCTAGTTTTCTTTTGGGGACCTTTTTCAGGAGGTGATTGGTGAATTCTTTCAAGTTCTATTTTGCCCTCTAAAATAGAACTTGAAATAGATCTAAAAGTATCAGGGCAATTTTCCCTGAGAATTTCTTTAAGGATGCTTTCTAAGTTCTTTTTTTGATCATGGCTTTTAGGTAGACTAATAATTTTTAAATTGTCTCTCCTAGATCTATTTTCGAGGTCAGTGGGTTTTTTAAGGAGACATTTAACATTACCTTCTATTTTTTCATTTGTTTGTATCTGTTTAATAGTATCTTGATTTCTCATAAAGTCATTTGCTTCCATTTGATCCACTCAAATTTTGAAGGAATTATTCTCTTCAGGATGCTTTTGCGATTTTTTTTCATCTGGCAAACTGAATTTTTAAGGCATTTTTATCCTCATTAGCTTTTTGGTCCTCTTTTGCCTTTTGAGTTAATCTGTTTTTGAAAGTGTTATTCTCTTCAGTCAGTTTGTTGAGTCTTTCTCGCATCATTCTCATTTCTCTTCCCAATTTTTCCTCCACTTCTCTTATTTGGTTTTTAAAATCCTTTGTAAGTCAATCTATGACTTGTAGGCAATCTTCATGCTTCTTGGAAGCATTTGGTGTGGGAGTTCTGACTGTATTGTCTTCCTCCCGCTCCATGCTTTGATCTTTTTGTCCCCCATCCTTCTCCTCATATTGGCCAGTGAATTAATTGCTTGCTTTTTTTTTTAGCTGTGTTGAACTCTGCTGTCTGGGTGGGGGGAAGTTCTGTCCCAAATTGCTGGGGTTGTCACAGCTGCCAGAGCTTTTATGGGGGTGCTGCAACCCCCACCAGTTTTGGCTCACTGAAAGCACACCCCTGGACTACTACCCAAGACCACCCAGATCCAGGACACTCAACACAAGAACCCTTGGCCTTTGATCAATCACTTTGTCCCCCCTCTGGTGGTTTTCAGGCCGGGGGCTCTGAGGCACCTGGGTTGGGCTGCTTTCTTGCCCTGGGGGCAGTTTGGCCAGATGTTTTTCCCCCCCAAATTTAGCTTGAATTTCACTGACCTTTCTCTTAGTCTTATTTCTCCTGGCTTGATAAATGTGGAGATTGCCCCAGGTGCCACAGATCCACTCTCCTGTAGACTCCAGCTGTATATTCTCTTGACCAGCCTGAGGCCAGGCCGAGGTTTCAGGCTGGGCTGGCCCCTGCTCCCAGCCTGCCAAACTGCCTTCAGTAAGAGATGTTTTTTCTGTATTTTTGTAGGTTTTGGACCCCTTAAATTTGTTTAGAGTGATGTTTTATGGGTATTTAAGGTGGCTATGGGGGAGCTATGAAACTTTGCTGCTTCTATGCTGCCATCTTGGCTCCACCCCTTCTTTGTTGTTAAAAAGAGGTCATTATAAACTTGAAAAAGTTGGAAAGCATTGCTCTGTGCCATCTTTCTTCCTTCTATGAGTTAGTACTTGATCCTTTATCGAATGAGGTTGTATTTATTTGTATTCTTACTGTATCATACATTCATTCTATGGATTAAGAAGTAATGGCTATTTATTTTTTTCCATTTTGTATCTTAAATGATCATGAACTTAGTGGGCAATTCAAAATATTTGTTGAGTTCAGCAGATTTCACCCAATAAGGTGAAATTTAAATAACGCTTAATTCCTCGACATTTCAAGGTAAGGGAGGTAGAGATTTCCTAACTTTAGGGAGTTCAGCCTTACCTTGAAATATGCAAGTTGATCACATTGATTTGAAAAATCATTTATTTTTCAGCTATGGAATAAAACAAGTATTTTGATAACACTATAAAAAAAGATGATTTCAATGAAGCCACAAATTATGTACAACTTCTTCTTCATTTTAATATATAATAATCATGTAAATTTCTTTTTTCCCTTTTCCCCTTCCCCCACCAGAGATGACTGCCATTAAACACAAATATCTATGTGTATGTATACATACATACATACATACACACATACATACATACATACGTATGTGTAAAATCATCCTATATATACTTCTATTTATCAGTTCTTTCTCTGGATGTGAATGGCATCTTCATTCATATAACCTTGGTGGTTAATTTGGGTGTTTATCATAATCTAAATGACTTAATTCTTCAGACAATTTTGTTGTTGTTATATACAATATTCTCTTGATTCTGTTCATTTCCCTCTTCATTGTTTTATGCAAGTTTATCCATGTTTTTTTAAGATCAGTGTGCTCATCATTTCTTATAGCACAGTACTATTCCATCAGAATCTTATGTCACAACTTGTTCAGCCATCCCCCAATTGATGGACACCCCCACAGTTCCTTGTTCTTTGCCACCATGAAGAGAACTTCTATAAATATTTTAGAATGTATAAGTTCTTTTCTTTTCCCCCTAACCATCTTTGGAAATAAGTCTAGTAGCATTATTTATGAGTCAAAAGGTATAGAATAAGCAGTTTAATAACTCTTGCATGTAATTCCTGATTGCTCTCTAAAATGATGGATCAATTCACAGGTCCATGTACAGTGAAAGTTTAAAAAAAAATTTTCCCACATCCATTCCAACATTTGTTGCTTTACATTTCAATCATTTAACCAGTCTGTTACATATAAAATGATATCTCATGGTTGTTTTAATTTGTGTTTCTCTAATCAATAATGATTTAGAACATTTTCTCATATGACTATAGACTGTTTTGATTTCTTCATTGGAAAGCTGCCAATTCATATCCTTTGACCATTTATCAGTTGGGGAATGACTCGTATTCTTATAGATATTGCAAAATTCTTTATGTATTCGAGATGAGACCATTATGTGAGAAACTGTTTGTAAATCCCCATCTCAATTTTCTGCTTTCCTTTTGATCTTGGTGATACTTGTTTTATTTGTACAAATGCTTTTTAATTTAATTTAACAAAATTATACATTTTATATCTTGCACTGCTCTCTCTCTTGCTGATTTATGAGTTGTTCACCTATCCATAAGTCTGATAAGTAATATGTTTAATGTTCCTCAAAATTTTCTTTTCATAGATCTGTATCTAGGTCATGTATCCTTTTTTACCTTATGTTGGTAAATGGTATTAAGTTATTGCTCTATACCTGATTTCTGTCATGCTGCCTTCTGCTTTTCTCAACAATATGTTTGTTTTTGTTTATTTATTAATAAATCAATTTATTTATTTTCTTGTTTACATCATACATTTCCATGAGATTTTGAGTTACAAAATTTCTCCCCATATTTCCCATACCCAACACCTCAAAACAGCCATTGTGCTGTATAACCCGTCCCCCACTCTGCTTTCTCCTATCTCCTCCCCTTCATGCGTCTAACTTTCCAGTAGGGCAGGATGGATCTCCCTACCATGTTCATTTATTTTTACAAAATAATGAATTCTTATCCCAAAATATTAAGTCTTTATATTTGTCAAATACAAGTTACTATATTTGTTTTTGTAAATTGCATGTCCACTCTGTTCTACTGATCAGCTTATCTATTTCTTAGACAGTAGCAGATAGTTACTGACATCATAGATTTTAAGATCTAGTACTGCTAAATCTCCTTCCTTTACATTTTTTGTTAGTTTCCTTAATATTCTTGATTTCTTTGTCTTCCAAATTAATTTTGTTTTAATTTTTTCTACTTTAGTAAAATGATGTTTGGTAATTTAATTGAAATTTCATTGAATATACAATTTGGTTTAAGCAAAACTGTCATTTTATTGTATTTTACCTGCTTGCTCATGAACAATTAATATTTCTCCAAATATTTAAATCTGTTTTCATTGGTATAAAAACGTTTTGTATAATTTTGTTCATACACTTCCTGTATTTGTTTTGGCAGGTACACGTCCAGGTATTTTATATTGTCTAGAGTTATTTCAAATTAGATATCTCTTAATTGTTTTTGTTTGTCATATATAGGAATGTTTAAGATTTATGTGGATTTACTTTATATTCTGCTACTTTGTTAAAATTGCTTCAACTAACATTTTAATTGAGTTTTTAGGATTTTCCAACCATACCATCATGTCATAGTTACTTTTGAAGAAGCTTTCAAGTCTAAGAACCCTCATATTCTCTCCCTGCCACTCTCTACCACTATCCCTCCTAAATATTTCTTTCATAATAGTTTTTATTTTTTTATCTTGATTTGAAACTTAATACAACAAAAGTATGATAATGATCAGAAGATACTAATATTCAGCAAAAAGAATGCATAGCTACTTAATTCTCATTTTTCTTTTACTTTCTCTGCCAAGAAAATGCCATTTACATTTGAAATTATAGACCATAAATGAATAACAGGGAGCTGTTATCTGTGACAAGTAAAGATATAATGTGATAGCAGTGGACTGTCCTTGATGAATTTGTCACATGGCCCAGATAAACTACCATTGTGGATTCTGAAAGTATTGGCAGATGTAATTATTGAGAAACCACTGGTCATATTTGAAAGATGAGAGAAAATGGAAGAATGTCATAAGATTTGAGAGTATGTAAGTTCTCAAAAAAAGAAAAGAATAAAGAGTGCACATTCAAGAGGATCTTGAATTGATGCAATATAAATACATTGAGATTGCTTTGACCATAGGAAAATTGAGGAGTGTATCATTTAAGAGATGAATGACCAACATCTATGAAGGAAGCAGAGATTATGATGGACCAACATGGCTTTGTCAAGAATGTTATGCTAGATCAACCTTTTTAAAGCAATATTTTAAAAAATCTGCCAAAGAGAGGAATATTGTATACTAATTTACCTGAACATGTTGTAGTATATGGATATGATAGAATAATACTGTGCTATTAGAAGTGCTGAACTGAATGATATTAGAAAGGGATGGAAAGACTTGTACAAAATGATGAAGAGTGAAGTAAGAAGAACCAATAGGACATTGTATATAGTAACAGCAATATTGTTTTAAGAAGAACTATAAGTGACTGAGTCATTTTTATTATTATAAATACCCCAATTTAACTACAAAAGCCATATGAAAGAAGACACTATCTATATCCAGAGAAAGAACTGATAAATACAAGTACACACAAACACCCCCCATACACTCATACACATATATAAACATCTACAAAGTGTATATGTGTATATATGTATATACATACATATATATAATTATATACATGTATTTGTATATGCATACATATATACATACAAACACATACACCTATTTGTAACTAATGGTAGCCATCTTTAGGGTGTAGGGGAGGGAAGAAGAAAAGAAAGCTATTTACATGACAATTTTGTTTAATATTTGGAAGGAATAGCAAGTTGTACATGGTAGATGTGGCACTTTAAAAAAGGTAGGGAAAATCGTGAGCTACCCCAAGAAAAATAGAGTTTTTGCAAAGAGAGAAGTTCTAGATTTGCTCTAGTCTGCTCTTGACAGACTCCATCTGGAATCTCATTCAGTTCTGAGCACCACCAATAAAAAAGGGTATTAATTAGTTGTAAGGGTCCAGAGGAGAGGAATTAGGAGAAAGAAGTATCTTGAATCTATGAAATACAAACATTGCTTGAAAGAACTGGACATGGTCAGCCTGAAGAATAGAAGGCTCAGTGGGAAGACTTGCTTGGTTTGCTCTCAGAGGGCAGAGAAGAGAGAAATTGGTGGAAGGCTCAAAAGGCAAATCAAGGTTTCATATCAGGGAAAAAACAATTTCCAATGGTTTCAGTCATTCAGAAGTGTAATAAGTTAACTGGAAAATCAGTGGGTTCCTTCTACTTGGAGGTCTTCAGGCAGAGACTGAATGACCACTTGTCAGGCATGTCAAAATACTGATTTGTTTTTTGCATGGGCCATACAAAAAGAATGCTGAGGTCCATTTTGCTTCTTAAATTGTGATCTGCAATATGTTAAGATTTCTCTATACAGATATCTGTATGCATTGACTTGCCTTAAACACTAGTTTTTCTTTTGTTCTAAAAAGGTTGACCTGCTTGAACAGCAGACAAGTGCTTTGTTGTTGTTTGTTTTTTCCACAAGAAGAAAAAATAGAAAGTGTATTCATGGCTCTTTATATAGTTTTTGTCTTTTTCAGATTTGTCAACTGAAACAAACCTGAAAGCACAGATCATTTTAATTTGCTTCCCTAACCTTCTCTATGTAACTCTGGATACCCTTGCTAAACTAATCTAGATTAGGCTATTTTCTTCAGGGGTGGACATTTTTTGTCAGCACTTAGTCCTCAAGTGAAGAGCTTAAATGAGGTTGCACAACACTAAAAAACAAAAATTGTATTTCATTTATTTATCTGAGAAGAGGACATTTGTGGTAAATTAATATGATGTTGATGTCTCTTGAAATCTAGGAGAATCATTCTTCTAGCTCCAGGTTTTGGCTATCTATTTCAAAGTCATAATATAAATTTCATATGTGACACCTAGCTCCATAGATGCAGAAATTATCCTACATATTTAATGCTTGTAAGAGGGAAGCCCTTTTCAATCAAGAAGTTTGGCTACAAAGTGAGATTTGTTCCTTTCTCCTTCATTCCTCCAATCAGAATTTTTAAAATTTGCTTTTTGACCCACATCAAAATTAATCTTAACCCTTTTCTTTGGGTGAGATGGCACATGACTGTAAATCCACTGCCTTCTTGAAGTTCGCCAAATTTTCTTCAACAGTATTTTGCCAAGACTTTACTCTCATTGTGGGTGGTAGGTGGATAGCTGCTGCTATTTGTTTTATGGTCAGAGAAAAATTCTGTTGCAATTTGTTAAAGGGTTCTAGTGACTCCCTAATCTGGGGGAAAGGTATGTGAGCCATGAGTCATCAACCTGAACAAATCTGGACGGTAGTTCAGACACCTAGATCAAAGAGTTGTGTTCATTATTCATTGACACCAAGAGTTGTGCATTTGCAAAACCAGGTATTTCAATGAACCAGTAGAAAGGGGAGTTAGAGCCTCACTTTGGGGAATAAACCTCAGAGATCATTTCCTTCTAGAGTCTCAAACCAGGATCTGTGAACTTGTCTTTTTAATGTTTTGATAATTGTATTTCAATATCATTATTTTCCTTTTATTTGACTCATTTAAAGACAAAATTCTGGGAAAGGGTCCATAGGTTTCACCAGACTGCCAGAGAAGTCCATGAAGGATATCTGATCTAAAATATTAACTATTAAAGCTGGAATCCTTTCTGTAACATCCCCATATAATGATTATTTCCCTTCTCATTGAAGATAGTCAATGATAGGGAATTCCCTGACTGAAAGAAATTTGTTCCAGCTTTGGAGAATTGTAATTCTTAAGACATTTTCTCTTATATACAGTTAAAATCTGCCTCTCTCCATGATCCCAGCTCTGCTGACTGGTGTCAGGCAAAACAATTCTGATCTCTCTTTCACATCATAAGCCATCAAATATTTGAAGACAGCCATCTTAGCCCTGTCTAAGTATTCTGAAGGCTAAATATCCCCAGTTCTTTCAGTGTTCACTTGACATCATTTCAAATGCCTTGGAAGCATTCTTCCCAATAAAACTTTATCTTGTTAAATGTCCTTCCAAAATAGTTTGACCAGATTACAATCACTTCTTTGTTTCTAGAAATTATTATTATTATTATTATTGTGGTGGTGGTGGTGGTAGTTATTATTATTATTTTGCTTTTTGGTGGGATGAGGGCAGGGCAATTGGGGTTATGTAACTTGCCCAAGGTCACACAGCTAGTAAGTGTTAAGTTTCTGAGGCCAGATTTGAACTCAGGTCTTCGTGACTTCAGGGCTGGTGCTCCATTTGCTATGCCATCCAGCCACCCCAGTTTTAGAAATTATTTACTTCAATTAATGCAGCCTAAGATGATAAAATAGGGGTAAATGGTTTTGAAAATTTTGTTTCTTAACTCATAACATATTGGATGCAACCTTACCATAACTAAATAGAATTACTCAACACATGACACCCTGATGTTCTACCCTTCTGTACAATTTAGAAGAGCTCTTAACATCTAAATTAAATGAAGATATTTACATTAAAATTTAGCTATCATTCAAAACAAGGGGATTTGAAGGAATAATTAAGACTCTTAATACAAGGAGTGACTGGAATAATAATCTGAGCTGCTAATAGAAAAATAAACTGTGTATGTTAGCTTTATAAAGACAATTTGTATGAAAGAGACATAGATAGATAGATAGATAGATAGATAGATAGATAGATAGATAGATGGATGGATGGATGGATGGATGGATAGATAGTCTAATTCAAGTAAGAACTTGACATATGATAATTCTCCTCACCATGATTTCATGTAAAGCCCAAAAAAAACTTGAGCCTTTTCAGTGACTTAGAAAGTCTCCATGCAGCACTGAATCATTTCCAACTTTCCCTGGAATACTGTGATAATAGCAAAGAATTCCAGAATTGCATGGTACCTCAGAAGTGATCTAGTTCATCTATTCTGACTCATATCTGAAAAAAATATCATACTAAATATACCTAAGACATGTTTCACTAGGATCTTTTAGAAGACACAAAATGAGGGAGAATCTACCAGCTCCCAAAGCAAATAATCAACTTTTGGGCTATACTAATTGATAGAAAGTCCATTAATAAAGTCTAAACTTACTCCCTTTACACTTTGCCCATTGTCTTGCCCTCTATGACCAAATAAAACATGTCTGATAGTTCTTGAACATAACAGCCCTTCAGAGAATTGAAGATAGATATCCCATACCAATTATTTCTCCTCCAGGCTAAATATGAGCAGTCTATTCAACTAAGTCACACAGGCACTGGAGTCCCTTCACCATTCTTGAAATTCCTACTTTAGATACTCTCTAGCTTATTGATGCTATTTTTAAGCTATGGCACTCAATAGAATGTTTCAGATATAATCTGACCAAAACAAGTTAGAAATGGAGCATCACCTAGTTGTTTATAAAAAACTATTGATTTTTAAAAGCATTGTAAAACTTATTTTAATTCAAGTTCGCTTGATTATTTTTTAGCAATGATTAAATGCCCATGTGTAAGAAAGGACCTATATGCATAAGAGAATGACATAATACGGACACGAGGAAAATCTGAATGGGATCTACTACATTACTGCCATCACCCTTCCAGTCCCGCTCCACCTGACACCCTGGCAAAGACAGATTTTTTTCCCCTCTTGATGTTGATAAGGATTGTAATAATAACTACAGTAGAATCTTATTTTATAATGTTTATTATGCCACTTGTGTCTCAAACTGCTAGTAATAACAAAAAAATAATGATACTGTTTAAGAAACTACAATTCAATATGTCAGTGGAGCCATGATCTAATAAATATCTGGATAATCTTTAAATCAAAGTAGATCATAATCCACACATGACTTCTCAGACAGTGATTCTTCTCCATCCCCCCCCCCTCATAAATTGGCTCTATATGATCTACCCAATGTATTAGAAACCTTCAAGTAATTTTAAAATTGTAGGTTTTTATATGGCATTTGGGCTGTAGATTTATTGTCCCTCTTTGTTAATATATAATTGGCTCATCTCGTTCTCTGATCATATATTGTCTGGATGATATATTATAGGCACTTTCTTGAGTATAAGTAATCCTTTTAAAAATATATTAAGCCTCTTTAAGTCCAGTACCCCTTATTCAATTATCCTTTTGGTCACCAGCATTTTTGATTTTTCAGATATTGCTGATTTCATGATTATCAGCCATGATTATCACTAAATCTATGCTATTTTTAAAATTGTGTATATAGGGGTACAACTTGTGTTGCACAATATCATAAACTATCTCATTCTTTTTTAAAAAATTAATTTCTTTAACTAGTTAACTAGTTCTAGTTGACTTACTTTTTTATTATCTGACCAAGACAGATCTGCTTATGGACTAGTCCAGTGAACTATCTATTCAAGTTCATGTCATAATCCATAAAGTAGTCATTCTTTGTCCAACATTCCAAATTACATATTTGGACCACAATCAGTATCTCAAAAGAACACTGTTTCTGTGAATTTATGGAAAGAACAAAATGTCATACAAAAGGGCTAATGGCTTCTATAGATGTAAGTTTTGAAGAGAAAAGTGAGTTTTCATGGGGTGCCTCATCTTCTGTAATATGTAAACTAAAAATTCAGGGAAGGAGATCACTAAATACAAGACTTTTGGATCTATGAACACTTACTTTCCAGAGAAAAGAGGGCCTAGCTCCCTATAAAATATGCATTGGGTGAAAAGTGATGATACTCAAGTGTACAATTAACCATTTAATTTGGCTAGTGAGAATTTACTTCATGAAAAGTAAGCAGAATGAAAATCATGGATTTAAATGAGATTCTCAAAAACTTTGAGATGTCACATAGAAGCACATATGATTTTATATGTACATGGTAAAGATTAGAAACAATCTTGCAAAATTCTTTCATATTGCAGATCAAGAAACTGAGATATTGGACCATCACTGAATGACTTTAATTAGGTAAGTGGCATGAAAAGAGTTATATTTTAGGAAAATTAATCTGAATAAATCGGCAGATCATAAGATAATAATGACGTCTAAGTAGGTATAGGAGCTAACCATCAAGTAAGTACAAGAAGAAATATAATATATATACACATATATATATAAAGAGAGAGAATCTATATATAGAATATGTATCTATAAATAGATACATATTATATATAGGAAGAAATTCTTTAGATAGTTGATAAAGAAGAGACTTTCTTCCAGAAAGGAGCTAGAAAGTAATGATTAGAATTTAAAGAGTAAAACAAAAGCTACATAAGACAACGACAAAAATATTTCACGTTTTTTTATGGCATCTTTATCTTTACAAAGCATTTTTCTCTCCTAAAAAGTTTCTGTGTTAAGTAAAGCATTATGACTATCCCAGTTTTATAAATTAGGAAATTGAGGGTCATAGATGTAAATAAGGCCCACAATTTTATAGCTCAGAAGTTTTGGGCCACAGATTGCCCCTAATTCTTTCACACAAAATCCAGTGGTCTGGGCATTAAGCCACACTGCTTCTCTGCCTCAGTAGATGGCCAGAAATTTGACATCATTTGTTTTAATCTGAGCTATAGGGTTTGAAAGATTCCTGGGGTTGGACAAATGGAGTACATTCAGACTTCATTTTCTTATATAGATTTTGTTTTAAGGATTCAAGGAGAGATATTAGCCGTCTCTAGATGACAACAAAAGCAAAGTGACCCTTCATGGCCACCACTAGGAGTGTCCCAGATGTTAGGAGAGCATCAGTTAACATTAATAGCTACACATCAGAACTCCTATTAGAATTGAAGAAACTTACTCTCTTGTAGGTAACTGTTGCTTAACAGGGATCATGTGCAAAGGAGTTTTTACTGATTGATAATTAACTTAGTACTTTCTCTGCTATGAGTTCAAATACAAGGCATGTTCCCAGATTGAAGAGTATACTGGATGAATCTTGGTCTGCAGCTAAACCTACAACATTTTCCAATATCCTTATAAGACTAAAACCCAGGTAAAGATGCATTATGTAAACATGGAAGTTAGTATGTGTGTGGCAGGGGTGGTTTGGAGACTAGGTATTAAAAAAGAAAATTCCTCCCCTAAGACTGGACCCACCACACATGTATCTCAATTCAGAGAAAAGATTGTAAAAACCCTTGAATACTGAGTACTATTGTCCTATTAAATAAACCTTGGGGTTTAAAAGTTCAGTTTTGGACTATTTGCAAGAGAAATTTGGAAACTGAATTAGAAAACAAGATATCATAAAAAGGATTGTCAGTACAGAGGCAGGGTGGTTGATAGGGAGGAATTAAAACTGTGAAGTACCAGTTACTTAACCATTTGTGCATTTGTCGGACTAACACTAACTATAATCTTGTATGTTTTCTCCTTTGTTTATTTCAGCAAGTTCTAAGTAATAAAACCCTTTGAAATTCCAAAATAAGAATTGTATTACTGTTTTGGGAACACCTTTATGAAATAAAAGAAAGATTGATTCTCTTCTCATTAGCCAAACTGGTGGCAGAGAATCCAAGACCAAAAAGAGAGGGGTCAACTGTAAGACATTGTTAAGGGATATCAAAAGGCTGGATCTTCAGCAACTTGTATATGGAGAAAAGATGGGAGTTGGAGAGTTATAATAAGTAACACAAACTTGCTAAAATATTAATATACACATGCACACACAAACTCTACTCAACTCCATTTTTTGTTTACTTCAATATTTCTGCCCCGTTCAAAATTTCAATTTTAGCTACCTATGACACTTTAGCTCAGTGGTTCTCAACCTTCCTAATGCCACAACCCTTTAATACAGTTCCTCATGTTGTGGTGATCCCCAACCATAAAATTATTTTTGTTTCTACTTCATAACTATAATTTTGCTACTATTGTGAATCGTAATGTAAATATCTGACACACAGGATGTATTTTCATTGTTACAAACTGAACATAACTCATTCCACCCAGCTAAAGTTTAGCTGCCCAAATTTTTGAGTGAAGTTCACTGAGCCTCTACTTTTAAGGTCTACTTGTATCATTCTATCAACATGGAATATAAGATTAGGGGGCTGTATTAAATTATCTCCAATATCACTTTCAATACTAAGTTCTAGAGAATAACTTACAACAGTTTATAATATCTTTAGGAAGTAAGTTTGAAAATTTCTTGTGTGTTCTTTGAGTGTAGTCCTTTATCATGGACTCTGCTAATGTGTAATACCAAAACTTGGTGTAATGAGACTATGGGCTCATTCTCCCTTTCCCAATTCCACCTATAAATTAGGTTCCCAGAGGATGACTTTTGTTTTATCTTCCTTCAATATTGTAGGGATATTCCCATGGGCTATGTTATTCTTCTAATGCCATCAGTTTGAGCATACATTCCAGTATGTCCCCTTCAATATTGACTAGCTTGTGCCAGTTAAAATCTCTTTAATATAATTGATATCAATTTATATTACTACAATATTATTGAGGGAAAAAATTAACATCAGTTAACTTTTAGTGAGGGAGATTTACTTAGAAGTTAAATCCCTTACACTGGAACACAACGTTTCCTCTACAACCTCAGTTCCTAGGGAGAATGGGCTCAAATTGAAAGTGGCTACAGGTATATATTTTCTCCATTAAGTTCTGGGTGTGCAAGAGCTACATGATAAATGGATTATCTCATCCCTTGCAGGATACAATGGTTCTGCTGTGGAGTCAATTACATCTCATCATACATTTCCAGAAGCAGGTTCAATAAAGCCCCAGAATGATTAGTCAGCAGGCAATGCCCTCTTCACATTGTCCAGTACAATGTCCCTTTTGGCTAAGAGACTCACTGCACCTGTTAAATGGAGGCCTCTACTGGAGATCTAAGATAACATCTTGTTCAAACTGAAATTGTAATTACTTGAAAGCAGAGTCCTTATCCTATGGTTTTAAACATCATATTCCTCCTTTATGATATTAATTCTTATTCTATTTTTCTATTTGCTAGTGTGCTCCACATTATTGAATTCCCACTTCCAAGAGATACTTATATTTCCTAGAAATATGGAAAACTTTCATGTGGAGGATGGTAATGAACTCTACTTCATCTCTACTAATGATTGCACAAGAAGAAAGAGTCATATAGAGGACTACATCTGAAACATAGAAAGAACCCTCTGACTCAATGAGGTTGGTCAAAAGAGATAATTTCTTTCTGAGATACTCCATATCAGACTGAGACGCTTAAGTGCAATCTTGCTTGAAGTATATGGGGAAGCAAAAGCTTCCAGTTAAAAATCATCAAATCAAGTTAGCCTATCACAGAAATGTCAACTTATAAAAAATGAATAAAGAGAAATTTGCTTCATTTATTTGGTAGCCATCCCAACAAAGTGGCATTGAAAATAATGAAGTATTTAAAATAATGAGGCAAAAGCAGATCACGTCAAAATGGACCAATCTGTCTCAGACTTCCAGACAGCATTCTAAATTTACTGTTACCCCTTTTCACTACTTTCTTCATGCTCTACTCTTTACCTTAGGGATTTACTCACATATATGTTCTACTGTTCAGAATGGTTTACTTGTGCTTGCTCTGGCACCCCAATCAACAACCATCATTTTACCTTTGACAGATTCCACATACATTTCAACATGCAAACTCCCATTCTTTTAGTCTCCCCACATAAATTCATATATTATCATTCTGAAGAAGACACATTTATATTCATCCACAAACCTCAACATGATGACTATTGCCTCATCCTGCCAGAATTTACTGTAGCTACCACAATGAAATCCCAACTTGTATTTACCTCAATTATCTGAACATATATGGACCCATGTCAAATAATAGTCAACCCTTAAAATCTTTTCTTTTGCCCTAGGACCTCAACTGTTATTCCCTCTATGTTAAACCATTTTTCTCTTGCCCACTGCTAAATATGATCTCTAAGAGAAACTAAAAGAGCCATACCACTATACCTGTAAATAAAGTTACAGACTGAACCAAAAAAATCCATGGCAGATATTCCATGTATCAGTGGGAAAAGTGAATTTATTTTACTAGCCTATTCTTATCATATGGACAGAGTAATCAGAAGCTAGCTCTATATGAGGTAGTGGTCAGACATATGAGCAAAGAGTGAAAGTCATAGGGAAAAGGATCTTGGTGCATTACAAGAAAAAAAAATATTCCTAATGATTGTTGCTCAGTTGTTAAAGTCATGTCCAATTATTTGTGACCCCATTTGATTTTTTCTTGGTAAAGATACTGAAATCGTTTGCCGTTTTCTCTCCCAGGTTATTTTTATCAGTGGGGAACTGAGACAAAAAGGGTTAAGTGACTTGCACAAGATCACACAACTAGTTAGTGTCTGAGGCCAGATTTGAACTCAGGAACATGAGTTTTCCAGTTTCTAAATCCAGTGCTCTATCCATTGTGCCACCTAGCTGCTTCTCCTAATGATTAGAGATATAAAAAATAGAATAAGCTGTCTTGTTCTCTTAAAATATTCAAGGAAGGGCTTAATTTTCATCTGTTAGGGATATAATAAACAGAATTTCTGAAAAGAAGATGGTAGTGGATTAGATACCCCCTAATGAACTTTGTAACTGCATGGATTCAACTTAGTATCAGTTTTGGCACTATAAAAAGTGATTGATGCATCACAGACACATCGTATGTGTGATGACAAACTTTGATAAACTCAGCAATGCACATTTGTAAGAGATTTATAAAAGTCTTAGGATGGAAAGATATGTCTACATTCAGAGAAAGATCTAGAAAAACCAGAGTTTAAATGGAGATTGAAGCAAACTACATGCTCTCGTTATTTTCCATGTTTGGTTTTATTTCTTCTTTCCCATTGTTCACTCCATTAGTTACAACCCTTCTTTACAAGCAGAGTAATGTCCAGTGCAAAAGTATTTGCAGATCCTATACTTGATTGGAAGCTGTCATGTGGCGGGGAAGGGGGGAGGTGGGGAAAGGGAGATAAGGGAGGGGAGAAAACTTGAAACTCAAGAGATTGTGGAACTGAATCTTGTAAAGTAAAAGTGAATAAACAAATCAATTTAAAATAAAAATAAAATAAAAAGTGATCACTGCCAGGGAAATGTTATGTTGAGCTCCTTCTCAACACTGGGTTTTGCTGTGATGTTATCTCTCAGGTTGGGAATTGGGTCTCTGAATCTTCTTCCTATTTTACTCTCCTTTATTTTGGGCCACTCCCAGGTCCATGACACTTATTTGTGACATCATAGTAAATCACAGTAAATTTACTTAAATAGAATTCAAGGCCAAGAAAAAGTAATTAAATCTAGCAGTAAATAAACTCACCATCCATTTCCCAAGCTACTAACTTTCCTCCAAATACTAGAATTGACTACTTCCTTTTCCGTCAAGGAATGGCATTTTCACTCTCTTGCAATGATCTACAATAAAGATTCATCTACTGATTTTTCTCTGCCATCTCTACTCTATTGGTTTATCAAAATGATGCTTTTGGTTAGTAGATAGAAAAAAATCATTGTAAGTATACCAACCAGATGAATGCCAGTCTCAATACTGTTAAGGCATTGCAACTCAGAAAAAGAAGTAGAAATAATTATAGAAAATCTTGTTTTATTTTAAAGAACCAGGAATAATGACTCCCACTATAATTTCTAACAGGGAAATGTAGCTTATAGCACCCATTTTCTTCTCCATTCTTTTTTTCAATGTCCAAACTTTGTTTTCCATCCCACATTTTCCTCCCTGTGAGATTTCTATCCAGTACCTAATCTTGTATGCCTTAAACATGTCAATTGAACCAGAATCTGTGCTAGGGTAATATTTTCACCTACTGAGTCTGTATACAGACTCCATAAACTCCTTGGGCAATAGTTTCCGGAAGTATGGAGCGGATGCTCCCAGATATATGCTCCTTCCATCAGTCTCTTTCAGGATCTCTCAGCATGGACACTCTGTTTTCACCACTTGTAGCTAAAAAGGGAATAAAAGAGTAAATGAATTATATAGTAGTAAATATTGTGACAGATATAGAAACATATACTTAAAACCAAGTCTTACCCTTGGAGATCAATGAAGACAACATTTTCTGTTCCTTTCCAAAAAATTGAACTAATGTGAAGATTAAGTTTCATAAAAGAACCATATTTAAGTTACATTTACCTTTACACGAAATGAGAATGTATAATGAAATATCTTTATATAGCTTGATAGGGAGGAGATTTTAGTGGATAGAAATCATTGGATTGCAAATCAAGACTACTTGTAACCATAGTCTATATCAGACACTTCTTAGCTGTATAATCCTGCAAAAGTCACTTTTTATCTTTCTACCACAGTTTGATCATGGCTAAAATAATGAAGTTGACCTAAGTATTGTCGTTAAGCTCCAACTCTATGAGTCAGATCAAGGATTTTTTTTTTGTATTTTACTTTCCAGATGCATCAAAAATGCAAGTATGATGGGTTTTTGTTTGTTTGTTTGTTCATTTGTTTTAACCACCTTGGACACAGTGATAGAGCTTCTCTGGCCAGGTCAGCCATGAATGGCCAAGAAGTGGGTCGACATGCTCACCCAGCAGACCTCTTTCACAATCCTAATTTCTACATTCCATTTGGTACCCAGACTGTAAATCTCCCCCAGTGTGGTTATTTCTTGCTCCACCTATCATGAATGTAATGAACCATATTGTATCAAGAAAGGTCAGCTTTGTAGTAAGCCTTGCTTTTAGCTTAGTCTGCGAACCAGAGCAGGGCATATAGTTAGCACAATGTAGGGAAGTATGCATCTGTGAGAAGCAGAGAGCTTGAACAACAAGGTCAATAGATTTTTAAGACACTACTACCTAGAAAGAAAGTATTAGTACCTGAGATAGAGGAGAGGTGATAACTAAGAAGTTGGATAGGATGGAGACACACAAAAACAGAGATACAAAAGACATATGTGGAGGGCTTTCCAATACTGGCTAGTTGTGTTTTACAATTTTACGTGGGCAAGAAAAACTAAAATCTATTCATAAGAAGTACTTTATCTGGATTTACTTGGCCCACATTGTTAATAATTCAAATTGCTTTCCTTTCTATCTTTCTACTCAACACAAGGGGAAAAACTCTTTGTGCTTCTTTCAGGTTCTTAGAAGAGTCATTCACCCTTTGTCTTTGCACTTACATAGGTCTTTGAAGTGTGTCTACATTCTGCAATCAGATCCAATATATACCATTGCATGGGCCACTCATATTTATCACCTACCTATGTGGATTTCATTTAAAATCACCTATAAGGACTTACTATATATTTAATCAAAATAATAGAAGTAACTCATAACAGGTTAATATCAATGCATCTGGTGGCTCCATTCTGAGCCCATGATCCTTCCAGTCTCCAATGGACTTCCCCCCACCCCCTTACCACTGTCCTCCAAAATGAGAGACAGGGCAAAAAAATCTAGAAATGAATTATCTGTCACTCCTATTTGGGATCCAACAGGCAAAAACTTCACTCAGAAGGCATTAGGATTAAACAGATTTACAGTGACACAGTGTAGTATCTCAAAGTGGACTAGGGAAGGTTTCTTCTGAAGAACTGGGTGAGAAGGCAGAGTGTCATTAAGTATTAGTTTTCCTTGTAGTAATCATGGGTCAATTCCCCTCATCGTAGCTCTCCTTCCTATCCTGTTATCATGTACAATTATATTAATTGAATCTTTGTCACTCAAAACACACCTGAGGAGGTTTCCCCCATGAGGGGACCTAAGATCCCAGGATATTATCACTGCCCTGTCAAAGGGCCTAGAGAAGGACAAGAAGAGGTAGCACAAATAAAATATTATTTTTCCAATTTCTCTCCTCACATTCAATTCAGTACTCTGACTTATCTAGTGTATTTAGTTTTCTATATTTTGCATATAACTTTATTGAGAGCTCTATATGGAGAAGAAACAAATGCTTCATGAACATTCTGAGGAAACTTGTTCCCACATGATCCACTAAATGAGATGTCACTGAATCTCTGTCCTTTCCACACATGTGGAGACATCATGGGCTAGGTCATGACCCTGAAGAAAATATGACTGATATTCACCTCTCAGAATGGTATGGTCAAGATGGAAGTAAAAAAAAAAAAACCTCGGTCTTTTGGCTTCATTTAAAAAATAATGAAAATAAAACACTCAATTTAAAATGCTCATACAAAGTTGTATTTAACTGAGTTGGGCCCAGAATGTCCTCTGTCTTTAATGCATGCAAGGGTGGGTAATCTGTGGCCTCAGGGCCACATGTGACCCTCTAGGTCCTCAAGTATGGCATTTTGATTGAATCCAAACTTCATAGAACAAATCCCCTTAATAAAAGGATTTGCTTTGTAAAACTTAGACACAATCAAAAGGCCATACCCAAGGACCTAGAAGGCCACATGTGTTTCTAAGGCTGCAGGTTCCCCATCCCTGGATATCCCCTTTAATTTTAATCCTGACTTGTTACAATGACATGGTGCCTAATACTAAGATGCTGAAATATCTTGGCAAGATATTATACCCTACTGGAGTTAGGGGAGGGGAATGGAGGGGAATCAGTGAAGGGTACACAGAGAAAGTTTGATCTTTGCCTTGAATGATAAAGAGTATTCAAATACACTGAGAAGGGTGACAGAATTAACTCCAAATATAGGGAATGCAGAGATTAAAAGAGAAGTGGAGAGCATAGGGCATAGGGTTATATAATTCCAAAGAACCTTGGAGATCATTCCTACTCCAATTCCCTCATTTTCTAAATAAGAAAAGTGAGGCCTAAAGGATCATAGAAATTTATTAAGCATGATGCAGGTAGTAGGTTACAGAGCTGAAAATTCAGATAGAGTTCCTTTCTCTCTGTATCCAACATTCTTTCCACTAAACTTCTGCTCTTACCTTTTGGGGATGACAAGAAGTCCAGTATAATGGAAAATGGTGTTCATCAATAGATGTAGCATGAAAAAAAAATAGGAAAGGTAAGCTAGAATCAAATTTATAAGACATTACATTCCACACTAAAGAGCTTGGCTTCATCTATGAGAACATCGACTTTTAGAGGTAGAGGGGATTTTAGGGATATTCTAAATCTGCTTATTTCCTTTTTTAATATAAAGAAGGTAGGTTTAGCAGAGCAATTAACTGCCTTATTTAAGGTGGTACATAAAGGATTGTAAACCAGCTCTTATGACTGACTGTTCAGGGATCTTTCCACCAAACAAGAATGTATAATATAAAAGGTATTATGAACACTTTTGAACAAGGAAGTGATGTGATTAGACTTGAGTTTTAGGAAGAAATATTTGGTAACAATGTCAAGATGGACTGGAGAGCTGAGTTGAGGACACCAGCTATTAAAGGAAGAAAAAGTAAGAGTATTTTGGAAGTTAAGGGGGAAGAGAGTATTTGGGGAGAATAGGGATCACAACAGAATAGATTTAGAGCTAGAAGGGACCTCTGAGGCCATCTAGTCCAACACCACCCCCCATTTTACATAGAAGAAAAGTGAGGGCCAGGGAGACTAAGTGACTTAGGTTCATAGGATCATAGCTTATTTATTCGATCTCATTTCATAATCATTTAATTTGGCCAAGGTCATGTGGGTTGTAATTAGGAGACCTAGAATTTGATCTTAGATACTTAACTCACAGCTTGTCCTTCTACTGCACCTCTTCGCAAACCTTTCCTTGTCCCTTGACATCATACCACAAAGGAGGCTCCCTGCTCTGCCTGTGTTCAAAGCCATACCACCTTGGAGGTAAACAATTTCACAGATACTTAATCTCTGGACTAGATTGTAGTTAATAGTTTCAACATCTTTATCCAATAAACCTCTTACCAGAGCAGTGAACAGGGAACAAAATTGACTTATCTGAACTCTACTTCCTCCACTCACCCTCTGATAAAAGAACTAATGAATAATGAAGTGTCCAAAAAGGCAAAGAAGTATAGGAAAGGCATGGAGGCAAAGACAATGGCCCTGCCTTGATAATTTAGTCATCAAATCTTCAACTTCTTAACATGTAAGAATTGTTTGGATTTATTTGTCAATGTACAGAAAGCACTTGAAATGCACATTAAATTAAAAAGAAACATATCTGTATAGTTTGAAAATATCTGAATGCTATTTTGAAAATATGACTTGAAAATACATATCTTGTACATATACAACCATAGGGACATAAATGGAGCATTCAGATAAGGTGAATGACCAGAATGAAGCAAAAAGCTGGGGAGGAGGGGTGGAGAGAATGAACCAGAGTTGTTTGATGCACAACCAGCCCCTCGAGATGCATATCTAAAGCAGCCAGCATCCTCCCTCCCTTTGTTTCTTTTCTCCTTGCCTAACCATCTTTCTTCATGTTGTCCCTGCTTTTTCATAGCTGGCTGAAAAGATGGCAAGGCAATTTCAGCAGAGAATTTTATGCAGATGCAGTATTTATGATGGTAGTCTTGGGGAGAGTCTGTGATTAATGATCACATATAACCTAGTTCAATATAGAAGGAAAAAAAGTGGGTTTCTTTATTGGCAGCAATATACTGGAAAGGGGAATATAAATTTGGGGGAATCTCTTAATCCTAGGACACAGACCAATGGGCCAGCTGGGTATTGTTTATAACCTTTAAGATCAATGGCTTCTAAGGTCATGCCAAGCACAGCCTTATTTTGCCCTGACAGCACAAGGCTCTTAGCTAAGATGTTAAAGCGAACTTTTTTTTTTCTTTGCTTGGTCTTAGATAAGATTTGTTTCCCCTTCCAAGTATTTTTAGACAGTTCTAATCACTATTGGGTTGTAGGACCATTCCTCTCTACTGTTCCCCAGACCCTGATTTCTTTGCTCTAAACGCCAGCCTGGGACCCATAACTCTGTCAGAACAATTGCTTTAGCAGCAGGTAAGCCAGTAGAAGAGAGGGTGATTATAGTGGGGTGCTGGGAAAAATGGTTTTCTCACTCCTATCTCTTTTCTCTCCTCTTTCTACTCTTTACCTTTCTTTTGCTGTGTATGTCTCTCTGTGTCTTAGTCTCTCTCTCTTTTTTTTACTCTGTTTCTCCATTTTTGTGTTTCTGTGTCTGTCTCTCTGTCTCTGTCTTCGTTTCTCTCTGCTTGTCTCTATGTCTCATTCTGTGTCTGATTCTCTCCGTCTCTTGTACAAATCTTGTGGTGTTTATTTGGATTCTACCCATACATAGACCCATACAAACATATTCACCGTCACATTTTACCTGATATGGAAAGGCTATAGACATTGCTTCTCTATTTCCATGGGACGATTTTGCCAGCAAAAGAAGATAAGAGTCTCCAGAAAATGGCAGAAGCAGTTGACCTTTAGTGCAACTAGTGCAAAAAGGAGTAGTCCTTCCTGTTACTTTCTACTTTCTCTAACTTCTACTTGACTTCTTGTCTACATGCTCTTCCAGGTTTCTCCAAAGAAGAACCATTCATTATATATATATATATATATATATACATATATTTTAAAAAACCCAAATAACCTGTGAGTATAATTTAACCAAAACTACATTAAAATCTTAGATTTAGAACTTGAAGGGGCTTTTAGGTGTCATCTAGGCCAGCTCCTTCATCTTATATATGAAGAAACTGAGGCCTAGAAACATGAAATGATGTCCTTACTTACGCAGGAAATGACTGAGCTGAGATTGAAACACAAGATGTCTAATTCCAACTCGAAATTCTGGGTATTTTCTACCATACATTTGTTCTATTACCTGAAAAGAAAATAAATATTTAAATAAGCCTGTTCCTTCAAGTTTATCACCCCCATATTTTATCATCCTAGACTGTGGGCTCATTTGTTAGGTGACTTTCATTCTCATGTAGCAAATCATCCAATGAATTCAGAACTTCTCTGGTTCTGATTGACACCACGGGACCCTTACAGAAGAAAGATTTAATGTGAATTTCAAGGTAAACCAAGGAAAACAGGAGGCAGGGGTGAGGCCAGAGAGTGTTCCAGTCATGGAGCAACCGGTGAAAAGGAATAGACAGGATATGTCCAGACTTGGAAGAAAAACTATGGGTTTGAGAGGCCCCATTCAGTCAGAGCTTAATTTTAGTTAAGGAAGAGCCTGTATTAACTATTCCAGAACTCTTGGAGAAGACCAGAAGACTTTCCTAAATCTCACCATTTTGCTAGAAGAGGTTGTTGGAACAGAGATGAAATTAAAACATAAATAAAAAGAAAAACAACTAATCTTGAATCCTGTAAACAGTTGTATATACATAAACTTAAATATACATATACATGTATGTATGCATATATAATACATATTGTATATGTGTGTGTGTGTATATATATAAAACTGAAGTGTCTGAAGCATACATATGCTTGAATCAGTATATCTGTACATATATATATATATACATACTTAATATATACATATGAAATCATACATATAGGCACATATGCATATACATAAATGCATATTTATGAATCTTGGCAGATTATCTCAGTTGTTATAAGTTAAGGGAATAATGGAAACTATTTTAATTCATTCATTATGTTCAGTGAGTCTTTTACATTCACCATTTCATTGTGTGTATGTTACATTGAGTGCCTTTCTGCTCTTCTCTTTTTTAAGGAATCGCTAGATATGAACCATAATCTAATCTATAAACAAATGAGTCCCTAAATCACAAGGGCTAGATTTCAATAAGGTAAATGTGTGTGAAAAGGGAATTTAATTCCTTCTAGAAAGAGGGAAGCCAGGGTCCTCCAGGACTGAACTTGGTCTGACTGTCTGCCTGGGTTGAGAGCAGAGGGGTTTCTGGCCAAAGAATAAAGAATAATTATAGTTTTCCAAACCAGTGAACCCAACAGTGGTTCTACATGGATAAACTTGAATTACTTTAACTTGTTGGTGATTTTCAGATGAATTATGTGGCAAGCATAGAGTCTAATGAGCACCAATCTAAAGTATATAACATGAGTGTATGTAGGTATGACAAGCAAAGTTAGGAACTCGAGTCAACCAGCTCTTTGTATACCTTTACAAGGCTTTCACCACAAGTAGCTCCAGAGAATGAAATGTGTATATCTTGTATAAGAGGAGAATCAACTCCAATAAGCAATATTTTGATTCTAACTTCAGAGTAGAGGTGAAGGAAAGTTTATCAAAAGAATAAAATGAGTTACTTAACTCATTGTAAAATATCAGAATGTTTGACTTTTACCCTCCCAATGCCTTCAAATTAAAAAGGCTTCTGGGCCAGCTCTCTCTTCTTTTCTGACTTGGCTAGACTCCTTTGTAATGAATTCCATTGTGTTCCCCCAGAAACCTCATCTTCAGAGAGTTGATCTCATGAAATTTCTTCAGCCTTGGGACTTATATGTCACTGTTACTCTTAGTACTCACTGCTGCTCTGATTGGAAGACCATAGCATGGAACAAAGAAGACCTTCCAATATACCTATTTAAAGCAATCTCCTGGCTTATTCATTTATCACCTGACTACCCTTCTTTGGAACCTCACCATCCTCCTTCTGTCCCATTCCATTCCCCTCATTTGACTTCTTCTCATGCGTTATCTTCTCCTATTATATTATAGGCCCCTCGAAGGCAGGGCTGGTAATTCTTTTTCATATTTGTATCTTCCGCACTTAGCAAAGTGCTTGGCACATAGCAGATACTTAATAAATGTTTACTGACTGGCTTCTGTGTGAATAGAAATATTTGTATTCAATTAAACAAGCATTTATTAAATGCCTAAGATATGTAAGGCAATGTTATAGTCATTATAAATATGAAGGTTAAATATCATAGTCTCTACATTTAAGAAACTTATAATCTTCTATTGATGACTAGAGAGGTAGTTTACATGAATATGTGATAGACACAGCTGACTGTGAGAAATGAAAAGGAAATTTTGAAATAAAATCTTTTGAGAAACCAGAAGGAAGAAATTACCTTTAGCTTAGTATGAAGAAGATCATCACTTGAAGAAGGTTTTTAACCAGCAGAGGATTTCAAAAAGTAGAACTTAATAAGGGAAGAAATTGTCTATTCCAAGAACTTAAGGAAGAGAGGAGAAAGGCAAGATAAAATGAAGAGAACAGTTTTATTAGAAAGGAAAATATGGTTGAGTAATAGCATGAGTTAAAATGGAAATGGTTAAGCTACAATCAGATTATAGAGTAATCAGTGAAGTGACCAGAGACATACCCTTGGAAGATGATGTGTTCTTCAGAGTGAGTAATAACCTGAGTAGAGGGAAACTAAAGGTAGGAAGAGCAATAAGGAGGCTTTTATTGTGAACCTGGTCAGAACTGAACAGTGCCTAAAGTAGGGTGACTATAATGAGCATTGGCAAGAGTAGGCAGATGTGATAGATATTGAGGAGACAGAATGAACAGAATTCAACAACTGGTTGGATGTGTGGGAGGGGAAGAAGTAAAGGTAAAAGATAGCTATGAGATTTTTATCTTTTTTCATTTTAACAAAATGGCATGTTTTGAGATAAAGACTTTAAGAGAGGGTTAAAATGATGAGATTAGTATGAAGAATGTTGAATCTGGGGGGCAGAGCCAAGATGGCAGCATAGAAGCAGCAAGGTCCCGCAACTCCCACACCGACAGCCTAAACACCCATTAAATTATGAGCCCAGTTAAAGTCTAGGAGTCTCAGACTCACAAAAATACAGAGAACACATCTCTCGCTGAAGGCAGCTCAGCAGCAGGGGCTCAGCACGGCTGCGGGAGCAGAGACTGGAACAGCCTGAAGCCAAGACCGGGATGGTAGGAAGGAGCTGGGTTAAGCTGAGCCAAGCGGGCACCACAGCCAGACTGCAGAGGTTCTACAGCCTCCAGCACCTCCACATCTGCCAAGGCGTGAGGAACAGGGACGGGAGAGGCATGGTGCGCACGGCAGTGGAGCAGAGACCCGGCCAGCACAGGACCACAGCCACAGCCAGGCAGAGCCACCCAAACCACAGAGTGACTCTACTTCAAAGAAAATCTAAAGCACCTGCCTAAGGCGAGCTTAAAATCAGCAGAGTCGGTTAGTGAAAGTTAAACTTTGAAAATTAATTTGGGGGTGGTATAGCAGTTCAGCCATTCTAGACCCAGGGCAAGGAAGCAGTGGGGGAAGGGAACTGCTGCGGCCCCCACCAGGCTGCTTCAGAGCCCCTGGCCTGCAGACTCCGCAGGGGGGCTGAATCGATTGATCAGGGCCAAGTGCTCTTGTGTTGAGCGGCCTGGATCCAGATCGTGGTCTTGGGTGGTGGTCCTGGGGTGCACTT
>CM053594.1:148165113-148183443 GCA_028646575.1 Pseudocheirus occidentalis
GTATGTATATGTATATGTATATGTATATGTATGTATGTATGTATAGCTAGTTATTTCACTAGCTTTATTTGAGTGGTTCCACTGTTTTCTGACTTCTGTAACGATTTTCTGTTTGATCTACTTCCTACTTTTTTGTGGAATACTTGAATATATCTTTAATGAAAATACTTTGTTCTTCAAGACCACTCTTGTCCCAACATCCTCAAGTTTATGAAGCACCAAGGATCTCTGAGATCAATTAATTTCAACCATGAAGAATAACTATCCTCTGCAATGCAAAAATAAATATTTGGTTCAATTTTTACTGCATCCTGTAAAGTTCTCCCTCCTCATCTTTGCTTAGAAATCTTCAAGACTCAGTTCTACATTTAGCCTTTCCTGATCCCCATCCTTCCAAAAATAATAACAAAACAAACCCCCAAACCCTGTCATTGCAGTCTCTAAACTACCTTTCAGGTATTTTGTATTTGCAGGGCAACTAGTTGGTACAGTAGACAGAATGCCTGGCCTGGATTCAGAAAGACTCTTCTTCCCAATCAAATATGGTCTCAGATGCTTAATAGCTGTGTGACCCAGCATAAGTCACTTTAATCCATTGCCTCAGTTTCCACATCTGTAAAGTGAAAAATGGTAAACCACTTCAGTGTCTTTATCTAGAAAACCCCAAATCGTGTTTTGGAGAGTTCAAAATGAGTGAAAAGTGACTGAACAGTACACTATATGTGGTGTTGTATTTTTATGTATTTTTTATTAATATTTCCCTATCATATTTTAATCTGATTCCTTCCCTACAGAAATTTTATAGCCCATGGAATTTGACACTTCTGATAGTCTAATCCCTACCTAGAAACTATGTCACATGGTAACTTTCAAAGGACTAAAGGTACTTATCTGCAAATAAATTTGAAGATGTGGAAGAGCATGGTACTTCTATTCCAATATTTAAAGTACTGTTGAAGAGAGAAGATTTTTTTTCAGATTTCCAAAAGATATAACTAAATCCCACAGTTGGAAGATACATTAAGGCAGATGAATCTAGTTTACCTTCTTTCCAAGATTTAATAGATGAGAAACATGCATTGGGTAAGTTTGACTGAATGACCCATAAGGTCCCCTGAAAATCTTGGATTGGACCATTCTCACATCCAGGATACCTTACATATCCCCACAGTGCTGCTATTGTGACAATCATTCTGGCCCTAATAGACCATTCCTATCAGAAAATAATTCCTATAGAAGTGAATACTTTTTATAAGCCCACAGTTGGAACTGGTTAGCTAAGAAAAAAATAATTAAGTGCCTTCTTACATTTCATTAAACTTTGAACATCTCTGATTCTACAAAGGTAATTTTGTCAAATAAAAGCACTTTTGTTAGTTTCTAAAAGACTGTTCTCCTTAGAATATGTAAATGTAGTTACTCTGACATGATCTATTCCTCAGGATTCCATATTGATTATGTTATCATTTCTTCCATTTCTGTATATTCATTCATCAAAATTTTAATATCAAATCCAAGGATTTTGCCAGGAATTGAAATCAAACTCAGTGGCCCATGATGGTAAAATGTAATGTCTTCCCTCTATCTGGAAAATCAGTACTTTTGCCCTTTTCTGGTCCTGTTTAAATCTCCTTTTCTCTATAAGTTTTCAAAGATCACTGACAGTAGCTCAGTAATTAAGTCTGCCAGTTCATTCAGTACCTTGAGAGGTCATTTCCTTTGGATCTGGTGACTTGAACTCATCAAGAATGGATAGATGTTGTCCTACTACCTCCCCATTTATCTTCAATATCAATGTTATTGTCCATTTTTGTTATGTCCTTTCCAGTCCAATATCCTTCTCCTTGCAAAAGAAATAGAAGGAAAATGAGAGTTAAGAACATCTGCCTTCTTTCCATCATTCATTATCGTCATCCTATCCACCTTGAAGATTACTATCCTTTCTTTTATCTACCTTTATTCCTCAATATGGGTAAATGTAACCATATTTCCTTAGTTCCCTGTACCAGATTAAAAATTTATTATATGATTTTAATAAACAATTCTGTGATTTTATGCATACTTCATTCCTTGTTCTGCTTCCATCTTTTATACATTGTAGTTTTTAATCTGTTAATTGAAGAATCACCTGTTATGATGAATTTGATCATATACAGTATAGACAAGCAGCCTCTTTTTTCTCCCCGCCCCATTGGAATTGTTTCTCTTTATATCTTAGGAATTTCATTTTTGAGGGATTGTTGCTAAGTCAGCAGTAGTTATGGAATTGGAATCAGGAACTCCTAGATCTGAGTCTCATTCCTACTGCTTCTGAGCTGTGTGACCATGACTGATCCATTTACTTTTTAGGAAGAATTTACAGGTCAGTAAAATTATTCAGAATTCAATTTCATTCTCTTTGCCTCTCTCTGTCTCTCTTTTTGCTTTATGGAGGGGGGAAGGCAGGGTAATTGGGGTTAAGTTATTTGCCCAAGGTCACATGGCTAGTGTTAATTAAGTGTCTGAGGCTGAATTTGAACTCGGGTCCTCCTGACTCCAGGGTCAGTGCTCTATTTACTGCGCCACTTAGCTGCCCCTCTTTTTTTGTTCTTTATAGATAAGTTATTTAACCTCTCTAAATCTCATTTTCTTCGCTTGTAAAAATGGAAAAATAACATCTGCCATGTATCTACCTCTCAATCTTATAAGGTTCAAACTATATAATGTATAGAAAGTATTTGGCAAACATTAAAGAACTCTATACATTTCATCAAGTATTATTTCCCATCCTGGTCCAACTCCCTGTAAAATTATTATTTGTCTGAGCCCTTCAAAGTCCATTCTCCTAAAATCTAGGGTCCATGTTAAACCATGCCTTTTTTATCTTCTGTATCACAGCTTCTAAGATGAAGTGCTCAACAGCATCACTCCTTCCCCTCTAATCATTTCCACTACAGCTACTAGTTCCTCCAGATCAGTGCAGATTAGATCCAGAATATTCATTCTAAATTCAATTCAATGTTCAATAAGTGACTATATACAAAGCATAGTGCCTATATCTTTTAAAAATGATATTTTCCTTTAAGTAAGTCATATTTCTGTTCTGAGAGAGAAAGAGAGAAAGAGAGAGAGAAAAGAGAGAGAAAGAGACAGAGACAGACAGAGACAGAGACAGAGAGACAGAAACAGAGAGATAGAGAGAGACAGAAAGAGAGAGAAACTCCACCATATCTCTGGATAACTGAAGTTTCTCAACACCACTTTGAGGATTTGTGATATGACATGGACAAGAGTTATCCAGGGTGAGATGGTTTGGATGGGTCACACTCTGCACAGATAATTCTGTATAATGGATCCTTTGATGTAACTTCCTTACTATACATATAAAATTTCTTTGCTTCACTTATGGTGTTTGCCAACTTTCTCAGATATTTCTTTCAGAACTACAAAATATACTGCAATAACAGTATATTTGCTGTTACTTATATATTGTTACTTATATAACAATATATTGCTCTTATTTCTGATTTGACTTATCTTCTCCCCAAAGAGCTCCACTGTGCTTTCTCTACTCTGGTTCCTGGATTTTGTTCCAGGATAATATATCTGTCCTGTACAATGTTAAAGAATTCTCCTTAACTACTCTGTTTTTCTTGTTTCTTTTTAACATAGGATACCCTTCCAGAACAATACTCCAATTATGGGTTTCATCTTACCAAGTCATATTGATTTCTAAGAGGTCAAAACTGTTACCTTGTATTACTTTAGTTCTCATATATACTTTGTGTATTTTTATGTAGGTGGGTTTGGCCAAAGCTATTATTGCTGACTACTTTCTTGGTTTTTCTCTCATTAATTTGTGAGGTTTTTATGCTTTACTTCCCCCCCCCCACTCTATATTGTAATTATTCTCTATGCTGTTACGTCTTCCAGATACATATTGGCAGTATTCTTACCTCTTGCTATATTTAAAGAACTTTTGATCAGATATACAAGACTGTAAGTAAATGTGTTTCATAACCCGTCCTTGTTAATTGTGCTCCTTTCATGGCCCTGAGCTGGTCAGTCACACTTTGTCTTTCAGTGATGTGCGTTAGAGTTACAGTGAACATATTCACATATTCTATCCCTGGATCAGACTGTAATCTCTATGTCAGCAGGGACTGTTCCTTTTCTAGACTTTGCATCTTTTCCAGTTCTTAGCACAGCACTCCATGTAAAATAAGTACTTAAAATCACTTGCTATATTAAAATGAATTGAACTGATTCAAAATGTGGAGATGTTATTTTTTAAAATGATATTGAAGAATGGTTTAGTGAATTAACTTTATCCACTCTCTTCTGTCTAGAATTCCTTCTACCCCCTCTCCACTTATTCAAAGGCAATTTCCCCCTCATGTTTGATCTCAAGTTCCAGTCTTTCTTGGCCATCCTCATGGATAATAATATCCCCACTCTGACCTCCATGAGCTGTAACTTACAGATAATATTATTCATTTAATATTGTAGATGTGGTAATTATTTTGCCTCCTCATATTTATATTATTTACTTATTTTTTATTATTACTTATTACTTATGTTTTTAACTGAATCTTAAACTTCTTGAGGACAAGACAACATCTCACAATTCTTTGTGTTTTGGGGGATACAGAATAGGTGATCTTTAAATGTTTGTCTCAAAAATGCTAAGTGAAGAGATATAATTAAAACAATGAGATATTTTTCCTTTGACCTAGAGATACTGAAGAAGCAGACACTGTTTCTATTGACTTCTCAATTTTTCTAAATATCTAGCTCAATGGGGCAGCTAGTTGGCACAGTGAATAGAGCAGGAGTCAGGAGACCTGAGTTCAAATTCGACCTCAGGCACTTAACACAATAACTAGCCATGTGACATTGGGCAAGTCACTTAACCCCAATTGCCCTTCAAAAAGCAAAAAAAAAATCTAGCTTGAAGGAATCTGCCAACTCAAATATGGAAGATTGGTGTTGGTAACCATCCTATACAGAGACATCACATTAAGACTTTCTCCACCTACATGTTATTTTGGGGGATGTGAACTGTGGTTTAATTGCATTATCTGTTACAGGTCCACTGACTCCATAATGCTACGAAGAGAGTTAAACTAAATATGTAGGTTTTGTCTTACCATAATAGTCAAGGAAGGAGATGGACATCGTTTCTTCCTACTTTAAAAGGTGAAAGATTTACACGATCTGAAGAGAAACCTGAAGAATGTATTTCTTCCTACTTTAATATTAAGTCTGGGACACTTTCTAAGAAACCTGCTTCCTCAGACAAAAGCCTTAGAACTATTACAGGGTGTGGAGATAGGAATATTTTGCCCTATCTGCCAACATCCAGCAAGACACATTTCCTCTTTCATTTCCAAGTGATGTAAAGATAGCCTAGCTATCTCATTTGTACAATCCTCCATTCCTGCCTCCCCACCACTGTGCCAGGCTCCCGTGGCTATTGTGTTAAAATTTATCTTGCTCTGGTCCCCCTGACCATTCCCCCTTCTAGTCTGTAGAGTAAGTTGATAAGTATTCAATATAAAGGGGCAATAGTGGGAAATATGATTGCTAAGGGGCACCTAGAAGTCAGGTACAAACTCTCCCAATGATCAAAGAAGCATGATTTACAAACTATATCATATGCTAACCCACAATCACAATTTTGTAATATGTGTAGAATCAGTCAAAGTTGTCTAGGCTCTTCTGTCAAAGGTTTTTATTTTACATGTAAATCTCATATAAATTCCAGACTTCATAGAACAAAATGTATTGATAATTTTGAAATGATATGGACATATTAAATTTAAAGTTTTACTGGCAACTCTGAAATTATTTAGATAGGTTAATGAACTAACACCAAGGTGGCCCAGATAAGAGTTAGGCTGTTCCACCAAAAAAACTTATGAAGTGAGGCCTCAAACTCTGCCCTCCCCCATACTCTTCCATCTCCATCTGGTCCATGCATTTCCCTGTTTCCATATCATCTACCTCTGTACCCTACTTTTTCTGTACATTTGTGCTTTTTTTTGGGCCCCACGCCATGATGGTTATTAAAATCTGATTATAGCCTCATTTCCTAGTACATGTAGTGATCTTTCCTGGAGAATTTGCAAAGAACTAGATGTCCCTGTCATATTTTGTAAATTATCGATTCAGCTATCAAACCCATCTCCCAGGATTCTCTTTTCATAGGGACAGAGTGCTTTAGAAGCACTGATTACTCAGGGAACAGAACCAGTAAGGACATTCTAGCTAGATCATCAGGTAGGGCAATTCATAGTGGCTATAGCTGTATTCTTTTTTTTTTTTCTTTTTGGAGGGCAGTTGGTGTTAAGTAACTTGCCAAAGGTCACACAGCTAGTTTTTTGTGTTAAGTGTCTGAGGCTGGATTTGAACTCAGGTACTCCTGACTCCAGGGCCGGTGCTCTATTCACTGCGCCACCTAGCCGCCCCCTATAGCTGTATTCTTAACTCCAATATTAAACTTAGCACTATTCAGCCACAGTCTCCTTCTTCCTCTGACCTCTCTTTTTATTGACTCTATGGAATCTTTAGTTCTAAATAAATTCTACTTCATCCTACTTCTGTTCCTTTTACATTCTTTTCATTTTCTTACACTAAACCATGTATATTTTTGATTTTCCTAAATTTAAAAATCACATTAAATTATTATTGCATTTTAAAATTTCTGACATAAAGGTTGAAGAAGAACTGGCATGGTCCTTTAAGCAAATTGCCACTTTTATACCTTCAATCAGCTACTACCTCTCAGTATCCAGCTTTTTTCATTTATCATTTACTTGTCACTTGTGACCCTCAAGATTAGTTTCTCTCCTCCCCAGAAAGGTCATGTGTGTCTCACAGTCTTCTCATTCACCTCAGTGCCTGTCCCTTTCAAACAACCTGGCTTCTCTGTTCAATTTAACACTCTTAATTCCCATGACCTCTGTCTCCAGGCTACCTCAAGCACATAAAGGAGTGGTCACTCTTCAGACTGCTCCCTCCCTCCCTCAGACACAACTGAATTTGCCCCAAGTTATGGTTCTGCCAGACAGAACAAGCAGACACAGGAAATACTACCCCAGTGGCCAGTGTAACCAAACAAACAGGCAGGGCCCACATAAACATTCTTGCCACAGATCTTCAAAGGTAGTTTAGAGAGGATAAGGTGTAACTTCTGGATTGAGAGCTCATTTCTTTGGGGGAGAAAGGGGAAAAAAATAAAGGCTGTGGCTCTTGGCAAGGTATCTAAGCTAGCTGGCAGCTTTATAGCTTTGCCTTGATGTGTGTGTGTGTGTGTGTGTGTGTGTGTGTGTGTGTGTGTGTTTAAGAAGCGAGCTGCATGCAGCCTGGCACAAGGAGGATTTTTCTTCCACTTGTTTTATTCTAAATAGTCTTCAAAAGCTTCTATGGAGCATAGACTGTAGCTTTGATCCAGGAAACTTATTCAGCACTGACGTCCCTATGAAAACCTCCAGCTCTGACTGGCTTCAGCCACTTTTCTAATTCTCATTTAAATTCAAATTCCCCATAATCTTAACAGGCTAGAGAGACAGAGAGCAAGAAAGGGAAAGCGAGATGCCTCTCATGTACCAATACATCCCTCAGATCAAACGGAGCCCATCCAGGAGGCAGTAGAGATAGTAGGCAGCTGGAAAAGAATGTAAATCCCAGAAGAAAATATCAAAAAACATTATGCAGACTAGTTCAGAGTTTCAGAGCAGAGGTATGGTTGGGATAAACCTGTTACATGTTTATTAAAGCCTATGTAAAGCACCCCAAATCTACCAAAATTAGTTGGAAATCTCAAAATAATAGGCTCATATTGAAGAATTTCCTATTTTATTATTATTTGGCCTATACATTGGTCAAATGGGAGAGGCTGGGAACACACACTTTTGGGTTGTACTGGATAGGCAGGCAGATGTCACTATCTTCTTTTCTCTGTAAAGATAATCCCAGGATGCCCATGGGAATCATTATATCTCACTATCCTTAAAACTTGTATGCCCTATGAACTTAAAGATGGAGTAAGCTTTAGCATTCTTCTTAGAGGCAATCTTTGGTAATGGAAAGAAGACTCGGCTCAGATTCAGCAGAAGCCAGGATTTGAACCCCACTTCTAACATTAGTTGTGTGCCCCCAAACAAGTAATGCAACTTCTCTGACCCTTGCCCAGTTTCTTCCTTCATCAAATGGGGATAATAATACCTATTGGATTAAATACTTAGAAGGGGAAACAGTAGATACAGCGCTGGAAGAGCTAAAATTCAAATCCTGCCTAAGATAACTTACTTGCACTGTGACCTTGGGCAAATCAGTAACCTTATCTCAGTGTCAGTTTCCTCATCTATAAAATGAACTTAATAACAGTGCCTGTCTCCCAGGATTGCTGTGAGAGTCAAATAAAATATGTCAAGTATTTTGTAAAACTCAAAGTACTGTATGAATGCTAATTCTTATATTCACTATTAACTTCTGAAAAACACTGTGACATATTGACCATAGGGTCTTAGAGTAAGGAAAACCTGGGTTCAAGACCTTCCTCTGCTACCTAATAACTGTGTAGCCCTAAGGATGGTGCTTAAATTATCTCTGACAATTCTTTAAGATTATTTTACATACATATATACGTGTGTGTATACAAGCATACATATAGACATACACCTATTTGTGTCTAATGATAGTCATCTCTAGGGTAGAGGGGAGGGAAGAACAAAGGGAGAAAAAGAAATTTACATAATTTCATTATGTATTTCAAAAGAGTAGTAGGTTGTACATAATAAAAAGGGCTATATACATTTCAGAGAAGGTGCCAATATGAATAGGGACAGGGAGTTTGTTACCTGAACCAAAGAAATTGTAGGTTGGGTTATAAAGAAAAAGAGAGGCATTTATCTCATAGGCCTGTGGTATCAAATGAAATAATGCATATAAAGAACTCTTAATATCAGTTTCATCCAGCCACAAATTGGAGAAGTGACTTGCATATATGTACATACATACATACATACTTATATGTGTGTGTGTGTGTGTGTGTGTGTGTGTGTGTGTGTGTAAAATAGATGGTGGAGCCAAAACTCATACCAAGATCTGACTCTGCTAATCTTTTCACTATGATGTTTTTATTTAAGCAAACAATATCGGGCAAAGTTTGACACCTGAAAAGTCATAGCTTTTCCTGGAGATTGCAAATAACTATGCGGCCCTCTCTTAGGTTGAAAAATTCAACTTTCTCAGGTGAAAAGTTGACAAAACAGAAATGAAAGCATGTTATTCTTCTCATAACTCTGCCCTTTGTCAATCAACAGAAACTGCAGGGACATGATTTTTTTTTTAATAGCTGAATTCATTTCACCTAAGAGGAGTCTCCAGAGAGGCCAATGGTGCATTCTAGGAGCAAGGTTGTGTAGCCTAATTTGAGGTTTTGAACTGTTTATGCTTTCTATTTATGTAGGCAAACTCACAGTTGACCCTATTCTCCAAATCAGGATTATTTTCCAAAAGTTATGGATACTTTTAGATAAAGTTACAAAATACACATAGGTTTATGTATTTAAAATTAGACTGGACTTTAGAAGTCATCTAATTAAACCACCTCATTTTGTAGATGAGAAAATTGAGACTCAACTAGAATAAGTGCAGGGTTCAGGGTCTGAGAGAAAGTAGCAGTCAGGATTTGAATTGAGATTTTCTGAGGTTTTCCAAATCCAGCAATCTTTTCCTGCTATCTCATTTCCTCCTCAGGGGTATATGCACAAACACACATACCCCAAGTAACTTTATTTAATCATGAAATGCAGCTAATAAATAAAGAAGAAACCAGCGAAAATAAGGGGTATCTAAGTGGTGCAACAGATAGAGGACCAGATCTGGAATCAAAAAGGAGTTGTCTTCCTGAGTTTAAATCCAGCCTCAGACATTTACTAGCTGTGTGACACTGGACAGGTCACTTCACCCTGTTTCCCTCCATTTCCTCATCTGTAAAATGAGCTGGAGAAGTATATGCCAAACCACTCAAGTATCTTTGCCAAGAAAATTCCAAATAAGGTTACAAAGAATCAGACTCGACAGTACAAGAACAACAAAGCTCAGACAAAGTTTAGAAGCTTTCTCTAACAGCAAGAGGTATTGGTTCTAGAAAATACACCTTGGGAGCGAGCTGCACAGCCTCAGCTTCTTAGGTCTCATCGGAAACATCTACATGTAGCCTTTGACAAGGAACTCCATTTATCTACTGGAGCTGAGTTGACTCAACTGGAAATCGAATAAGAATATTGCTGCAGGTATTGATCAGGGGTCATGAGCACTGACAAGCTCCTTTTATGTGTGGTCACAGAATAGTCAGGTCAGAATAGCTTTTAAGTGCAGCAGAACTACTGGACCAAGCTATTCAAGATGGTTAAATTGAGAGACTTTCTGTTACTTTTTTTATAGAGTTGAGAAAGAAGATCATGTTAGTGTTGAGCCTTACCGACATTTGTGCTACTGTTCATCACCTCTCATTCTGACCATCATTCTCTTCTGTGAGACTTTCTGACAGGCCCTCAATGGGACATGACCTATGGGTGACTGCCAGCTCACAGTTCCATGGTCCCCTGCCCCGCCTCTGCTTTCCCTTCGGCCTTCAGCTACAAGGAACTCACTGAGCACGAGACTACATTTTTCAGAATGGATCTGAAAGGAGTTTTGTCTGCTCTCTGGCCCTCACACACCAAGGCACTGTTGTGCTCCTTAAAATTGTAAATTATGTCTGTTTAAGAAAATGTCAGTGTTTTTTAAAACAGAATAACAGTACTAGAAAAGACTTGGCTGTGCTGTTTGTTACCAGAGTTGCATGCAGGAAAAACGAGGTATTCAGTATGACGAGTACATTTGAGAGGTCCAAGGGCTGGCACACAATACTGCCTCAGTCCTTCAGGGGAACATGGGGATTTCTCTTTATCCTCAGCAAGATTAACAGAGCAATGTGAAAGCTCATGAATGGTGATTCAGGCAGTCTCTATCAATAAAGCCCTCTACTTAGCCACAATTGAAACTTTAAAAAAATATCCTATATTTAAATGGTTCTGCCCAGCAGAAGAGACAATGTGGTGTGTTGGCTTCTGTCAAGTGATCTTGGTGACACAGAGACCACCTCTGAACACTTTCTGTCTGTGTGACCCTAGACTAGTCACTTAACTATGTCCATTAAACAGTTCCCTCGGGGTTATCTACTAGGTTATATATAGGTAGGTCGAGGTCTACAATGCAGATCCATTTACAGCTAAAATCTCCCATTGGTCATGTATGCATCAGAAATATGATTCTCAGAAAATGATCTCTCTATAGCTGTATTTGGTTTTAGTTACGGATTTAAAAAAAAGACTAAATCTTTCAAGGTAGAAATGAAATGGTTATTCATGTGCCTTTTCCCATTTTGATCCACTTGGGAGCTTTAACCTATTCTGTTTTCTCACCTGGATTGGTAAGCCCTTTCTTAGATGGTCTAGTGAATCCTTATTTCTGGAGCACAGCATATTAATATCAAGATTAATAGGAATACCTAATCCACTTACTACACTGGAGCTCAGAACTCTTGAATTCAAGCAATGCATCAGATTTAGTTTCCGCAGTAACAGGAGTCAAGGTGGACAGTACTATAGTTGACTATGTATGGCTTTATATTTTATTGAATTTGAAGGGAAGAAATTTGATAATCACATGGAGTTGATATTTTTACTTTCTTCCAAATAGAATTCCACATTATGGCTAATGTAATGATTCCTGAGTAAGATGAGGTAAATAGTTTTGAACCTTCCAGGTTGTCTGTCTCCCTCTTTCTGTATGCCTGTCTGTCAATCTGTTTATCTTTCTGTCTGTCTATGCTGTATTGAACAAGAGAATTCACTAGATGGAGGAAGGTCAAAGGTGAAGGGCTTTGGGCACAGGGTCAAGGCTCCTGATTTCGCTTTTTGATGTCTCCTTGACTAATGATGTGACCTCAAGCAAAGCACTTAACCTCTTCCTCTAAGCCTGTTGTATTCTCCTTTGTGGAACTGGGACAATAGCATATGTTTATGATTTTCTGCAAATGAGGAGTGGTCAGTATCTACTGTAAAATGTTGCAAGCTGTTTGGAGAAAGATGGTATATTCAGCATTTAGATTCAGAGAATTATTATTTGAGGAAAAAAGCAACATGATTCCTCAAAATACATAGACCTTGTGTGGCCCCTGGAAAAATGCATTAAGTAGGATGTTTGTCTGAGATCTTATTTGACTTCTTATATAAAATAGCAGCTAAAGACAACCCAGAGACCCTGAAGTCCAGCAACCACCTGGAATATTTTCTTATGCTTTCAAAGCAGAGCCTGGTATATGCACTTTTGACTTTTCCAGCAAAGAGAGTAACTTATTTTCCACTAAACATTGCTGGGTAATGTCCTTTTTTGAACCACTGGAGAAAAGAGATGTTGCATGCCACAAGAAAAAAATTAAATATAGATGTATTTCATGTTTATTATTTTATTTTAATTTATTTTTTTTATCTGAAGGGTAGGAGTACCAGAGGACAGCAGACAGGGTTTCTGTGTGGGTGGGTGGAACTTGTTTGCTGTGAAACTCGATGGAATGTTGTCTGAGTTATTTTCCATGAGAATTACAATTTTCCTGCTCTCATGTCCAAACTGCACACCAGTCGAGTTTTTCAAATACGTTGCCACAGTGATTGGTGGTCTGACTCAGTGTTCTGGTCCCTTTGGGACTAATGGGCCTTTGCTGTGACTGACTGGACTCACTGTGTTAGGCACAGGCCTTTGGAAACATCAGGAGCTATGTGGCATTACAAATCCTTTGTAGATGAAGTGTTTTTCTTCCTTTTACTTAGGACTGACTGCCAAAAAAGTTTAGTGGGTCAAGGTAAGGGAGAAAAATCTAAACTCCAAATTGTGAGGCAGCAGGGCATAGTGACCATGGAATCAAGCTTGGACTATTGAAAATCTAGGTTCAAATAGTGCTACAGTATAGTAGTATATGAACTGTGTGACCCTGGAAAGTAACCTGGTCATATAAGATATGCTTCTATGGAATTAGCTACTTTTAAACATGGCAGCAGGGAGTATTATGTTTGACCCCTGAACTTTACCATTTCCCTTTGGGCCTCAGGAGCTAATAAATAACTTTTGAGGAGGCAAAAATTTGAATCTAAAGTGCTCCCTAAATGGTATTAGTGAATATCATGCATCTTATAGCTTATCTGTCACCTTTTCAATTTTCTTTAATTTCTCAATGTTATTTAAAAAAACTTTTTTATATTTTTGTTTGCTTTAAAAACTATTTAATATGCAGTGTTTATTTTTTGGTTAATTAGGTATCTCTTCTTAGCATTGCTTCTTCATTTTTTTCTTTTTTGGAGGTGGAAGGCAGGGCAATTGGGGTTAAGTAACTTGCCCAAGGTAGCTTAAGGTAAGTAAGTATTCAATGTCTAAGGCCAGATTTAAACTCAGGTCCTCCTGATTCCAGGGCCAGTGCTCTAATCACTGTACCACCTAGCCACCCCTTAGCATTACTTGATATGATAGAATAAGAACCTGAAGATTTTGCAGTTAGAGTTGTAATACTTGACATCAAAAGCTAAGATAATGTTTCTCCTTTTTGTTTTCTGCTTTTCTTTGTTCAGGATTGATTCTAAGCATTCCTACCTGTTAAATTTGATCCTAGCTTAATGAATATGTAAAGATTTTGAAACACTCAATGTCTTTGGTACATTTTTTGTCTTTAGATATTTTAATATAAGTAGTCTGTTTCATATTAATTTTTCTCAATTTTCTCAGGAGGTCCAAGTCTAACAGTGTGTGATTTTCAACTCATAAAACAGTCCCTTTTCCCTGATTGCAATTGGGTTCAATAAAATTTCTGGAATTATTGTGAAGCCATATGCATCAAAATTTTAAGAAGCTAGTGGCATTAACATGAATATAAATAACATTATAGATAATATAGATGAGATAAATATAATATAGATAACATTAATATAAATTTCTAAATATCAATATCAATTCACGCCATTTAGCTAATCATAGAGGGCAATATAGGTAGAAACTATGATGATCAAAGATCAAATATAAAACCTTAATGGTTCCTACCAGTTCAGTGTGGGGCAGCAGGATGAAAATTCAATCTAATGTCTTCTTTGGTCTCCTTGATTGGGGGATTATCTTGTGTTTATCAGATAAGTGTAATAATGGATAGAATGTTAGATATGTGAGACAAGAAAGACTGCCTTCTTATGGTGTCTTATATATTTAATAGATATGTGACCTTAAGCAAGTCAAGTAGCCTCTCATATCCTCAGTTTTCTCATCTGTGAAGTGGGCCTAATTATAGGACCTACACTACAGGGTTGTTGTGAGGTTCAAACGAGACCAAATGCCATGTACTGCAAAGTGCTCTGTAAATTTTAGTTATTATTAGTAGTAGTAGTGTTTATATTCACATTTATACAGTATTGTCGTATTAGTCTCTGAGTTCTCTGAGGCTAGAAGTTGGGTCTTAACTAAACCTGATATTCCCTTAGTTCCTAGATTGTGCTTTCTGCATACAGTAGAGATTTAATATTTGTTGACTGAGTAGATGAATGGGTGGATGAAAGAATGTCCTGGAAGGAAAAGAGTCCACTGTGAAATCACAGCAATTCAGAAGATGCTATACTAGGAATATTTCTCATGTAAACTAAAAACAATCAACTACCATTATAATTTGGTTTGGCATCCTCCACATTACTTAAGTTTAGTGTTCACAAGTGAGAAGCATTATTCCCATACCTTGAAAGCACAGATTGGATATATTTATCTTTGCTTCTTTCAGAGTATGTTGCATAGAATTTTGTACCTACTTGGTACTCAATAAATGTTTGTTGTATTAATAAGTGAATGAATCAAAGAACAAATATATTAATGGATGAAGGAAAAAGTGAAAGGGTTCATTTTATTTATCAGCTGGAGATTAGTTCTAGATGTTTAAATTAAATTCCAAATTATGGCATAAGGCATACAGTGTTGGAGTTGGAGTGAAGATGACCTGGATTTAAATTCTCCCTCAAACACTTATGAGTTGGGTGACCTTGAACAAATCATGCAACCACTTTCAGGTTCAATTTCTGTATTCATAAAATCTGTAAAATAAAAAACCTTAACTAATAGTGTTTTTGAGAGGCTCAAATGATATAATAAAGACAAAGTATTTTGCAAACCTTTAAAAGCTATAACCATGTGAGCTCTCATCATTAAAACATCTGTACTTGTTACCTTGTAGATTACATTTCCATGTTCTCTAATTTTACCACTAATTCTCAAATTTGGGCTTCTCTGGATTTTGTTTGTCATTATAGATCCTGATTTAGGAAGTCATCTTTTAAAATGTCTTAATTGCTCTCTAATAAAGGGTTTAAATTTGCAATTTAAATAGACAATCTTGTTTTAGAAAGATAAAATTCCCTACTTAATCCATTTGATCTCACTCTTGAAATATAAGGAAAAGAAATGTGTCTCATTTTAAATAAATTGTTTCATAGGAAGCTGAACATCAGGATATGTAAAGCAGGGTACTACCCTAAGATTTAATTAATTTGACTGCATTATACAACCCAGAATGCCATTGGCCTGTCCATCATTTAAATCCCTTTATTTGATACAAATTTTCAGCTCAGGCTAGTGGAAGAACTTTCTCATGCCAGTATATTAGATTTTGTAATGAAAGTCATGCTAAAAAGTAGAACTTACTTGATAGACTTATGCTATGAATATTTTGCCTTCAATTCAACCAGTTTAGAGACCAAATACAAAGTTTTCCTACTTCATAATGTTACCAAAGACATTTATGCTAAAGATATATAAAAATAAAAGAGGGCTCTTTCATGAAAAAGATGTACATTATGGGCAAGGAGATAAACCATATTACACTTTTATGATGATAAATACTATAGAAGGCTCACACATTTCATGATTCCTTCCTTCAAGAAAATAATTAGTAGTTGTTGAATATGAAGAGCACCAAATAATATAAAACTGAAATAAAAGCTATTGTAGTAGATAGGAAAAGACTGCTTATTGATGTTGGAGATATTCCTGAATCATCTGTCAACGTATAGCGATTCAGTTCTTTGATAAACGTTTATTAAGTGCCTGTTACACTTCAAACACTTTGCTATGATCTACGGATACAAAGAAAGGCCAAAGATAGTTCTGGAGGAGCTCACAATTTAACAGGGGGGAAACAGATGACTACGTACAAACAAGCTATATGTGGAATAAATATGAAATAACAGAAGGAGGTGCTAGAACTAAGAGGAATTAGAAAATGATTCTTCTGGAAGGTATGGTTTTGGCTGTGACCTTAAGGAAACCAAGGAATCTAAAAGAGTAGTGGAAGAACTTTCTCATTTCTCATAAGTTGAGGAGGAAACGCATTCCATGCATGAAGGACAACCAGTGAACATGCCTGCAGTTGAGAAATAGAATGTCTTGTTCTAGGAATGACAAAGTGGACAGTTTCCTTTGTGAGGGCAAAGGTAAAAATAAGTAAAATGAAAAAATAAAGCCTGGTAATAAAAATAAAATTGGAATAATTGGCATAAAATTGGAATAATTCTGTCTTCAATTACTCAAATAAGGAATTGGCAAGGAGAAATTGGAAATGGACATCAGAAATGACACTGAATTAAATCACTATTAGTTAGAGAAATGCAAATTAAAACAGCTCTGGAGTACCACTTCACATCTATCAGATTGGCTGATATAACTGAAAAGGAAAATGACAAATGTTGGAGGGGATGTGAGAAAATTGAAATGCCAATGCACTGTTGGTGGAATTGTGAACTAGTTCAGCCATTCTGGGAAGCAATTTGAAACTATGCTCAAAGGGCAACTAAATTGTGCATATCCTTTGATCCAGCAACACAGATACTAGATCTATATCCCAAAGAAATTTTAAAAAGGTGTGTATACGTGTAGGGGGAGGGAGGAGGACCTATATATACAAAAGCATTTATAGCAGCTCTTTTTGTGGTAACAAAAAATGGAAATGGAGGAGATGCCCATCAATTGGGGGAATGGCTGAACACATTGTAGTATATAAATTTTGTGGAATACTATGCTACGAGAAATGATGATTTCAGAAAAATCTAGAAAGACTTTTGTAAACTGATGTGAAGTGTGTAGAAGAAGAACATTGTACACAATAAAAGCAATATTGTATGATGATCACCTGAATGACTTAGCTATTCTCAGCAGCAAGATGATCTAAGATAATTCTCAAGGACTTATGATGAAAATTACTTTTTCGTCCCTGGAGAAAGAACTTATGAATTCTGAATGCAGATTAAATTAATACCTTATTTATATACTTTTATGTAAAGGTATTTCTATACTTTATATGAAAATACTTTTAAAAACTTTATTATTCTTGGCTTTTTTGTTTGTATTTTCTTTCATAAAATTAATAATATGAAAATATATTTTGCATGACGGCACATGTATAACATATATCAAATTGCTTGCCTTTTCAATGAAGGTGTATGATGAGGGAAGAAAAGAGAGAATTTGGAACTCAAAGTTTTAAAAACAATTAAAAATTGTTTTTACATTCAACTGGGAAATTAGATATACAAGCAATGGGGTATAGAAATCTATCTTGCCCTATAAGAAAGTAAGGGGGAAAGGGATAAGTGGGAGGTTGGTGATACAAGGGAAGACAAACTGGGGGAAGGTATAATCAGAATGCATGCCATCTGAGGCCAAACTTTTTAATTATAAATGGTTACCTATCTCTTCTAAAAGGCTTTGCAATATCCCAAAGTTTGAAGCAATCAACATGATGTCTCTTTCAAAAGCAGGAGCATATAGAACCCTCAAAGAGAAATACATTTTGGATTTAATTCTATAATGCATTTTCTCCATCAAAGTGGCAAGTATTTTGATGAGCAATTATCTCCGTTTTATGCTTTACTTAATGTTTATGGTCAGAGAGTGGGGTTATTTCTCTTGCTAAATCTTTCCTATAATTTTTAATAATTTCAGTGTATGATAGGGAGATATCTAAGTGGAAAGAACTTTAGGGAAGCATTTTGTCTACGCAATCAAATGCTGTTTTCAAAATAAAAACACCCCAGAACCTGGGGGTCTTTGGGCTTATCAAATAGTATGTTACTATAGTCATTGACTACTGAGTCTTTTGTACCCAGTCTATTCCACTGATCCACTACTCTATTCCTTAGCCAGTACCACGCAGTTTTCAGGACCGCTGCTTTATAATAGAGATTAAAGTCTGGTACAGCTAGGCCACCTTTCCTAACATTT